>JAWWNJ010000085.1:600000-1170895 GCA_037176885.1 Favolaschia claudopus
CGCTTTCACTGTAAAACTTGTCAATAACGCAAATGAGACTGTCTGAAGCACGAACTCGGAAGACCATTGATATGCAGACTCCGCCGGTTGGAAGACACGTGGAGGACTGCTGCATTTTGTCAGTTTCTTGGAGCATCAACATATCATGGACGCACGAGCCATGAACTTCGTGCCCTCCATCTTCCTCGTCGTCGGAGCTTGCAAGGCGAGGGCGACGCCTACGCCTAGTGGTGGGAGGCGCAGAATTGTCGCCATCATCATCCGAATCGTCGTCGATCTCAATTATGTGAGCAGCGCCATGGTGTGACCCGTGTTCGTCCTCATCTCCATCGTCAATAAACCCATCCATACTTTCTGTCTCTTCAATATGACCTCCTCCGTATTCGCTTCCATCTTCATCGTCTTGGCCCTCGTCGTCGTCGTCGTCGAGGTTCCAAAACGGCTGCGCACCTGCAAAGGGCAAGAAATGTGGCCAGAACATCGGGCCATCATCGCCCTCGCCATCGCTATCATCGTATATCTCGATATCTTCGCCGTGCTCGACGCGGTGGCCAGTATACTCGCGCTGGCACGAGGTGCAGATACCGTCCCAGATCTCGTGCATGCAGTCAAGGCAGCGGTACACCCCGTCTTCCGCATCCAGCATGCCCATATCTTCGACCGAAGGCGGTTCTGCGCCGTTAGGAAGCGGCGGGTGATATGCTGGGTGCTGGTGTGGATATCGGAAGATGTTGTGCCACGGATCGTGAGGAGCGCCGGCCAGAGGCGGGGGCCCAGGGAGTGCAGGGACAGGAGGAGGCGCTGTCGAGGGCACATCCACAAGACCGCTCTTGGACAACGCGCCGACCATTTCCTTGATATTCCAGACTTCGACTGGTCGCTCTCTGATAGTCGCGCGACAGTTTGGACAGGTTTTCCGTTTGGGCCCCATATGGTGGTCCTCGGGCTCGCTCGTAAACCATGCGACAAGGCAATTGTAGCATGCGATGTGTCCGCAGGGTGCTAACGCGTAGGGTTTGTGCAATAGGTCGAGGCAGACTTGGCAAGTGAGAGAGTGGCTGAATTGGGTCATAGTGGCTTCGTGCTTTTTGAGTAACTGCGTCGCTTTGAGTCGAGAGATAGAAATGTGAAAAGATGATACGACGCACAGCAGATTGGGCTTTTAGCTGCTCTGTTAGCTTTGCGATGGCGGATGACGAGGATTTATCGTTCTCCGGTTGTTCCTCTTCTGCGTTGCGACTCAGGATGGCTTCGTGTTTTTTGAGTAACTGCGTCGATTAGAATGAGTATACAGAAAGAGAGAGATATATGACATACAACAGACTGAGCTTTCAATTGTTCGGTGAGCTTTGCGATGGTGGACGAAGTCGATTGCTTGTTCTCTGGGTGTTCCTCCTCTGCATTGCGACTCTGCTGTGATGTGGCGCCAGCGTTAAACTCTGAGACCCCTAGTAGTGGCTGATGAGGCTGCTCCCCCAAGTCACCAGAATCAAATTCAAGCTGGAGTGGCGGAGCAGAAGCTGCCTGGCGTTTTCCCTTTCCAAAACTATGAGTTGCGACCGACAGACAGCGGTGCAAGCTGCATACCATGGAGTTCTTTGTGGGTGAAACAGGAGAAGGAATATCGTTCAGGCTGCTGGCGGGGAGCTCGAGAGCTACGACGACGGGGGTTTTCTTCTTCTTCTTCTTTCGTTTCTTCCTGTCCTTTGGGGTCGCGGGGTTCTCTGATTTAAGTCTAATTTTCTTGGGTTCCGGTATATCAGAGTCCTCGTCCTCGGATAGGGCTCGCTTAAGGGTGTTTGTGGGTGCGAGAACGGAGATATTGGGTCCTGGAGGCGTGGCCATAAAGGAAGATGGTGGTGCGGGTGAAACAAAGGCGTATTGTGTCACGTTACCTTTAACGCGTACACAAATGTAAGCAGCGCGTACGCGACTCGTTAATGAGCCCAATGTCAAACGTGAATATAAGTGTGGGGTGCTTACAGTATCGTGTTTACAGCGTAATTAATGATACAGGAAACGAGGCAGATATATACTATACATATAAGTTAAGAAGGTTGTTCGTCGTCCCGACACGAACAAACCCAGGAATCTTGGTCTTCCAAACAGGAAGCTTCCACCGCACACTACCAACAATCATACCGTTCTTCAGTGGCTCCCAGAATACACTTCGCAGCTTCCTCGGGTCGAGGAATGGGCGACGATCAACAAACACGAGATTCGAGCTCAGAGCGAATTCGCCCTCAAACGCGTTGTTCAACCAGACATTGGCGGGAGAATTGGATGTTTGGCCGTTAAAAGTGAGAATTGAGTGGGTTGGTGAGTCTGGAAATGTCACGAAAAGGGGGCCATCTGAGGTCGTAGCCTCGATATCGAATTTTCCCCCTTCACCAGAGGCAGATGAGGTCGTCAGACTAATGTCAGACTGCAGTTGCCTAAGCTCAAGATCAGTCGGATGAACCTTGCGGTCATATGCTCGAAAACATACGCGTTGCGTGTCTGTATCGTTAGTTCAGTGGTCTTGAATACATTTCTGTTGTACAGTTTCACGGTCGCATCTATTGGCGCATTGGAAGTCACCAAGGAAAGAGCGTCGGAGGCCTCGAATAATCCTGAAATCACCCCGTTCGAAGTGTGAATTGTTGCATTTCGAGCGAATACAGACTGTGAATGGATGTCAGAATCGCATCTTTGTTGTGTGGAGGAAAATAAGACCTTGGCATTTATAGGTTCATTCTGACTGAACAGGAAGAGGTTATCAAATTCTAAGGACTCAGGCGGAAAATCGAGGTGCGTTGAAAATGAGGGAAGTCGTGATTCGAGGTTGTACACGGGTAAGGATGATCCTGACCCCGCCGGTAATAAGAGCGTTAATTTGAACTTCAAGCGGTCCTTGGGTGTTTGGCCGTCGAAGGGGGCTGGCGTCTGGAATTATCTTGAGCGACACAACGAAACTTCATTTATCAACTCACAAATATCCCCAAACCATGCCCATTCGTGCGCTCCATCCAGCACACATTGGCCCTATCTCGGACCTCCGTTGAATGGTGGCGTACCGTGATGAGCACCCGCGGAAACGACACGGAAGACGAGACGACGTCAAGGTGTCCTCCGGAAAGGGCGCCTTGGGAAAGTAAAAACAAGAGCGACGATGAGGACGCGTTCCGGAAGTCCAACGACGCGTCGGAGGAGAATGAGAACTCGTCCTCGGTCGATAACAGCGTTGAATTCATCCACGCTATTCTTTGGACGCACCGGCCAAACGCCGGTTCTGGAACAACTGCCCGTTGCTGAAACCCGAGAATGTGAGATACACATATGGCACGGCAAACAAAACTCACAGGCAGGTGCTCTTGCTCGTTGTCGCCTTTCCCGTCTTCAGTCGACTCCGAGTCATTTATAGTAGTATGCCGCGGCAAGACTCGAATTAACAACAGAAAGAGTAAACAATTGAGCGCAACTGAGCCTGCTATCAGGCACTTTCGCGCTCGAAATCGCCCTCGATGATGATGTTTCGATCTCGATCTCTTTCTTGGGGGCTGCGCGATTATAGGCGCTGACGCTGGAGGGGGGATTACTATTGCTTGATACGAAACATATGGCGGAGGCGAAGGAGGCAGGGCAGATTCGGACAAGTGCGGGGGAGGGGGCACTGTTTGAGAGCCTTTCAAGGGACTGCGCTCAGAGTCATTGACGTCGTCGATGATCATGGCGAAAGGCAAAAGCAAACAAACTGCGGAGGAACATGCAACTCACTTTTATCTTTGCGACATTCCCCATGATGCCATGTATGATGGCCGGTTATCCAATAACGATGCATTATGGCACTAATATACAGGGGTATCTATATGTTTTGAGAAATTCAAATTGTGCGACGCTTGCGAAGGATATTATGCGTGGTGCTTGTGAGCGGATGGAAACACTGCACATTGTAATGTGCAGGATACAGCCAATGTCCGGGTATTTGGGCATCGGTGCGTCAGGAACACGGAGCAGAATACAATCCGCGTCCAAGATGGTTATTGCGGGTAGCCAGGTCCGTGCATCATGTGTGACGAAGATTGCGCGAGGTTATTCCAAAAATTTGGATCGAACGGTACGGAAGAGTCCGACATGAACATTCCAATATCGAGTTCAAAATTCGCCAACGTCCCTGGCGGGGCTGCCGAAAACATTGAAGGATCCGTGAGGTCTGAGATGGGAGGCATCGTCGCGGGAGAGCTATCAGCAGACAGCCGATCTGGCTCGCCAGATGAGCTACCACCAGCGCCTTCAGAGGTAGGTGTCGGATACGAGGCGGAGGGCGGTTTCTTGAAGCGATTTTCCCACTTCGCAATCATCCCCCTGGTCAGGAAAGCAGCTCGTTGAGGCGCATGCCCCGGACCACATGATATCCGCGTCAGGAGCGATACAGTTCGCTCAAGCAGCAGGTCGCTGCCGCCCAAAAGATGAGTACCTCCCCGAAACATCAAGAATTTCACGCCGACCAGGTAGCTGGACGCGAGCGCTACCATGGTGAAGATGTTATCCGGCGCGGTCGACAGCAAGTTTGAGTCAACTGCTAAGACAGTGACCAGAAGAGCCTCGGCAGCGTGGATCATATCTCGACCCCATTCGCCAACTACCTCTGTGCCGTGCGGCTTGAAGTAGGGATGCCAACTCTCGCCGAACGGAATGTGCCCAACGGAGACGCGAGCATCGTATAGTGCGTGGTAAAGCACTATCGTCTGGGCCATGGCTTCATAGATTTGTAGCATGTGGAAGTAGAACTGGTCGCGTTCAAGGACATCTGCATCAAATTAGAAAATAAAAATGTTGCAAGCGTGGAGAGACAAACATGGCAGAGGAGCGATTAACCGTTTCACCCGCTTCAATTTCTCGACCACACTAAATTTATAATCTGTCAGCAATCAACGTGAATTAGGGACAGTATACTAACACCATGATCCCATCGTACCACGAATCAACGTCCATCCCAGACTTGAGGCGATTGCCCAAACCTTCTTCAACCAGATCGAAAATCGACGCAGTCAGACCGAGTCGCATGTCGCCGTAGTGAACAGTCTCATCGAAAACCTTAGGATACTCTGTCAACAGCAGGTCTTCTGGCGTACGGCGAGACAGCGGGACGCGGCCAGTGCCGATGCAAAGCATCGATTCCGTATTCGTCAAGGCAATCCACTAAATTTGAAGTGAGCCGAGAGAACAGGACGAAATAAAATCTACTAACCAATCGGGCGTTCTCCACCATTTGTTCAAGAGCTTCGGCGTCCTCAGCAGACATCGGCCTACCACCGTAATGCTTCTTCAGCTCGGATGCTTTCATAGAAGACAGATTGAGCCGGAGATTCATGGCCATGCTGACAGCTGAAGCAATGAGTAGCCGTCCATCTCGGCCCTCGGTTTCTGGTGGGCCGCCCAATGACGACCATAGCGACATTATTAGCAGAGCCTGGATTGCCTCGACAGACTCTGAAGGGCGGGGATTGAAAATCATTTTCGCAATTGAGTCCTCAGTCAATTTCTGTAGCTGCATCTGGACCAAAGCGCTCTCCGAATGGCGAGACGCGATTGCACAGCACACGACGTCCAAGAGGGATTCGTTACTGGAGCTAAATTGATTTCGAGTGGGTCGGAAATTTAACCAGGGGGTATATCGCTCGTCAAATCTTGTGAAACGATCATAAATTCGAAGACGAGGTCAAAATAATAGAATTTCGTACAGGTCGAGTAAATGACGCCTCTGGTCATCGGATAATATCATAGACAGAGTATAGTCGCCAGGAGGAAGTGTTGGCGATATTTCTGGAGCAACGTTGAGACGTGCAAACGGTAGCTTGCTCAATTGCTGAATAGCCAGCATCGGTGCAGACCAGTCGATTCCAGGGCCCGTGTGCTCGTCCGTCACGAAGGACCAGATGCGGTCGGTTGGGGGTAGAGATGCTGGATATGCGACTATAGCATTAAATGGAGTTGGCTTTTCATGTTCTGGATCGGGAAGCTGGGATGTCGATGGTGTTGGTAGTATCGTATCTTCGTATGAACATTGCAAACTCAGAACTTGACACCTGTGGCAGCGCACTGGGCTTTTGCTGGGGTCTGTGTCGGATTATAGGTTTTTATTCAGGACAGGGTGAACGACTAACCTAAAATTTCACATCTTCGAAACCATGGGTGTGTCAGCCACGCTGCTCTTTCCCTTTCCTTTGCCTCTTACCTTGTTTTGTTCCTTCTGCAAGTGGCACAGGCTTGAATAGATTTGGCTTTCTTCGTCCCTGCACGCGTCGAATCATCCTTGCTTTCGCGCGACCGTTTCATGGGGTTGAGAAGATGGGAGTATATGCGAACAAATGGGACGGATATTTATTCAAAACACGCGTCTGGAGATGGCTGAGTGGGAGAGACAAAAATTAGCACTGCTACGCGCAGGCTGATCATTGATGTAATGGGTACACAGCCATCGGTACGTATCCTTCCGGTAAGCAATATTACAATCGGCCCGTCCACGATAATGAGCCTGTTATTGATCACAACGCCTTCACAGAACTTCACAAGCACCGTTCATTTTGTACATATGGGTTTCGAACAGTCATCGAGAGTCAAAGGAGGTGAAGAAGGAATAGAAAGAAACTTTGTCCAGAAAACAGGGAATCACGGAAATATGACGGTGATCAGAAATAGGAGTGGCGCAGTTCTGGGTTCGTTACAACGGCCATGCCAGTGAGCGAGGGTACTGCGAAGGTTAGCGAGGTACCTGACAGCAAACTCTAATGCGCAGTCTGCGCAGTAGGAATGTACGCTCTTCGCAAAAGGTGCCTGTTGTTGTTTTCCGATAGGCAGTGCTTGCGGCTTCATGTCGTCAATTCGAAGTTGACCAGTCTGAGTCACAGCTGTTAGTGCCGGCAGCAGTGTTTGAAAACATGCAAATCTTCGGCCAACGAGCTTAGAGATCGTTCTGTGAGTTCGGGCTATCGGGACAATGGTAGACCCGTCCCTGAAAAATTGGTAGAATACCGAAACCTTTTCTGTAATCGAGATTCGTCCAGGCACTATATGCACCTGGGGCTCGAGTTCTGACATCCCGACCTCAACCTGGGTGGATTTGGAAGCAAAGCGGCGAGGTGCTTTTTCCGCGCGTTTTTCTTTGGACTCGAAGCTTGCCGGGCACGAAGAGCATCGCGATAGTGTCTGGAGTTTGTGGTCGGAGTCGTCGAACGCCCGACAAGCTCTTTGGCCCGGCATACATCCCAAATCGCCGGGAGTATAGAAGAGTTCGGGATTGAACACGTCCGACTGTCATATAGCAGGCGATTGGCACGACGCACTCGTCTAAAAAAAATGAGGAGCAGTCCGATCAGAGAACTCTAGGAAATAGATCAAGAGCCAGAGAAAGGCTGAGTGTGAAGGCGGAGGATATTAAAGCGACAGTGCCTCAGGCATGGTGTGCCATCCTAATGAGACGACTCGCAATCTCGTCAGAACGTTGGTCAGCCGGAAAAAAACGAGGGCCTTGGCGTGCTGTATACTTTCGTAAGTACGCGGTCGAGAGGCGCGTGGGCACAGTGGAGTTGGGAGCGGTGTCCGCAAAGTGACCGAGACAGGATGTACAGTGATGGTGCATGCCACGAGCCTTGGATGGAGTAGATAGAACCGTCTGACTTCGCTTTGACACTCCGCGAGAGCAGAAGAGAAGAAGGTCAAATACATGGTAAGTCCGTGCTCTCAGGCTGAAACTTGAGCGCTTGAGCGGTAGAAACTGAACCAAGATGATATTCAGTTTTGTCGTTAATCCATGCCAGAGAAGTTGCTTTACAGCGAAGCGACATGAGCCTCCCAGATTCAACAGATAGCCAGTGGTTCAGTCTTGACTCTTGGTTCAGTTGAGCGGTTACGCGTCGATCAGTGGCTGTGCACACTTCTGTGGCTTTTCCTTGGGCCTTCGCCCATCGCGCTCGACTAAAAGTAGTGGCTTCAAATCTACCTTCAGCTAGCCTTGCATCGGGGTCTTTCACTCGGATTCTGCTGTCTACCAGGATCTGGGCTACATATCAGCCTCTTTCTCTCGGACTTTTTCGAGCTGTGAAACAATCGCATTTTACAAGTTACTTGCTTCAGACTCCCCTGTCGCACTCCTGGTTCTGCTTCGACTACGCCGCCACAAAGATATCGATATAATCAAGTGGATCGCTAGAGAAAATCTCTCATTACTGCTCTCGAGCAACTGTCCAGCACACTCAGCATACTTGGAATCCAAGCACCCCATGCCTCTTGAATCAAGTCCCGAAACTATCCAGCAATTCATCACCCAACTACAGGAAAGCCCAGAGCGAGAAGCAGTGGCTTCCGAGATCGAGGGTGGGCTGCAGCGCAGCTGCGATAAACGGTCTTGCTTATAATTGATTAACGCAAGTCTAGTGCTACAATCGATCTATGGTGACGACACTATCCAACTCTGGGTTCCTTCAAGCAACCAGCAATACGATCTGAGTACCACGAGATACGAGGCTGTATTAAGGTGAATGATATTTCTCCATCTTCAAGGCGAGCGTAATAAAATTCAGTCTCCCATCACCTTATGAGGAGGTCTCTATTCGAGTCTTAGTTTCAGTGCGTCTTCGTTGGCCTGCCTCGCTCCGACCGCTCAATCTAGCTCCCAGCTACCCGAAACCTACCCTTCCACTGCACCTCCGCAACTCCAGCTCCTCTCCCGCTACATCGGCGCCTTTGGCGCAGACTCCACTCTATTCGGCTCCATCTTACGCACCTTCATATCCTCCGCAAACGGCGTAGAATGGGTTCCTGACGCGGTATGCGTCTTTGACGGTCTGCAACACGTTTTGGACCGGTGTATCGCGTGGTATGAGGATCGAATAAGCGTCGAGGCTGCCGGGGCGATGATGAGAGCTGACGCGCACCCGGATCCACCGTCGAAACACCAGATCACTCCATCGCCTCCGCCGGCTTCATCAGCAGATTCCAGGCTGACGGAGCCTTCGCCTCTCCCCGACCGCATCAAACTGTTTGTCGCAGAGCCGATAACGGATCGAAAAAGCGCTTTCGTTGGGCGGGCCTGTGCAATTTTCGATCCATCAGAGGTATAAAATATGTTTCTGAGTTTCTTCCTCTCATTGAATTCTTTACAGGTCCCAATCATCCTAGCGCATTTGATGTCGGACCGTCGTATCGCGCGCGCCGCGCATCCCATAATCAACGCCTGGCGGTGTCAAGTTGGCAATATTCTACATCAAGGTTCGTTTGTCTTTTTTGCCTTTTCTTCTTCTCTTCTAACCGCTACTTGATGCAGACAACGACGACGACGGGGAAACAGCTGCAGGCGGGCGACTCGCGCATTTACTGCATATCCTGGAAGTTGACAACGTGCTCGTTATTGTGACGCGTTATTTCGGGGGCATCCATCTTGGGCCAGACAGGTTCAAGCATATAAATCAAGCCGCGCGCAATGCGCTTGATTTAGGTGGGTTTTTGGATGCTCCGACGAAAATGCAGGCAGCGCGGGGACGACATCGTTGAGGTTGTGTGGAGGGTAATTCACTTGTACATAACTTATCTACGTTGTCGCAATACTTATATGCTGTTACGGAAATCCATTGATTAGGCTCCCGAATATCGAAGTCAATAGTATAGAGAGCTAATCTACGCAGTTCTGATACTTGGGATGGATTAGAGTTGTGGACTGGAGGCTGTGACTCGTAGTCTCTGTTGCTGGGAAGTGGGAATCGGAAGACCTGTTGAGTCATCACCTCAGGTTCGGCGTGTTGGCATATACAGACTCACAAAGATGTAAAGACTCGAGGAAGGTGAATTGTTGTTGCTTGCTTCTGCTCGAGGCTTCAAACGCTTGGTACCGGTCAAAGCTGAAGATTTTGACCGCAAAAGGGCGTGGGAGCCATCAACTTTTTTTTTTGGTCTTTGACTCGAACCTCGAGCTCACGCCCTGCGAGCTCGCTGGCACGCTATAAGGCGGGGGTTTTGAGCGTGCGGTATCGCTTTTCTTCGCTCCATGCTAGTTCTTTGCTCCAATTTTCTGTCTCATCGGCTGCGACTGTGGCGGAAGAACTTAGCCAGGGCCCAGCGGCTCGGAGGTACTGATAAGTAGCTCTGTGTCATCACTGCGTCTTCCTGGGTCTTTCTCTCACCTGCCACCATTTCATATGGATCGGTTTTCATGAGGGAGTTGCGCACGACCCCCCACTCTTGGTATCATCATTGAGCGAGGAGGAAGCTCAAGCCAACACGCTCTCATGGTAGGACTGGGGGGTGGACGTGTTTTCACGTTGGCGGCCGTGGTTTGAGCCACTTGACTGAGTGGGATCCAAGAATAAGGAGCGGGACCAGAGTCACAGGCGGACTTAAAAGGAGAGTGAGTTTTTCCATGAGCCGTCAGCTTGTTGAATTCCTGTCCTGTAGAGTTTCTCGATGTGGACTACTATATCCGTGTACAACAATAAATTCTGATTGTTACCACACCACACACTCGAACAACGTTGAGAGCGGGGTACTAAAGCATGGGACTCGAGATCTTCCATTCCCTCTCTACAACTTCGATCGAACTGGTTCGCGTCTAACCCGTTCATTGACGCGCCGGCGATGGAGACGATTACGCAGATGGATCTCATAATTGGCCAGTGTTTCGCCAGGACCAGGCGTATACAACTACAAGGAAATGAGGAAAATTCGTAGATATCAAGGGAGCACGTACCTTTCCAGGACAATCAAGACATTTGAGCCGCCATTCCTGCGTGCTCGCGGGACTTACTTTGCGGCGTTGAATTACTGTGAACTTGTCATGCCTCCATTTCTCCTGCATGGCTTTCGTGGCGTTTCTGAGCCATTGAGGGGGCTAAGTAGGATAGCTTGAGAAAGCGACAATGCTAATTTTCTAGATACGTACCCCAGCGGGCTGACTCTCAAAAGCCGAAACGGAAGTCCGAGTCGGAGGAGGCGCGGTCGCTTTAGGCATTTCTATCACTGGTGTACCTTGAGAAAGAAGGTTTGAGGAACGGGTTCCGTTCCCCGTCGAATTCGCACGACTTGCGTGTAAATAAGGAAAGTTGTTACCTGGGTCCAGGCCCGAGTTGTATGCTTTCTATGTAGTTGAGAGAGTCAAGGTAACGGTATAGCTGAGTCTCAGTCAGTATCAACACGGACACACCAGACAGACCTGCGCAAGGTACCCAAATGCAGTCCAAAAAGTGATTTATTGTAGGAGACTCCAGATAACGATACACACAGCTCGATAGCAACAAAACTGATGACACAGACAATGGGATAGGTAGATTTGCACAGTGAGTGAGAAAGAGAAACAGAGGGAAGAGAGGGAAGAGAAAAGGTTAAGTGTTCGTTGTAGTCGCTGTCGAATTCCCCATTCGATCATTGACGCGTTGACGATGGAGACGATTCCGCAGATGGACTTCATAATTGGATAGTGTCTCGCCAGGACCAGGCGTATACAACTACAAGGACATTAGCATATTGTATGTGCTGGAACTTGCAGGAGATGCGAGCACGTACCTTTCCAGGACAGTCTAAACATTTGATCCGCCACTCCGGCGTGCTCGCGGAATTTACTTTGCGCAGGATGACTTCAAACTTGTCATTCCTCCATTTTTCTTGCATGGCCTTCATGGCGTTTGTCAGCCATTGAGGGGGCTAGATGAATAGTTTCAATTAAAAAGGTGAGATGATCGTAGTTTTCCAAAACATACCCATGTTGTTGATCGTGGACTCGGGGGTGCGGGCGCGGCGGTATCGGACGACGCATTGGCGGAAGGCGGAGTTGACGGTGGGGGGACAGTAGGGGTGGAAGCAGATGGCGGGGGCGCTGGCGTAGAGGTGGAAGCAGGGTCAGAGGGAAGAAGAGACGGCGGTGCTGAAGATGATACAGGAGCGGGCTGACTATCAGGAGCCAAAACGGAAGTCGAAGGAGGCGGGGCAGAAGTCGAGGGCGGCGCCGCTGTCGAAGAAGGAGCAGATACAGGTGGTGCAGTCGCCACAGGCATCTCGATCACCGGCGAACCCTCACGAGAAACAACAGTGATAGAATAGGACTCCGGTTCCGGGGGCGGCGGTTGAGGCGTCGAATTCGCACGACTGACACCATTTATCTTCACCTTCTGCGCCAAAGGCATCTCTGACCCGCTCGAGGCATCCGAGACGGGGGAGATCGGCCGTGAAGGAGACTGGCGCGATGGCCCCTCCCCCACATCGCGAGGTGTCTGGCCTTCCGACGTATCGGCAGGCGTCCCCGGACCAATCCCGTTCTGTACTCGCAACGCCGCTGCCCCGCCCTTCCGCTTGGCCAAGGTCTTCGCCACCTCCACATCTCGTTTCAACCCCGCATGATATTCAAGATCCGTACTGTACTCCACTGGCCGCGGCCGGCGGTGCCTGTGCCAGTATTTACCTGAATAGTCATGAGCGATACGCATCAAACGATGATCAGGGTCGAAGAAAACACACCACAAACACCACATTGTGACTTATCTCCCAACGGGCCTTTCCGCCGTCCTACAGCGACACTTTCAGGACACCCACAATTCGAACAATGCCATACACCGTCGATCATGTTCCTGTGCTGTCCATCGACCAGCTCCTTCTCTTTCGTCTCCTTGCCACGTTTCACGACAGCTGTCTTGGACCCAGGAGGAACAACGGTGCTTGTGGGCGGTGGTGGCGGGTCGTTCTCCAGCGGTGCAGGCAGCTTCGAAACATCTGCTGCTGTGGACGGTATGGGTGCCTTAACCTTAGCTCGGGGTCGCAGTATCGCAAGGTCATACGTGGGAGGTTTGAAAAAGCCTTTCACAGTCTTCTCCTTGATAACGAGGGGAGGTGGCATCGGCAAAGGCGGGAGAGCCGACGGAGTGAAACGTTCGCCATTTTCGGACGCGACCATGTTCGCGATGTTGACCGAAGCCGCTGCAGCTGCAGCACGACGAGAAACCGGGGCAGTCGCGGCGGCGGCAGCTGCCAATGTAGCGGCATCCGCTTCTGGAAACCCGATAGACGGCGTTCGGTAAGTACGCATGGGCTCGCGATCTGGCAACGCAACGCCGCGACGCCCGCCCCTGTTCTTCTTCCGTCGTCGGTTTGTATCCTTATCCCGCTCTTTCTCATTACGCTCAACCTCCCCATCGCTAAGGTAATTGAGTTGGGGAGTGAATGCTGTAACCTGGTCGATAGGACGCGCAGCGGTGGACAGAGTCGGCAAAATTGAGTTTTGCAGGTCCTCATCCTGTATTGCGGAGCCATCTGTTGGACGGCCCACAATGAAGAGCGACTTTCGGTATGTTTGGACCTGTTCCCGAATCGAATGGGCAATAGCGGTTCTAACAAAAAATTCAACGAAATTTTGATGACCCATGGCCTTTCACTCACTTGAACTCCCCAGCAAGACCCAACTCCTTCGCATAGGTCTCTGCAAAGCTCTCCGGCGACGCTTCGACGTTGTCCAAGTCCCACTCAAACTGATCGTCAAGTTTTACCGACCCAACAATGATGTCAAGCTGTCGCCAAGGAGGTCAGAATTGCGCGAGGGGTCGTTGATGACGGTTAATCTCACCCGAATCACAATCCGCATGTCATCATGAAGAGATTTGTGGTCAAACGTAAACTCCTCCACAGACATAGGCCGTTCGTCGGCCGCGTCCATGTCATCGTCCTCCTTGGCCACTTTCCTCCTCTTGTTGCTTTTGCCTGTCCCCCGGGCGCCGTGGTCGCTTCGTAACCGCTTCCGCCAGGCACTCCACCAGGCAGCGCTCTCGCCTTCAAGGTTCCCAGGCTGGAGCGTTTCCTCCGCGACGGCAAGGTCCCAGGAATCGCCGTTGTAGTTCGCCGAGTGCGCACGGTAGTCGCTCAGCTGGTCCTGAATGGATTTGACTATCACAGCAAGGTGCGTATGCGCGAGGTTGTAATCTTCTATCACGGTTTGCGCGAAGAGCTCCGGGCTTATGACGGGGTCTGGATTGCCGTGTCAAGAAAGGGCACAACATGGAGGGAACAGACGGTGAGTGTGAATAACCACTCGTACATACCGTTTAGATTCCAAACGAATGTGTCCCGCATTTTATGATGGTCAACATCAAGCTCGAGCCGTATGGGTACCAACTGCTCCGGCCGATTCGCATCCTCGGGGTCGATTTTGCGGGGTCTACAAGGCAAATATGTCAGCAAAAGTAAATGACGCAAAAAGCACTAAATGCCGCACAATCTCATCCCCTCCCTCCGCGCTCCTTTTCGACGGCCGCCCTCTTTCTCCTTCTTCCGATGAGGATAGCTCACATCAAACCTCTCCTGCCCTCGTAAAAACCGACTCGCATTAGTATCGAGCGTGCCCTTCTCCCACCACGGTACGCTCCGCGGCCCAAACGCCTCCCGCGCCTCTCCACCCATCCGAATCCTCATCTGTCGATAGACGTCTTCGTACTTGCGGTCGGCTGCCATCCAACTTTTGATGTCCGCAATCTCTTCAGTGCTGACAGGCGGTATAGTCTTGAGTGAATTTGCGAGTGGAACGACCGACACGCGCGTGACAAGGGGGTTGAGATTTACGGATGCGGGGAGGGGAGGCAGAGATGGTATGGGAGGGGGGAGCGGAGCCACAGTCGGCATGAGGGGTGCAGGCACATTGGGCAAAGCAGCTGCGGTAAGGGCGGTGATTTGAGGTATTGGGGCGGGGGCTGGCGGAGCAGCCGTTGAATGTGTGTTGTCGGAAAGTGTGCTGGGTTTGACGGGGGAGGTGGAGCGCGAGATGCTCGTCTGTCGTTGTGGGGTTTGTTCCCGAGTATTCTGACGTTGCGGTGTCCCGCTTGACGATGGAGGACGCGGGAAACCATTGGTGTCGGATGAGGATGAACGGAGAACGCTGGGAGGCGGGCGCATTGCGCCCACACTAGGAGATTGAGGCTGCGTATCTGGCGCAAGTTTTCGCTTGGAGCGAGTAAAGGGAGAACTAGGAGGCGGCGACCCTTGAGGCGTGTGCTGCTGCATCGAAGGGTGCTGAGGCGTCATTTGCCCTGAGCCGCCAAAGCCGGGACCGAATTGCGGTCCGCCTAGAGAGCCGTTTTGTAGTGCACCTTGTGAGTTGTTGGAGGTCTGGGATAGCATGTCGCCCGCGCCTAAACTAGCAGCGCGACTGGGTGGGCGAGGACCCATGCCCATAGGTCCGCCGCCGCCAAGGCCCATGCCCATGTTCGAAGGATTCATATTGCCGAATCCCATGCCCATGTTCGAGTTCATGTTCATGCCCATGCCCATACCCATGCCTCCGCCGCCATTGGGCGGGGAGTGATGTCCCATGGCAGTTCCAGGTCGCATGCCCGCCATCCCTTGCGCCGTCCCAGGACGGGGAGGGGTCATACCCATGCCGCCCATTCCCATACCCATATTACCGCCTCCCATACCACTGCCATCGCCCATACCGCCCATACCCATGCCCATCGCACTACCTGGCCGGTCGAAGAATGCACCCGCGTCTGGGGGAAAAGGTCGCTGGAACTGTTGTTGTTGTTGTTGTTGTTGTTGTTGTTGTTGTTGTTGCTGCTGCTGCTGCATGAATTGTTGTTGGCGGAAAGTCATCACGGCGTGCTTCATCGCAGCCTGGCGCTGAGCAGGATTCATCTGCTGAATTTGATCACGCGTAATACCCATATTCGCGAGAACTTGTAATACTTGCGGCGTGACTTGCATCTGCGGCGTTTGCATCGACATACCCATATCGTTGTTATTCGAAAACGCCGACGGATTCATCCCTCCGCCGCCCATGTTGGACATACCATTCGAACCAGAGAAGGCCGAAGGATTGAAACCACCACCACCACCGTTCATCATCATCATTTGTTGTTGGCGTTGTTGTTGCTGCAGCATTTGGCCCGGATTCATGCTACCACCGCCCATACCGCCTCCCATGTTGCCGTTTAAAAGCTGCTGGGGACTGATTCCGGCAGCGAATTGTTGCGGCTGCTGCTGCCCATTAAACGACGCGAGCATCGCGGGATTTATACCCTGGTGAGACGATTGGGCGGCGCCAGGATGAGCAAAACCGGGGTACGCGCCGCCCCCGTGAGAGTTCATGTCGGAAAACGTGGTTGACTAGGCTAGACAACGACATTAGAACTCGGGAATGGTGGTGGGAGGGAAGAAGGGAACGAGGCACGCATGACTCACGTGTGCGGTCAAAGCGATATATAGTGATGCGGGGGAGCTGTGCGTATCTCCCCCTTATGATTCGGCGGAAGCAACCGAGGGTCTGGTTTCGTGTGCCTCTGCGACGCGGTAGAGAACACCAGCGCAAAGGTGGTCACACGTCACAGTCACACTCACTGCCTCGCCCCATATGTCCATTCACCCTCGAGAGCAGAGGGAAAGCAGAAGAAAGTGGAAGTAGAATACAAGCTGCAAAAGCAATGAAACGCAAACGCAGATCGCAGATGCCCCATCCTTCCGCCGGCTCTCTAGGTTGTATTATAATTACCCCCGTCATGTCATCCAATCGCCCTTACGTCGTCCAATCATATCTTCCTCGCTCCTCTCCGCATTTCATTACAACTTCCGAATATACTCTCTTCTCCGTATGCAGCCCGTCTGCATACAGAAACCCAACTACAGCCCTCGAAAAAGCCTCGAAACCCACGCTGAAGCCTGCTGAACGGCGATTTATCGCTGCGGGCATCGCAGTTTCACATGGAGTCATCAGCCGCCAAGCGATACCAGACCGAACACCTCCATGTGGCCCTGAACAAGGTCGTTTTTGAAGCAAACCGAAGTGCATGGGAATATCGCGCGTTCAGATGTCGAATTGTCGCGACCATCACTTGATGTTGAGGACGAGAGTGTTGAGCGTCGGTAGCGGCGGGTTGCAAGAGTAAAACCCCCAAACATAACACACCTCAGGCCAGGAGACACGATTCGCCGACCAAGGGTCACGGTCCCGGGTAGTCATCGTTGCCGCGGCGCGTTGGTATATGCACTTTCAAAAATACACCGTGAATAGCCGTCCTGAGAGGCGATTCCAAAGAAGGCGTTGAGTCGAGATATCCCATAGGATATCCATATATTTTTCACGCGGGAAGACCATCCAGAACCAAGGGGAGATGGGAGAAAGATCTGTAGAATGGAGGCCGCGACGAAAAACCTGGTCTGGGACAACAAAGCGAAGGGAGAAATGCACTTTGCATCACGCGTCAAAGTTGCGACATCAGGTTGGGCGCGTACGGGACGAGGGGACCGGGCCCGCGCGCCGCGTTTGATCAGAACTCGGGTAAAGACGCGTCCGCCGTCAAGAGATTTGCGTTGGATTTGCAGATTTTCAAAAACAGTGGGCAAAGATTCGCAGACCAGAACTAGCGAAGTCTTGTCGTGACGGCGGTCCATCGTCCAGAGAGTCAACTAAGAACTTGAAGTCGAACTCGACGACTCTAAACTTGACCGCAGCAACTGCCAGAATTCGCGCGGAGCACCATAAGACTTTGGGATTCAGTTTCTCTCCACTGCTCGTCTGATTTTATGAATCTCTGAGACTATAGGACTCTTCGATGGCGAGGAGTGTGGGTGGCAAGAAGAGAAAGAGAGATAGGAGTGATTGGTCTGCACAGCTTTTTTGATGGCAAAGTTCTCTGCGTCAGCTTTGACCGGCACCAAATCATTAGCAGGAGCGAGCAACAATACTTCGCAACCTTCCTTTCCTCGGGTTTTCCAGCACAAACGATAGACACTCTACGATTCTGGAGAAAATTCCGGCCCGAGTGCGCAAAGCCTGGACCTGTCAGTGTGGCTTAGGACCCAAAAATTGCGTCAACTGCGAATACTGCGCGGTTCTCGAATTTTACGTTCAAAGATCAAACAAACTCCAAACCAACTCTCGTTCTTTGCTTGCTGTGCCGGGCTTCACCGAACTTCTCTTCAAGATTGTAGGGTGTCTATCGTTTTCGACTTGCTACTGTCATGAGGGATACTTTTGGCACAGAAGGTGAAGTTAAATGGTATCGCTGGTGCGAATTCGACGCCTCAACCGCCGCACCCGGTGCCGGAGTCCGTTTCTATAACTGTTGCTCCTCACGAGGGTTCGCCAGTGGTAGAAATGCCTGTACCGCCTGTATCTGCTCCTTCTTCGACAGCGGCGCCGCCCTCGACTTCTGTTTCCCGGCCTTCCGCCAATGCGTCTTCTGACACAGCCGCGCCCGCACCCCCAGATCCACTATCAGTATGTTCTTGGAAAACTACGGTCATCTCACCTCCTCAATTGAGACTATCTATGCAGCCTCCTCAATGGCTGACGGACGCTATGAAGGCCACGCAAGAAAAATGGAGGGATGACAAGTTCGAACTCATCCTTCGCAAAGTAAATTCCGCGAGCGCGCCGGAGTGGCGGATTAAATGTTTAGAATGTCCTGGAAAGGTACGTGCTCGCATCTCTTTCACGTTTCAGCGCATAGAATATGCTAATGTTCTTGTAGTTGTATGTACCTGGTCCCGGCGAGACAATAGGCAATTATGAGGTCCATCTGCGGAATCGTCTCCATCGACAACGCGTCAATGATCGAGTGGGGAATTCGACGGCGACTACGACGAACACTTGACCTTTTCTTCCCTCTCTTTGTCTTTCTCAATCACTGTGCAAATTACCTATCTCATTGTCTGTGTCATCAGTTTGTTGCTGTCGAGCTGTGTGTATCGCTATCTGGGGTCTCCTATGTACAGTAAATAACTTTTTGGACGCCTTGCGCAGGCCTGGTGTGTCCATGTCGATGATTCAGCCATACCTTCACTCTTCTCAACACCATCTTGAAAAGCATACAACTCGGGCTTGGACCCAGGTAACAACTGCTTTATTTACACGCGAGGCGCGCGAATTCGACGGGGAACGGAACCCGTTCCCAACCTTCTTTCTTAAGGTACACCAGTGATAAAAACGCCTAAAGCGACCGTGCCGCCTTTGATGTCGGCTCCGCCTCCTCCGACTCGGCCTTCCGTTTTGGTTCTTGAGACTCAGCCCACTGAGGTACATATCCAGAAAATTGCCGCTAACACGCTTAGAAACGCCATGAAGGCCATGCAGGAGAAATGGAGGCATGGCAAGTTCGAAGTAATACAACGCCGCAAACTAGATTCCGCAAGCGCGCGGGAATGGCGAATCAAATGTCTCGATTGTCCCGGAAAAGTACGTGCTCCCATTCCTCCCGAATTTCAGTATCCATGAATTTAAGATGCTCGTGTCCTGGTAGTTGTATACGCCTGGTCCCAGCGAAACACTGAACAATTATGAGATCCATCTGCGTAATCGTCTCCATCGCCGGCGCGTCAATGAACGGGTTAGACGCGAACCAGTTCGATCAAAGCTGTAGACTCCGAGTGTAGAAGGCTTGGAAGATCAACCCTGCTTAGCGCCCTGCTCTCGACGTCGTTTCCAGTGTATGGTGTACAGTCAGAATGTATTGTTCAAAAAAATTCTACGGACAGGAATTCAAGACTTAGGGAAAGACTCACCTTCCTCCCAACCCCGAGGCTCTCTGCTGGTGTTGTGGTAGAAGTTGTGTTTGACGTCGAACCCTCGTGACGTTGACGCCGATCGAGCCCAGGGGTTGCCAACTGTCCACTTCTACCAGTTACTGAAGTTCTTTTTTGGGTGGAACTCTATTCCCGCTCCTTTGAGCTTCATAACGATACCAAAGGTCGGTCGTCCGCGTTTCATGAACACCGATCCACATGAGATGCTGCCTGTCAATGGGAACCTTTCGTTCGCCGAATAAGAGGAAGACGAAGCAATGAAGCCGGCGCGCCAAGACTGAGCTACACGTCGCTAAACCCTGTGTATGCTCTGCCGCCACCGTCATAGGCGATGAAAGAGAAAATTGCAGGGAAGGACCAGCGTTTTGTAACAAAGGAACGAAGCCCGAGAGTGGAACTGCAAGCTTAACGCCCCGGGGCTATAGCGTACCAGCAACGAGGTTCAAGAGGATTATTCGAAAGGGTGACTTGATGGCTCCCACGCCATTTTTTGCGATCAAAATCTTCAGCTTTGACCGGTGCGTGAGGCGTGAGGCTCGGTAGGAACAATGTTTCACAGCTTTCCTTTCCTCGATTTTTAACATATTTGTGGGTCTGTATGTGCGACACGCTACACCCGAGGTGATGTCTCAACAGCTCTTCCGATTCCCCTGAACAGCCTCCAATCCATCCAAGGGTCAGGACTGCGCCAATTGACTCTCCTCGCCTTCCTGTACTATTCTTCGATGACCGGGAGTTGATTCGATGGCTTTCCGTAAATAACTACTGCGTAACAGCATATAACCCAAGCTCGCTGGACAATTTTTACCCCAAGGTCCGGTTCTGGAAACGTTACAGTACCTCGCCTTGATGTTGACATTTCCTCTTCGTCGCAATGGCAGAACATCGCAACGGCCCACCCTCTCCGAAAATTCCTGCGGCTGCAATCGCCGGAATTGTTTTTGGGACCCTCATAATCTTGCTGTGTCTCTTCGCCCTTGGACTTCGTCTTCGAATCTGGCTCAGAGAACGTGAAATCGCACTCTGTGGGTTCCCAACCATTGCTCTCTGCTCCGCGATTAAGCAGACTTGGTACTTGTGATCTCAGTATCTTCAAGCCCGGTCGTCGAGCTTCGTCCACCCATGGAATCGGATCCATGGCCCCCAACTGTAACCCCGTTTCCTCGAACAACCCCCACACCCAGTGTACCAGGACATGGAGTTCAAATACAAGTGCCGAAACCGCTGCCGACGCGCGGACGCCGTCCTGTTGTACAGGTTATTCCCCTACCAGCTGTTGCGTCGGTCTAGCACAATGTTGGCACCTAGTGCACCAATGCTGAACGAGACACCATAGCTAATATACATTTGTACTTGTACATACATACATACATTTCTTCTGTCCAACATCATCAACATAGCTTAATCCAAAACATCGATGAGTTTATCGTTGAAACTCATAAAATCATTCACCGCATTCACTCCCCCATCAACTCAACAGTCCTGATGAGTTTCTCCACAACCGAAAGGCTCGCATCATCCTGAACCCTCCCGTCGATCCCAAACCACAAAAAGTGCAATTTGCCCGCCATCCCGTTCGGCAAGTACGCCCCCACAATCGCATGCTCACGATGGATGTCCTGCGAGATGACGTTCTCCCACAGCTCTCGGACCTGCGCCGACTCGCTGTATCCCTGCGGCGGGTACTTGCTAGGGCTGCCAACGACGAGCACGCCTTTAGGGTCGTCGAGGAAGTAGTTCAACGACAGAGCGGGAGTACGCTCGGGTTTATCCTCGCGCCATATGCGTACAATCTCAGCCTTGCGGCGTCCCACCTCCTCAATTACTAGTTTCGTCGCAAAGTCGTAGTCCTCGGCGGACATGGGGGGAGCTTTGCCCTCTGATGTTGGAATCAATATGCGTGTATCCTGAAAAGAAAGCGAGGACGAACCGCGCCGCAGCTCCTTCAAGGCTTTACACTCTGGTTTGTGACCACCGTCCCAATGTACATGCTGACATTCTGAGCTGCAATACGAGACTGTGAAGCAGCGGCTGCAACTGGAAAAGTTGTTTTGCTCGTCGACTTTCTTGCACTGCACAGGAATGAGATGATATGATTTTGGAAAAGAGACCAAGAAACATACGTTTGGATTATGGCAGCGGACTTCCAAGTCGACATCGAATTGCTGCTGGCTGCGATCAAGGACGAGGGCTTCAAGCTCGTTATATGCGGCTAAGACAGGAGCTTTGTCCCTCAGGGTTTCCGGTAGACCAAGTTCTTTCACCCGTCGTACGGATCGCGCTAGATGCCGGAGCATCGATGGATACAAACTGTAAAGCGACAATAAGCGAAGCAGCTTGGTGAGCGTCGTCTGCGCAGCCTGAGCCTCGTCGGTCGGCATCTCATCGAGCCAAGGCAGGGCACGGAGAGCTGCAGGAAGAACGCCGACTTGTACCGCATGCGTCGTCCAAGCAAACCCATCTAAAGCGGGTAGTGTGCTCTCAAGATATTCTAAGCACGAGCCAATAGCGAGCCCGACACCTGGCGCGGTGGCCTCATCGAATGGTCCCGCAGTGAGAGCGACGAGGATGCGGGTGACTGTGCGCACAGAGTGTAGGGCCGTTAGGGCAATAAGATAGGGCTCGGCGAGCGACATCTTGGTGGCGAGGCGGACATGGTAGTCGAGGTTGAATATAGCCGGTGGGCTCCAAGGCGTCGCGTTGGTGAGGTACCAATCGAGGTGGTCTAGTGCCACGCGCCCAGCCTTTCCCGCATCCTGGCTGGGGGGCATGATTGAGCCATAGAAATAGTCGGGCGGGGGCCCTGGTTTATATGTAGCAAGATCGAGAAGGGGTTCTGCAGCAGTGAGCAGGGGGTCGTATTGCGCGGCCGACTTGAACTCTTCTTCGATTTCGTAGAGCCAGCAGGAGCCCAGCATTATAAAAACTGTTTTCCCGCCTTCGTCAGCCAAGATCAAATCGCAGATGGCGGGAATCTTGACGAAGCTGCGGAGCGATATGATGACGGTCTGGTAAGCAATGCATCTGTGCATGTTGTCCCGGTCCAAAAACATGGGGGCTCTGATCCAGTGGATATAACAGTACTCGAGCCATTTGGATATTCCGGGCCACGCGTCGATCAGAGAAGTGACAAATTGAGAGTCGGGCTGGGGTCGAACAAGGTAGGAAATGTTGGCAAGACCCGAGAGCGCAAAGTGTGCGTGTAAGACCCCCATGAAATGAATACAACAGCCCTTTTCGCGCGGAGGAATGTCTGCTTCTTTGAGATACTGCAGGAAAAAGGTCGATTTGTCGTTGATTTCGTCAGGGGTCATTTCAAGTGGCTTCAGGTTGTCCTTGGAAACTACGAGAGACTCAAGGGTCGTTTTGGTGAGACGTACGTCGGCATCCTATGATATGGAACATGAGCGTGAAATCCTTTATTCCAATGGCAGGGCATATCGAGATCTGTTTGCGCGATTTGCCACAGCTGGCTTCACGACGCGAACTGAGACTTGGCTCGAGAATAGACAGCGTCCTTTGAGTTCAAAATAGACAGAATGCCACCAACCTCGCAGCCGCAATCTGCACCGTGCTGGGCGTGCAATCAGGCAACCAAAGACTAGAGAGAAAGAAAAGACAAACAGATCCAGAGTTCATAATAGTAGTATAGCGGTCGTAGTCGGGGTCAGAGCTCGGAAAGTGTTGACGCGCGTGGAAGAAAAGAGAAGAACAAAGGGAACGGAATCCCACAACGGATCCCATGACTGCTGGTGAGTGTCTTCATTTATAATAATGTTCTGCCGTCTTCTCCGTCGGAATGGGTTAGTAAATGAAAAGACTGTCGTTGGATGAGCATGAAGGAGAGAGCAGAGGTAAGTAGATGATAGCACAAAGTCAACCTGGGACGTGAGAATTTTTTGAATTTTTCCGGCTTCCATCCATTCCGATATAGTTCGCGAGGCGCGTCAAAAACTCAGAGGTTCGAATTCGCGTATTCAAGATAAGTATGTAGCGTTAAGATTACGATCGCTCTACAAGTCATTTATGCGGGAAAATAAGGATCGAATATGGCTGCATGGCAACGATTCTACAATTAAAATGTCATGCTCGCGAAATGCGCGCCATACAAAAAGAAGCACGCCTCCAGCGTCTCCTGGATTTAAGCCTGTCCGATTCAAAACAGACCTCAGTCCTATATCAAACGAAACTGAATGCAACTTTACCTCAAGGCTCTCTGGAGGATAAAACATTTCTACCTGAACGGCATTATCGTTCCAATAGTCTTGATGAAAAAGCTGCGACGAAAGCTTGAATAAAGGTAGAGGTTGATCTCGTTGGCGTCTCGATATGACTACCTCTTGCAAGGAACAGTATATTGCTTGCAAGAGATCGAGATTGGCCTGAGCGCGGGAGGTCGTATGCTCCTCTGTATTCGAGAGTTCCCATTCTACTGTACTCGAGAGCGAAATTGCGAGTCCACGGAGCGGCCACTGATGAGGACTGGGGCAGAGGATATCGGCTACGATGGGGGCCGTAAAACATCCACCGACGAGCGTAAGACATGTGAGCGCCGGGAAGAGGCGGGTGGGAGACGCTGTGATCGGTGCGTGGCGGAATCGATCTGCCTCTGCTGGAGAGTCACAATGACAGCCCTGACTCAAGAACGACAAGGAGTTCAGAGAGGGAAACACGGTACCACGAAGGCTATCGGGATCATTGAAAAGCGCGGAAATGTGCTGGCCATGCGCAAAGATTACGGTGAGTTCTAAAACTGCCGGCACATCGAAAACCCTGAGTGCAGAGAAGAGATCGTCGGCGCCATCTGCATCAAAGTCCATCAAGAGACGCAGGGTTTTGAGGGTGGGGATGTGGAAGCTGCCTGCGGGGATGAGAAGGTGTGTCATGGTCAGCATGTCGAGATGCAAGTGGACCAAGGAGTTGCTGCAAGAAGGAACGATCCTGGCAAGAATGCAGCCCCCGGCATCGTTCCTGTCCTCTTCCCAGCGCCATAGTTCCAAACGACGGAGGGAGGCGGCCCACTGTGGTAAAGGCGGGTCTGGCGTGAAGCAACGGGCGTTGAAAGACGTGATGCGCGGGGCACCGAGCTGAAATATATTCATGGATGCAGAAGCGTGTTCTGATACACCATCTGACCCGTCTATCTGTAAGTATTGTAGGCGAGGCGCCTCTAGAAGGCGGAACGGCGCGAGCACGGCGTCCATCGATTTGGGATTAGACATGATGGCTAAACCCTGTATACGGCTCGCATGAGGTACAACATGACTGAGAGCCTCAGTTATCTGCTCAGACTCGACGGGGATTTTATCCCATGAAAGTTCGCGAATGATGATCCAAATATTGCAATTTCGCGACAACTCGAGATGCATCTTGAAAAATTCCACGGATCCACGGTGCCAGACGTCCACCTCTGTGTAGGTCCATAGGCTTGGTGAGCCGAGGACTACGGTGCGTAAACGACGCGAAATATGGCAGAAGCGGAGCTCTGGCTCGAGTTTCGGATAGAAAAACTGTGAGGGCGGGTAATCACCGTGACGGCGATGGTCCCTGGCAGCGTTGACAATCTCCACCAGAAGTTCGTTGGGGAGAGACAGAAGGCCAGTCATTGAGATTGAGAGAAACTCAAGAACACCTGAGGTGAGAGTTGGATGAGACTCATGAGAGTTCTTGTCAAGCTTGTTTCGGCGTTTCCCGGACTTCAATTTAACGCACGTGACCGTATCAGCACGCGTCATGAACAGAAGTAAATAACGCGTCAAAGGATAATTTATTCCTTTCAATTACCATCACGACGCGCTGAGGGTTTTCGAAGTTCGAAAGGTCAGATTCGCCCCGATACGCCGTTGAAATCCGCAGATCCTCGACGATGTCGAAGCTGGTGCGACGGTTAGTATCAAGTTAGTATCAATCAATCGCGTCGCGCGTTCGATAGGTACTAGTACTAGTCTTCCTTGAGCGTCAACCTCAAGCTGTGAGTAAGTGAATAGGTAGGGACTGGGGACCGAAGCTAGCACTGAAGATCCAAGAATGGGGCAAACATATAATCACCGTGAAGGCTAGAGATCTTCAACGCCGAACTGAATCAGGATGCACGAGAGTCCGGTACTACCCCACAGTGATAGCTCGACTCAATATATTAACCTCCGCCCTCGTTACCCTATGCGCCCGCCATACCGCTCATGACCTCATACAAACCTTCCATTCGTCTCCTTGCCAGGACCTCGCTCCAGAATCTCATGATAGGTTCCCATTCAGGCTTCGAAGCTGGCATCCCGCCATCAGCAGCCATCCGATGCTCCACAACACGGTTATAACCCTTTTTGAACGCGGCCAGTGCGCTGGACGAAACCGCCGAAGAGCGATATGCAACGAGCACCGGGGTGAGGCTCAGAGTCGACGGTGTAGGGTAGGACAAGAGGGGCCCGGAAACGGTGACGATTGAGCCAAGAGTCTCGCGACACATCTTGATCCCCAGTTCAGCAGCGACGCTACCGCCCTGCGCAAATCCGAATAGATGGATCCGGTTCAATGGCCAGGCGCAGTCATCGCTGAGGTGCCTGATAGTGCGTTCGATGAGTTGCAGCGCCGGTGTCGGGTTAGGCCGCTCAATCAATTCGCCCAGATCGTCGAAAGAGGTGAACCAAGCGTACGACTCCTCGTACAAGAATGGCACTCTGGGAGTCAACCGGCATCAGGTGCGTCGTCGTCTCGCCGTCAATATTACTACTGACTGATCGGGGGCACGTATAGCTAGAACAGCAGTCTGGGGCAGCTTCAATTGTCGACCAAGCTTAGAGAACGGGATGTGTGTATCTCCTTGAAGCTGAATTGGCATGCGTTGAAGCTATAGGCCGCAAACAGGACTTGCCGAGGCCGTGCAACAAGACGAGAAGATTTTCGTCGGTTCCATCGTCGCTCGCAGCATAGAAGAAAGGAACCGAGATTTTTTGAGTCTGCGGGGGTTTCTTTACTCGGGGCGATGGGTCCTCAACCTGATTTTGGCGAAGATGGAGGTCCTGGTGAGAGTCGGATTCCATGTTCGCGTTGTGGACCCTTGTTAGGTTCCAGGGCCGTTGGCTTCCTGTGAATTCGAACCTTTCCTCGGAATATTGCACCACTTTCCAGTCTACGACCATGTTTGGTGTGTCCCGCGAGCATTTACCGCTACTTTACAATGGTATTGCTCTACTTTATCTTTCTCATGTTCTTGTGTATTCACGACGCGTGTTAGGCGCGCGAAAGTGGTTCGCCCTTGGCTGTATCTTCACAGCACCACTATCGAGCCTAATGGATGTCCCTATGGGAAAACATACGCGTGCAATGAAGCATAACATATTTTTCGTGAACGGTCCGCTTGAATTCTCTTTTTTACGTCCGTTTTTATCTAACACATAACTTCTTAGGCATAAACTCGTGGATTCTCATGGAACTTGTTTCTCCTGCTTGTTTCCTTTACGCCTTTTTCAAAGCCCCGCTTTCGCCCGTCTCCGCGACGCGTGCATTCTCGCTCATAAGCCCCCAAAGTCTTCTCGTCGGCGCATATCTCATCCATTACTTCAACCGTTCGCTGGTCTCTCCGTTACGCGCAGGTTCACGCGCTAAAGCTCACATCATCGTCCCGCTTTGCGCTGCCTTATTCAACGTCTTCAACGGTTCTCTCCTCGGTGCTTTCCTCTCCTCCCCCTCTGCACCCGCCCCCTCCGCTTTTGCGCGTCCCACATTCTGGATCGGCCTCGCACTATGGGCTGTCGGATTTGTAGGAAACATCGCACACGACGAGATACTGATGAACATTCGCCGACGCGCCAAGAGCACGGGCAAGGCAAAGGACTCTGGATCCACGTCCTCAGACGGACACTATGCCATCCCCCATGGCTTACTTTACAGATACATCTCATACCCGAATTATTTCTGCGAATGGGTCGAATGGCTGGGCTTTGCGATCGCTGCGGACCCTCGGTTGATCTGCAGTCTTGCCAGCGGGAATTTCTCTGTTCCGTCCTGGTCGACACAGATATTTGGTCCCTCGTCGGCATTCCTCCCTCTTTTCTCGCCACCATGGGTGTTCTTCGTGTCCGAGGTCATGCTGATGATTCCTCAAGCATACCGCGGGCAGAAATGGTACCTCAACAAGTTTGGCGATAGCTATCCCAAAGAACGAAAAATGGTCATTCCATTTATCCTGTAACCACATCCCCCCCAAAATGTGTAGTGCGGCTCGGGACGATTTCCTGTATGTATACCCGTATTGTATCATTGGTCGTACAAACGCAACAGGACCATGGCAGTTGAATGCCGTTTTGGCAGTTGAATGCTGGTATTCTTTGGACGTTTTCAAACGACGCCGCGTTCACAAAAACAAGATCCCTTCGGACACTTTCACGCCATGACCGCGTAACACCACGCGGCCCTCCTCGCGAAGCCATTCGGTATCCATATCCCCGCCTCTTGCGCTAACCTGTTTACACTTGAGTGCATTCCCGCCCCACTTACCGAGCCAGTATGGGACGATACGCGTATGCGCGGAACCAGTGACGGGGTCCTCATTGATTCCGCTTCCGCACGCAAACATGCGTGAGTGAACCCGCGACGGGTCGTCGGCGGTGGGTTGGTGTGGCCCGGTAAGTACACATTGCCCTACAGGGACATCGCGCGCCTGCCAAAGCAAGTATGATAAGACGAACAAACAGAGTACATGGTGGGGAAGAGGAGCCGTACAATGGTAGCTGTGTCGTAGAACACGGCGGAAATGTCCACCGTCTCAGCCGCCTCGACGAGGTATCCTCGCCCTGTCTTCAAAACGGCTTTGATGTCCCCCCGCGCAAGCTTGGGGAACCATGTATGCGCCATGTTGATGGCAGAGGCTGTTTCATCGCCGGAGAGCGTGACGGGGATGTCGGCGGGGAAATCGAGCCCGTACAGGTCGTCTTTGGGGAGGTAGTCGACCTTGAGCGTGCCTGAAAGGCGCGACTCGAAGCGGTAGGGAGGCAGGAGCTCAGGGTGATTGTGGTGCAGATAGCATCCTGCGGCGAGCGTCGCGTGTCCACACAGCGGCGCCTCGAGTGCTATCCAAAATATCAGCTCGGAAACAAATTTGTGAAGACTGAACTATACTTGGAGTGAACCAACGGATGAAAAAATGCGGTGCCTCTGGTTTGTGGTCCGCGAGGGGAACCAGGAAAGCTGTCTCGGAGAGATTGAATTCCCTACAAACGCACAGTAGGTTTGGTTCTTTTGCGCTTGATGGCACATACCTTCCGATGAGCTGCAAAAGCTCGTCCGATAACCCGTGGTCGGGCTGTAGAAGAATCACTGACGCAGGGTTACCTCCAAATCTGCTCTTCGTGAAGGCGTCGAAGACATTGTAGGCCAGTTGAGTGGGGGACATAGTAGAAGGGAGTCAAGTTGTGGCGATTTGAAAAATGAGTCATGTTCCTCCTCGGCGATTTCACACGGAATTCGCATCGTAACCAGAATCGTATGCCAGTTTCTAGAGAGGATCGAGCTTGGGTACAGTTCGGCGGTGTGTTTGCGGCGCAGCGTAGAAGCGATTTATGAAAGTGATCCACCAAGATCTAATATCCAAGTTTGACCCGTTCAAAGTTAGTACCCATTCAGGCTCGATTGTCAGATACATGTCTTCTGTTGAAAGCCAGGGTTTGTGGTTCCAGTTTCGTGTTAGGTTCGAGAAAATCGCGCATGGCCCATTGTGAGTCTATCCGTGTCTAAGCGGCCTGGGAGCTTGTTTGCTACCTTGGTCGCGACTCCAGGGGGGAAATCGGTAGCGATGCATTCAATGAAGCCCAGTCGAGCAAGACGGCTTCGACGGTCTGAGTCGAAAGCAAGTTGAAGCTTTCTCCATATGTCATGAAGGCTTGCCAAGCCGAAACTTGTTTTCATACCACTACCTCACTTGAAAGCTCCAAGAAATGAGCGGTCTTCTGTCTCTCCCCACCGAACTCCTGGTCGAGATAATCGACGCTACTAGAGACTATCGGAGGAACGTGGAATGGCCACCCTCAATGTCATATTATGCTCTGCAGCCAGAACACGTTTTCAGCCATGTTTCGCGCCATTTACGCACCGTAGTCCTCGGGGCACCAGGTCTATGGACATACACAGAGGTGAACGTCTGGGACCCCGGCTCCGTAGAACTCTTCAAGATGCATCTCGAGTTGTCCCAAAATTGCAATCTTTGGGTCATCATTCGCGAGCTCACTTGGGATGGGATCACTGTTGAATCTCAGCAAATTACCGAGGCTCTCAGCCATCTTGTACCTCATGCAAGCCGTATACAGGGTTTAGCCATCATGTCAAACCCAGAATCCATGGACTCCATACTCGCGCCGTTTTCCTGCGTCGAGGCATCCTGCCTGGAGTATTTGCAGATAGACGGAGGGGACAGTCTGTCAGGATACGTCCACGCACCCATGGATATATTCCAGCTCAGCGCCCCGCGCCTCACGAGCTTCAAGACGCGCGCCTTCACCCCGACGCCGCCTTTACCAAATTGGCTCACTTCCGTTCGTCACTTGGAAATATGGCGTTCGGAGGACGACGAAGACGACGACGGGAGCAGCGTCCTTGCTGGCATTGTAACTCGTTGCAGCCAATCCTTGGTCTACTTGCATCTCGACACGCTGAGCCTGGACGACCAGCTCATTGCATCCGGCAGCCTCCGCATCCCCACCCTTCAAACTCTCCACCTCTTGATCAACTATGATGCCGACAGCGCCGACCCTCTCGTCAATATGCTCAGGCTATTTGACGTGCCCTCCGTCACCGAACTCAGCCTCATTTTAACGCACGGCGACCACATTTGTGCGCTCTTCAATAATCTCGATTCCCTCCTTGGAACTACAACTTACCCTTCTGTTACCTCCTTGTCATTCCTCACCGACGGGTGTGGTTGTGAACGTGAGGAAGGTGAAAACAGACCGCAGCACACGCCGATATCAGGCCCGCCCATACGCTTTTTTCCTGCGCTTAGATCTCTCACCCTCTTTGGCGTATGTTTCACGGCCCCCATCTTGCAGGATATTCTCAACCCCGGGCCCCAGCAGTGGCCGCTCCGCGAGCTCGCAGTTTCACTCTCGCACACAGTAGAATGGGACCTCTCACGCATAGAGGCGCGGCCTATGGAGTCCCGAACCCAGGCCGATTACGATGCCTTGCAAGCAGTATTCTCCTCCTTGAGGCAGGCAGTGCTGCTGAGACGCGAACAAGGACAGGATCTACCTGTATTCAAGCTCTCGGGGCTCCTATTTCGTGAAGATTTTTGGAACGACAATGCAGTAGGGGTAGAACTTTATCATCCGCCAAACCGGGTTGAGGTGAAGTGGGCGTACTCATAAACATTCATTTGGTCTGAAATTGAGCCTTTCGCAGGCTTGAACTTGGAATCTGGGAGACGCACGCATCTCTATAGTTTGCATCTGCGTCGTCATATAGCTGCTAACCTACGTTATATTTTCGGTGTCCGCTCTAAGTGACTTGCGCACCTTCACCTTCATTGCGCAAGTGCTGTTATGACAGTCTCACATAGTCTTCACAACTCGTACCAGTTGCATGAGTAAATCTCAACAGCCAATCTGAACTACAACCGCTTGTCAGGTCAGTGACTGGAAGCATTGATCGATATATATTGATCGATTTCGGTGACACCAAATCAAGTCTGGGAAACCCCGAACCAACTTCATGGGCTCGAGACCAGAGCAACCTTGCAATGCGAATCGTTGAATCTTCCTTGAGTCGGATCGACACATATCATGAGCGACAAGGAGTAATGAAAAGCGTCCGTGGACATCCGTTCATAGAGTAGGGCAGTGACAAATTCAAGTCTCAAGACGGAATGAGCACACGAAGCAGTTCTGGTCATGGAAATCGATATTTTCGCATTTGGAACATATCAACATGTTTTTAACAACCCAACGAACGTCCATCTCGATTGGCGGGAGTAGAACATCGTGCACCTGTTGCGGACCAGGCGTACATGGTGGCGTGGAGCGACACAGCGACATCGAGCAGACGAACTCGTCTGCAAGGAACTTGGCAAGACATCGAAGGGGCGCAAGCCATCACGGTGGGCCGTTTACTCTGCAGAAAAGAGGCGACGGTGAGCGCTGGAATGCTACGAATAAAACGGCGACGACGAACTGGAACGAGCTCTCATCTTTCTGCGCTTGCGCCGGAGCTTGCGTGATCTTTTCTTCTTCCACTTATCTCTCATTCTCTGGGGTGAAAAGTAAGTGAAAAGTGGGGGAAGACGACGACAAAAACGCACTCGTCGAAGTTATGGGAAAGAATGAGTGAGGCGTGAGAAATCGCACCTGGGCCAAAGTTATACAGTTTTCTGATGCGGCTGATGACGGCGACGGCCGGCAAAACCCGAATCCCGATTACTTACTTGGATTCTTTGGATTCACTACGATGAGCAAGCAGAAACGAAGATACGTCCCAAACGCGTTGCACTCAGAACTCTCGGAATATTCTTCATTGTTACGCGCTCTCGAAACAAGCGATCACCTCGACGTCGCAAAGCGTCTGACCGAGCCTCCACCGAACAAGAAACGGAATGTGAACAAGATCAAGGAGGGCCGGCGAGTAGAATTGCCTGTTAATGAAGATTCTCGTAGCGGAGCTGGAAACAGTTCACCGCTAGCAGCTTCATTTAACCAAACACGGGAAGAAGAAGATTCAGAATATTTTGGAGCAGGAACCTCAAATTATCAGGAGGATACAGCGCCGTATCAGGAGGAACGAACTCGTAAACGCGTCGCTTGGACTCTTTGGCCACTTCTCGCGAAGGATTTAAGTGTCCCAGAGTGGGGCTTGCAAGATGAAATTGATGCTATCGTCCGCCAATGTTCGCAAAATAGTTCCGCTAGTGCAGCTGCAGACGACGATGAAGACTTGGAAGAAGTAGGAGAGACGCCTACATGGCTACCCCATCTGACCGTTTCTGCGTCTACGTTCTTGTCTGCACTGTTTGCTCTGCTTGCACATCATACGCCTGCTCGACCGCAAAGTGCCCAGGACCGGCTCAATCCCATCAACTGGAAGATGGTACTCGATATTCTCGGATCCTGTGGCCATGTAGATACTCAGTGGGCTGTCCAAATACTCTTTGACCGGTTGCGCTCAATTTTCCCACAGACTGCTGTCCAACGTCCGAAGGCGTATGGAAGCCATTTACGGTCCATATGAGGGTCACGGTACGTCTCTACACACTCTTTTTTTGAATTTCCAGGTTGAGCGCAGAATAAAATACAGGCCTTGATCGGCTCGAAATACGTGCTACAGCTAAATCGCGCCCCACTGTTTCACTCGATGCGGCTGACGACGCCCTTCTAACAGCTCCAAGCTCGAAACGACGTTTGTTTTTTTCGTCGGAGTCCGAGTGTCTTTCTAAACAGTTTGTTTCCAGAGCCCCCTGCTCAAGATGTTGAACCCGATGATGATAGCGACTGACATGCGCAGTTTCCTCATCGCCTCGTTCCAACCAGCTTCGTCGCCGCCAGTCGTACCTCCAGAAAATCCTTGAATGTGTACCTCAACACGATGTAACCGCTTCAAGCTGTCTCTGCGCCAAAAATGTTCAGTGCGGGCGAGGGGGAGCACGTGAAGTCACCCCTAAATCAATGTCGTCTCAGGTGGCTGACGAGCAAAGCACCTCACTTTTTCCCACTACATACACCGTGCTGGACGCGGCCTTTGCTCACAAAAACACTACTACTTTCGCGCTTTCCCTTGATCCTCATTGTCCGTCGAATGACCAACCAAAAGACTGTGCCCCATTCGCAATCGCAGACAGCTGAAGGAAGGGCGATAAAGAAAGCTGCGACCTTTTGGCCTCTTTCTGCGTGCCCCCAACGAAGGCTGCCTTCCCGTATGTCGCAACCGTCTTTTCATGACCTCATAACTCATCTTGATTCGGGCGGGCCAGGTTTATTTCGCCGTGGGTCTGTCAGAACTAGAAATCGTAGCGTGGTTGGGCATGGAGGACAAAGGCTCTGGTCGCTGGACCTGGGTCTACGGTCGTTGACGTATGTGGCGAGGTCGGCGACGCTATCGACGCGGATGTCAAAAGCTGCGCAGACTCATTTCAACGCTGCCCAAGACGTTTCAAAATTCCCATCCTCACCTCGAAATCCTGGTCGCCCTATAGGCCCGTCTCCGCCTCCAACCTACCCGGCCTCTGCTCCGTCCCCGGTAGTAACTGCGCTGGCTCGCCCAACACTTTCGGAATCCAGACATCCCTCCGTCACCGCTCGCGCTCGTCGTGCCCCCTCATCATCGAAGTATCCCCCACTACGCATCGACACCTCCACGAGGGAGTACGTTTTGGACGTTGTTTTACCGGTCGAGATCAAGCCGGAGATGGTGACACTGTCGACTCTGAAGGGGGATAAGCTCAGGATTGTTGCGGATGCGTGGCATCTTGAGAAGGATTGTGAGTTGCGTTTCGTTTGCCTGCGTCTATGACCGAATGATGTTTCTTCTGTATCAAGGTCATTTTGAATGGGAGATTGTCTTTGCGCCGGGGGATGTTGATATGACCAGTATTCGGGCGAAGTTCGGGGAGGAGGGGCACTTGGTGGTTCGGGCTGGTCGACGTGCTTGTAAAGTCTAGATACTTATTTGGATGCAGGCGAGCACTGCTACTTGCCTGCGTCATGAAGTTGGCGATTTTTCTTTGCTGGCTAAACATGCCTTTGCTTTCTGTCCGATGCTCAATGAAAGTCTGTATTTCAATACTTCAGGATGCATGCGTCAATGAAACGTGGAAAATACACTATTATAGGGCCCACCCATCTCGATGTCTGCGTCCATTCTCCGCCAATCTTCAAAAGACCACAGCGCGGGCGAGATTCTGAATTTGGGCAACACCTGCGAGCCTCGCCGATGCACGGCGATTCGAAGGGCGTTGGAGACAGCTTCCAGCGTTTCCTGCCCACAAGAAACCGAAAATGACTTCAAACTCGGCCACGGCTGCGAGGATGGGCTAAAGAGCCCTCTGATAAGATTCGTTGTGTAGCATTGGTTTACCACAGTCAGGGAGGATAGGGAAGGAAAGAGCTGGATAGGGGGGACGGCGGGGGTCCCCCAGTTGGGGAAGTGCTTTTCACACTGACAACTTGTGGTGATGAATGATAAGGAGGCCAAGGCTGGGAAGATTGCGTTGGGGAGGCTGCGCGAGTTGAACAACTCGAGGATCTGATCGCCGTGGCTACCATCCACAGTCATGTTCAACAAGGCTGGGGTGTCGAAGAGATCGAGAATCAATAACAGGTAGCCTTCCATTTCTCCGCGAAAATTGTAATCTGCAAGGACTTGAGAGATGGAATATGGAGACGATCTTCCCGTCTGACAAGCCGACGCATGTCAAGCGCCAGTTCGGTCAATAAGGGGCATTCAGCTATAAGCTGGGTAACACCATGCATGTTCCCATCCTGGCCTCCCCAGAGGTTCAGATGCGCCAAAGACGCCGTCCAGGGGGGAGCTGGCGGCAGAATATCCAGATTTTTCATTGTAAATGCACCTAGCTTAGGCGCTCCGGCGAAAAACAATTCAATGGGGTTCCGACTGGCGGCGTTCGACTGTAGATTTATAACCTCGAGGTGCAGCAAGTTGGGGGCAGATAAATTGCGCAGCGGATCAAATATCAGTGGGCGGAATTTATCAAGCTGTATTTGAAACCTCCACATGCGATGAATGTGTGGAAGGAAAATAGAGAACCTCTCGGCAAGGACGAGTTCTCTGTCCACATCGGAGTCCTCCAGCACCTCCAGGAACGCCCATATTTCGCAAGCCTGTGAGCGTTCCAGGTAGAGTTTGCATATTTCTACGGATCCTTCAACGTTCAAAACGGCTTCCACGAATGTCCACAGGGTCGGTGCGCCGAGGATAGCGTGACGGAAACCACGAGAGACATGGGACAAAGACCATTCCGGTTTGAAATGGGGGAGGTGTGGACCGCGTCCTTGTTGCCCGGCAGCGCAGATAGCTTCAAGAAGTTCGTTGGGGAGTGCGTATATAGATGGGACAGGCAGAGTGTCCATCGTCGATCGAGGTTGAGCGCAAGTTTGAAGTCTGGCGGGCCGGCTTCAACTTGAGGGCCGGCACTTGGTCTTTCTTGGGACGAACTCTTTTACTGTTAACTCCTTCCACTGGCAGCCTTCATTAATCTTCGAGACCCTACGTTGTTCTTATCGTTTGCGACTAGTGTACTCCGACGCTCTCGAAAGTATTCAAAATCAAGTCAAACTAAATGCATTTGCAACGTCTTCGGTTCATGCTCGAATGTTCTCTGCGTGTCTTCCAAGTTCTCGTAGTCTCGGGTTTGTTGGAATTGAATTTCGCGCACTTGTACGAGTTCTCCCTTTTGTGCAGGTTCCTTTTGAAGCCTCCACTTCCCACTCTCGAACATCCCGTCCGCTATAGGCGGCAAGGGTTCCTGCCTGTCAATTGCCGTCCTCGTGGTCCTCCAGGTTCCTGCGCTCTCTCGCGTCTCGCGCAATCTTGCGTGACTTGGTTTCTTATCTTTTCCTTCTTTTCCTTCTCACTCTCGACCTCGGGCCGACGAAAAGAAAACCAGCCTGCCCAGCGTTACATGCGGTTTCTAAGAAGACCATCAGCGATAACATGATGTTCGTGTCGAGGAACGGCCGACACACATATTTATTAGGGATGCAATCTACTCGGTGGCAGGTGTTCTCCTCCTGGCCCCGACCATGCTTCCACTGCCAGTTCTACTGTTGGCGCTTAGCAGTTCCACGCCGCTCTTCGTGGCGGCAGCTGCGGACCCTTGCGTTGTTATTGCAGGCAAGACTTTTGTGCATCCCTCTGACGCCCTAGCATGTCTCAAGTCGTTCCCGTTCAATGAGACTCTTCGTCAAAATGTTTTGACGCACAACATCGCCCGTGTCGTCGACTTCTTTACGTTCGAAGATTATTATCTGCAATCGCCCCCACCATTCCAGGATTCAACTGTCAATATACGCGCGGCTCTGGCTAACATCAACACCACAGAATTTGCAGTAGGTATCAAATCGCATTCATGCTGAATGTGGTTTACCTTACATAGACGGACTACGACTTCAATGTTGCTCTGTACGACTTCGCTACTCGTTTGAATGATGGACACACTCGTCAGTCGTAGTCCCCTTGTTCGCGTCGTGATCGACTTTGACTCACTTGTTCCACGTCCAGGGTGGTTCCCCGATTGCTATACTTCGTACCAGAATCTGCTCCCCGCCCCCATCGTCTCGCTTGAAGTAAACGGCGTACAGGGCGTCTATGTCGTCCCGGATTTGGTTGAATTCGTCTCGCTACTGGGCTCCAGCTACACGGACCTAATTGGAATTGATTGGCAACGCCTAGCCGGTGCCCAGGTCATCTCAATCGAGGGACGAGATCCATACGCCTATGTCGATTTCATCGCTGCGACTGTTTCTGGCAATTATCTTTCGCATAATGTTCGAGTCAACAGCGTCTTCAGCTCTTACCGATTGACGGGCAACGCATACTCCCAGCGCTTCGGTATGCGTTCACCTATAATAATCCCGCGAAAAGCATCTCAACTTTTTAGGCGACTTTGCTGGCCCGACGGGCGTTGCACAGGACTCGCTCACCTTTCAAGTGATTCTCGTCAATTCTACCAAACCTGAGACCGTCACTGTGCCCTATATTGCTAACTTCCTTGGTGCACCTTTCACCGACGGGCCCTCATAGTGAGCACTATCCTATTTCCCTGTGCTTACAACTGAATAACTCGGTAGCTGGGCCAACAACTGCGCTGCTAATGAGGACACCAATGGTGTCGATTTCAAAAGCGGTACTGCCGGACTGAAGAGCAACACAGTAAAGCGCAGACAACCTATGGCGAACATCGTTGACAAATCTACGGGCAATGCTATTGGACTGCCTTCGCAATTCGAACCGACGCTGCCGACTGTAGGTGGGGATCAGGGCGTCATCAAGTCGTACATCCTACCAGGAAACAAAACCGGAGTGGTATGTACATTCTCGATTCATATGCTGCTATGTCAACTAAGCGCGACCCTTGTCGGCAGATGTTCGTCGGGTCTTTTGGGCCCAATTCGTTCGACGGTTTTCAAAGGGACGTGGTGAGCGCGATAAACGCCTTCAAAGCCGCGGGGGTGACACGCCTGCTCATCGACTTGACCAATAATGGAGGTGAGTGGGAGTTTGTGTCGGGCCGTCTCTGACACTGTGTAGTATATTGAGTTCGCCAATTTTTTCACAACCTAGGCGGATTCATTTGCCTCGGGCAATTCCTGCATCAATACCTGGCGGGTACGCGTATCGGCTATCCAGGGTTTGTTTCCACGGCTCGCGGGAACCCTCTTGCGCGCAAAATTGTCGCGTCTGATATCGAGCTCGGGCTCAATGGTAGCTTCAGTTTCTATACCGCGGATAATTGTGCGTGAACTTGCGTTGCGGTACATTCCCACTGAATATTATATGTAGGGGCCTTCCTTAACGGGACACAGATGCCCGCCAGCTTCAACTACATGACGCCGGATGTCCCTATAGTTATCAATGGCAAGCTTGACGCGACTTCGCAGAGGTTTCATGTGAGCCGGAGCTTGTTGAGCCGTTCACAATGGGATTTCTAATAAACTTGTGAAGGACACTTGCGAATTGAGTTTCATCGTGCCGATACCCACTAGTCCGCCCTTCGATCTCCAGTTGGGTTTTCTCCTTACTGATGATTTTCGAGACCTGTTACTTACCATGACTCTGCTACGTCAGGAATGTTGCCATAGGTTACTTCACGGTTCCCGTTCGAAATAACACGGAGCCTAAATCTTGTTCAGTCAGCAATGCTAACTGCGCCTCGACGTGTGCGATGTTTTCGACCCTCATGAACGAGAGACACGGCACAAAAATTGCGGTGTTTGGTGGAAATCCTCGAGAACAGATAGAGTTCAAAGGTTGGTGTTTTTGGTTAGATCTAGAGACTCTCAGAGTCTGAGTTGTTGCTTCTTGCGATGACGCTCCACCCATTCAATCACAGGCATGGCTGGGAATCAAGTGCTAGAATGGTATGACCAATCTTCAGCTCCACCGTCCTGATATAGCATTGCTTTTTAGGTTCGATATCGATTCGGAAATCAAGACCGGAAATCGTGAGTTTCATTAGGTTCCATTCCTTCAGCTACTACTCAAGCGTGATTCCACGACCCTCCTTAGTCAAGGATGTAAGTTTATTCTCACACGCGGCAGTCTTTCCCTCCTGAAAAATTTTCAAGGACCCACTTGCCCCCGCCGATTTGTGAGTAAATTTCCTGCCTGGGCCGAAATTCCAGTGATAGCGCCGACGCTTTTCACAAAGACTTGTTTCCGGTAACTTCCGGCATAACTGGAGAACAGGTGAGCCCTCGTCGCGACGAAAGGAAACAGCTCATGTTTCGTCGAAGCTTGGAGCTTTTTCGACGAGAAAGAGCCAATTGGTGCGATTTTGTCCCCCACATCTCCAAAATCCGTAGCTCCTTTTGTGCTGATATCTCTGATGCGCAACTAGCTTACGTCTCCGAGCTTCCTCGATGTGAGTCGGTTGCAGTAGATTCTCTCCACTTTATTCAAAATGCCACTCCACACAGTCCGTTTTGCGTATACTCCAGAAACCTACAACCAACCACAGAAATTGTGGCAGTTTGCGTAAGTCGGATTAGTCCCAGGACGCCATTCGGTTGTCACGCCCGTTTTTCAATAGGGAGGAAAAGCTTTTTGCTTGACAAAAAAACGACGTGTTGTTGGGTTCTACATATCTGGGCTGGCTTGCTTTTCCAAGTCGATATTTCTTTCTTTGGCCCCGTCTGTGTCTTTGGTCGGGATGCCAGAAAATTAAATCGATTGCGTTGCTTGGCTTGTGACGAAACATTACAATTAGCAGCGGATCAAACATACGAAGTGGCTGTACAACTCCATCCGTTCCTTGGCCGCCTGGCGAGTTGTTTACATTGTTTACATTATTAGGTCACCGCCTCCGTACATAAAAACGTACTAAGGTAGCTATAAGCTCCTCGACGGGCCGTTGTATTCAATGCGAACGCTTTTCCAACTTTTCCGAAAATCCTGCGCCGCATGAGTAGTGACTGTGACTGTAAAGGAGTGACGTGTCACTGGCCACGTGACGTTATGTGATGGCGTCCTCAGGAAAGAGGCCGAGGGGCGGCGAGAGGGCACAGAGGCTGGTCTCCGGCGGCGCGACGGTCCACTGGGTGGCCAGTCCGACCTGAGGGGTGTGTAGAATGTGTGTAGACGCGTCGGAGATGTAGCAAGACAGGATTGAGCTGGATGCGAGGTGTCGCAAGTGGATGTCAAGGATATTTAGGATGGATGATGTAGCGCAGAGATCGTGGTTAAGGGAATCGATTTTGGAAGAGATCCGGGTTGCGAAAGCCTGAAGCTCTGCTTCCGAATGGGTGATGATTGTGGGAGATGTCGCGATGGTGAGATGTGAAGATGACGACTTTTTCCTCGCTAACCGAAAACGGGCGCAAGCGGCGCGCGAAGAGAGTGGTGGACGGCGGCGCGGGAGGGTAATGAAGTCGAGTCGTGAATGGGATTTGGAAGATGGTTTAGGCACCGTGAGCGGCGGACGTCTGCGAAAGGGTGGTATGGTGGGTGCAATGGGTGGTGTGGAAGTCGATGTGGTCGGTGAAAATGGGCCTATAACCTCGCCATGGTTCCCCTGGGCGGTACTGGGCATGATCTAACGTCGAATATCGAGTGCCCGAAGCTCGACCTCGACGGAACGCCAACCCACCACCGAGATGATGGTGGTTGTTGTTGTTGTTGTTGTTGTTGTTGTTGTTGTTGTTGTGTTGTCCAATGTCAACGGCCGCCGAGTCCCTGTCAATGAGGTAAGCTATCAGTTAGCCTCGATTTCTTCATGAAAAAAAATTATTGTGTGTACACACTGGGATTCAGAAGCAGGCACCATCCAAGGATACATCGTCCGTTGTTGAATTTGAGGGAGACGAATACGGTGGAGAATGACCTGATTCGCTGCTATGACGGTGGTTTAAGACTGTTTGAGGCCTTGGATCTAGGTGGATCTCACCCTGTTACTTAAAGTTTAGCTCCATTTAACGGTTATGTTGTTTTCGTCCGAATGGGTTTGCCGCTGTCGCGCCTAACCGCCCTGGGACACAATGTCAACACCTCTAACTAATCACTGTCTGGTACAAAAAGAGGAGGCCGAGGTCGTTCAGATGTTCTCGCACCTTGTATCCCTTGCTGCTCTATGTCGCAAACCTCAACCCTCACACCAGCCGACCCATTGAGGGTAAATCTCTTACCCGTGGGCCCCCTCAACGTTCCACGGCGCCAAACTCTGTCTACATCGACGGTACAGGTGAAAACCTCTACTGTCTCTCGTATGGCCTCTCATTCCTGGCCGGCGCGTCCTCCCCCCATCACTACTGCTTTGGAGGCACCTCGAAAAATACGCCCCTTGCCCATCCCTCCCTCCCCTCAATCCGCACCTCCTATGCCGCGTCGACAAACATCGACAGCCTCTTTACGCCCTCTACCATGCGTGCCCGAAACGACCGGAGTTTCTTTCTCCGTGACTCCCGCGAGCCCATTGCCTCCCCCAACTCCAGTCGTGCAGTCATCCAGACATCTTTCGCCCCCTCCCCCCATCTTCGCACCTTCGCACCGTTTCGCTTCGATCTCCCTTCGACTCGATACGTCTCCTGACGCGTTAAAACGCGTCGTTGATCATCCATTATCCAGTCCTCCCCCTACACCTGCAATGCCGGAACCGCCCACCCCCACCACAGCTCGCCGGAAGCGCATGTCAAAGCTGCGTCGCCATCTCGGCGAGTCCGTGCAGCTTGAGCTACTTCCAGACCCGGGGAACATCGCAGAAAAGGAGAACCTGCACTCCCAGACCATTTTCGCGGTCAAAAAATTGTTGGACCTGGGCGAAGACGACACAGACGACGAGTCTTCCACTGACGATGAAGACGACAGGTATTCGCTCGTCTTTTCGCATGGGCATACACATCACGTCGTACCCGTAAAGCGGTATTCTCGGAAGTGGGTTCGAGAGAGAGGTGGTGATAGATGGGTCGAGGAAAATTATTCTAATATTCTTCGCGAGCTTAGAGCTCTGTAGTGGTTTTCCTGCCGTTTCTACGCTCATTGAAGCCTTATTTCCTTCTGCATTGTAGACCCCTCCTGTACCGATAAACACCAAATTGTATTATTATTTCATGGATCTTCATCCCATCGTATGTTTGCACAATCCGTTGAACACGGCCCGGGTGTGCTCGACTTGCGCGATGTTTACCTTTCGCACAGTACTAGCTATGTTGCTATGGAATTGCCCGAGGCTACAGTAATAGAGAGATTATGAGAGCCGAAATTCCGACTCGGATAGTTGACAAGCTGGGCAACACCCGTGGCTCTAATGAAAGGGCAGCGCTTGTGGCCTCATGTTTTTGTGCAGCATGGAGAAAGAGCTTCACAAGTCGTTCGAGTATGTAGTGCCTCGAGTACAGCGGTCGCCATTTATCCCGCGATGATTGCAATCTCGACAGAGGCTTCGAAGAGACTTCTGCTCTTCGGCGCTGTTTGAACTTGACCACTACCAGTGGCGACATTTTGGGTGTATGCGTACAGGACAGCGCGAATGGACCATACAACTCTACTGAACTAGGGCAGATGAAAATGGTGACAATGTGGCATCGTTGCATTAACGAACCGGACAAGATCATGGACGTATGGCGGTGCTTCGAGTCGCGTCAAGTCAAGTCAGCAGAGGAGGAATGAATTGCCCAAGCCATGCAGAGCTACGGACCACCGGAGCGTACGTCGCCCGGGGACATGCGACTTCCGTCTGGATCATGGCTCAGTATCGATTTCTTGTGCTCCAGATTCCTCCTGGAGGCCACCTAGCTCTGTTTGAGACGATGATGAAGAACGGGAATGGGCGAAATAGTGACTAACCTGGACCTACAGACTTGTTTCAGAAAGAATACATGGAGTGTTCCCAATCGAGTCTAGAAACTTGGTCTCGCCCACATGATATGAGAGGCTTCTGGGCGTGCTCGAGTGGGTTTTCAACAGACTATACACAGAGAAGAGAGCGCTTGCCGGGAAGCAGCGCCAGTGCCTCCGCTCATTTGCCTTTTAGTTTGAATACAGCAACAGAAATCGTCTGAGTCGGCGTCGTTATTGACTCGTCTGTCTTGATCCCAGGATTGTCCCAATTTTGAATTGCAACAGATTGCAACCCATCCAAATCATCCAGATTAGAGGTCGAGGTCTTTGCTGGTCTTTGCTAAACGGCGCAGCCGACTTGAGACAAATTCTCCCGAAACCCCAGGTTCACGAGTGCCGTCGAACGGCCCAGACCCGCCGATGTTAGCGTTGAATTAAATCGTCGCGGGCGATTGCCGGTGCCTACGATTCAAAGCTTCAGGGAACGCAGTGAAGCTAGTGAAGACCCGCGGGCGTAGGATTGTACATAAGTCGTACAAAGAGAAATACCTGGGGAAAACAGATCTCAGAGCATTTAAGCTTTGCCGGTGCCAGTTCAGCTCAGCTTGATCATGATCTGGTCTTCAACGATAATTCGGTGGACTTGAAGAATTGGTGTCTAGCCCGCTGCTTGGTAGTTTCATCAGCAGCCATGGATTTATAGCATTATTTAACGGCAAAAAATCGAATTTCGAGTGAATTTTGGGACCGCTAGCAAAATGGAGAGTGGCAAGCTGAGTTCAGAATTGATCGAATTGATTCCGCATCAATCGCGAGTGATCGCTGTAACGTTAATCTTTGAACTTGGGCTGAGCCGCATCCTCTGTCGAAATTGTTCAGTAAAAAGGATCTGTGCTTCATAATGTTTCTATCTTGACACCCCTTCCGAGTCGGGCTGCTTAACACTCGCAATTGGTGCAAAATTAGGCAAAATTCCAATACTTCAAGTCTTTGAAAACTCCGGCTCGCATACCTTTGCCCCGTATTATTCGCCCTAGTTGATTCCCCTCTCCATGTAGCTCGCCCCTCGGCGCAGTCTGTCTCAATTACTCGAACTCCGCCCCTTAGAATATGCCCCTCGACGTTTTCGCGGCTCCACTTTGGTCCTTTCAAGTTGCTCATGGCATGCCATCGTCGAGCGGCTTTTTTTCGAAGATTTGTGCAACAAGCGCTCTAAGTCAGCATAGCAAATTCTTTCCAATCTCAGTCGCTCAATTTTCAAGGATCCGAAGTTCAGGACTCTCGAGATACCTCGATACTGCCTTGAAGGGCCCTTCCTTCAACAAGACCTCAATGATTGCGGTCTTCAATGATTGCGGTCTTGTCTCGTGCAGACTCTAACCAGTCCAAGTACGCAAAGATCGAAGACGGAATTTCGCTGCTCTCAACTTATACAACCTCTCGTCCCAATAGTGACAGGTTCAAGTCTAGACCTCGTGTTTCCCAGCTTTTCTTGCCGGGTCACGGTTCAGCTTGAATACATACTCGAAGGCTCCTCCCAAACTTCACTGCTCCAACTCGACTCAATGTCTCGTCTTCTTCTCGAATATTCCGTCGCTGAGTCTGCTTTGCGTAAACTCTTTCTACTTACCCGCCCACATACTTCGTACCTCGTTGCATATAGCAGCTTGCACTCGTAAGTTACTACAGTATACTGGCATTGTAAAGAGACTTCAATTCATATCATTTTCCAAATTTCATCCGGGTTCTGAGCCCGGCCCCGGCTAGCAAAAGCACGGTTTCCTGGCTTATTTTCACTCTACCTACAGCGAGAGAGTTCAGGTATGTAGTTGAGTCCCTGGACCCTCATCTCTGTCCGGTTATCTTATCTTATCAAGCGGCAATGACCGCATATTGATCGGACCGACCATGCTGCTTTTTGCGGCCGCGTCGCCTCTTGCTCTCAACTCCTGTGGCCTAGCTCACGAAACCAACCTTCCTGAATGCCACAAACGTCTTAGAACGTCAATCCTCATCTCTGGGAACCACACATGGGAAATACACACTCAGGCTCAACGCTGACGCGCACTTCTGCTGCGCTCGACTCATTCGTTGCGGAATTGGGGAACGATATCATCTACGAGAAGAGGTACGTCTTGGACACCTGCATTATTCAGTTGTTGATACTGGTGTAGTCTGGGCTCCGCCCGTTTCCTCAAAACCGTGAAATGTCGGCACCACAACGGATATTTAGTTGTCAAAGTATTCATTAAACCAGACCCGGGTCTGTCGCTACGAAGTTACCATCGCAGACTGAAAGGTAGTCTATTGATTTTGCTACAAGCCTTTTCCTGATCTATCATAGCTGACAGAGAGGCTTTGACCGACATTGCCAATGTTTACAATTACCAGTCTTTTGTTGAGACCGACAAGGCGGGATATATAATTCGACAATGGATAGCCAGTAATCTTTACGACCGTATCAGGTGCGCGTCAGTGAACTGGACCAAGTTACTTTGCTGATGGTTTTTCAGTACACGCCCATTTCTCAGCATGATTGAGAAGAAATGGATCGCTTTCCAAATTCTAAATGCTCTTCGTGATGCAAGGAATCGCAAAGTCTCGCATGGTGATATCAAGTCCGAGAACGTCCTCGTAACATCATGGAATTGGGTCTACCTCTCCGACTTTGCCTCATATAAGCCCACCTACCTGCCGCTTGACGATCCTTCCGACTTCTCCTTCTTCTTCGACACCTCGGGTCGCCGAACGTGCTACATCGCTCCTGAACGGTTTTATACGGCTGCCAACAATCCGGAAATCAGTGCCAAGAAGTCCAAAATTGCGATGGAGGAGAACGAAGGAAAGAGGGACGGCAAGGTCACGGAAGCGATGGACTGCTTCAGCGCTGGATGCGTGATAGCGGAACTGTTCAAGGAGGGTGCGCCATTCACCCTCAGTCAACTCTTCAAGTACAGAGAAGGCGAATACAGCGTTGACAGCTACTTGAGTGCCATCGAAGACGAAGGCGTCCGGGTGAGTTTGGTGGTATTTCGCTCGAGCGACTCTTATTCTGGGTAGTAGAACGTGATAAAGCAGATGATTAGCCTCGAGCCATCCGCCCGGCCGACATTCGATACTCTGTTGCACACGTCTAGAGGCAGCGTGTTCCCCGAGTCGTTCTACTCCTTCCTCCACAACTATGTCTCTTCGATTAACGACCTCCCTTCCAATCCACAATTCTCCACGGCTTCGCCTTCGGCTGCAGCCACTCCAAGCGGCATCACACCTTCAGTATCGGGTACGGCTGTAAAACCACCTGCGTTGGGGTTGAACAATGGTCCTCTGCCTGCTTCGGAGACGCCTAGTGAATCGCTTCCAAGTGACTCGGATCACAGGATGGAAAGGATTTGGTCTGACTACGAGAGCGTTGAGCCCTATCTCGTACCGGATAGCTTAGAGGAAACTGTGATGGACGTCAAGGTCGAGTATAACTCCACCACAAGCATGTCACGGCCTTTCCAGGTACGGAAAGTGTTCATCCGTGGCCATTCTTCCTCTTATACCACGTTAGGATATTCTTCCCGTAGAGCTTCACATTCCGAACCGTGACTCAAAGCTTCGCGGAGCCTTGCAGACTGGCTCTCGAGCTGCAGAAGACGGACCCGCTCTCATTATCTTGGCATTGGTGACGGCCAATATACGCAACGCTTCCCTTCCGACCTCCAAGATTCGAGCTTTGGATGTCTTTCTTGCGTTGTCCTCGCATCTTACCGATGAAGCCAAGCTCGATCGCATGGTTCCTTACATAGTAGACTTGCTGCACGACGATTCTGCCACGGTTCGATCCGCCGCACTGCGGACGATGCTACAAGTGGTGCGTAAACATGTTTTCTTATTATGTTTCAACTGACTAGCGTGCATATAGCTCATGATGGTCACGGTTATAACGCCTTCGAATGCCTTCATCTTCCCCGAGTACATCATCCCTAACATCAAGTACGTTGTCCAGGATCCGGAAGTTGCGGTACGGTGTACGTATGCGCAATGCATCGCCCAGTTGGCCGACACGGCAGTGAGGTATCTGGAAATGGGGCAAGCATTGAAGGCTCACGGAACGTTCAAACTGTCTCCTGAGGCGCAGGAGTATGATCAAGCCCGCTTTGAAGTGATCCATCTGACTAATGCCCAATGCCTCGCTAAACATCGTCTCTGATAGGTCTCGTACGAGGCAAGCATGCAAGATTTACAAAACAATATTCAAGAGCATCTTTCGGCTCTTCTGATGGACCCCTCGAGCGTTGTGAAGCGCGCTGTATTGCACGACATCTCGTCGATGTGTATATTCTTAGGCAGACAGAAAACCAACGACGTTCTGCTGAGCCATATGATCACATACCTCAATGATCGTGACTGGCTTCTACGCCACGCGTTTTTCGAGAGCATTGTCGACGTTGCGGCTTGTGCTGGTGGACGGAGTTTGGAGGAGTACATTCTTCCGCTCATGATCCAAGCTTTGTCTGGTGCGCAGTTCATATATATAGAGACGATGTTCAGGTTAATAATGTTGCATAGATGTCGAGGAAACCGTCGTTGCCAAAGTCCTGGCTTCCTTGACTAGCCTGTGTGAATTGGGCTTGTTCCAGAAGATGCGAATATGGGAGTTGATGAGCGCCACTCTTGGATTCTTGTATCATCCGAATTCATGGATACGGCAAGGTATTGTGCTCACTGAGACTCGATTCACAAAGCACTGAATGACTGGTCCAGGCGCGGCCACCTTCATCGTATCCGCTGCCTCTCATCTTCCTCCAAGCGATGTTTGGTGTATTCTATATCCTTCGCTTCGGCATTTTTTGAAATCCGACATCGTTACAATTGATGATCAGAGTTTGCTGACTGCTATGAAGCCTCCGGTAAGCATTGGTCCTCTAGCCGCCGCCCAGCCCGTGGCTGACTAAGTTTTGTGTAGCTTTCCCGGCAGGTCTTTGACGCCGCGGTGCAGTGGGCTATGAAATCCGAAAAGAGCACCTTCTGGCGGGGCCAACGTCGGGTAACATCCAAATCTGAATCTCCCCGAGAAAGTGTGATATCACTTCGAAAAACGGGCACCATATCGAGGAACCCCAAGTCCGAAGAGTCAGCTCTAACTCTCTGAGTCTTGTTCTATTTTGACGAGTGTTGTGCAGAGATGAAGCACAATTCATCAAACTGCAGCAGCTTGGAATGACCTCAACTGAAGAAGCCAAATTGCTGTCTATGAGAGACTATATTCTTAAGCTCGCCAATGCGATCTCGAGGTTTGTTCTGGCGATTTGTCTGCAAGTGTTCATCCTGATTGCACGACAGCTTCGCTTCGCGCTTGAGCTTCGAACCTGAGACCGACAGAAATCTCAAGTCCATCGGGGACATCGAACTCCCTAAACTAGGTGTGACTCCTCAGACCGTATTCCTCAAAACGCGGTCGAGTGAGCCTAGTACGGCCCGTGGTTCACGTCCACGAAGATCCTCAGCGCTGGCGACTCCCTTGCTTAGCCCAGGACCCATGGGCCGCATGTCGAGCGCCGTTAGCGTCGATCATTCCGGAGCTCCGTTCGAAGATTTGCGCCGGCGACTTGCAACTATCAATGGCTCAAGCTCATCCATCCATCTATCTCATACTCCGCCACGCGAGGCCCGCAGCGCATTATCCCCCATCCTACCAACATCTACTCTTCCCGCCCAAGGCAGTGTTACCTCTCCGATCGAGCGACCGGTCAGTCCGACAGATTCGGTTATATCTACCGCCAACTCGACAACATTCCGACCACTTAGTCGGATGCAGTTTGGGACCACTGACAGCCAGAAAGCCGCACCGGCAGTAGGCTCATCCAAAATGAATGCTGTCGGACATTTGGATGGCCGATCTATATTGCGCTCGGACGGGTCGCCTGAACGATCGGGGCGCTCTTCCCCCATGTCCATGTCGACCACGATCCGTGGTCCTTTCCGACAACGACTTCCTTCGTTGCTCCCCATTTCCACTTACGGTAAGACATGTTTATTCGACAGTACATAGATAGGAATTCACCGAGCGCTTTTAGATGGACAAGAAGCCGGCATCAGCAATTTGCTAGAGAATCTATATCTCGATAATAATCGGGAGCTACAACACGATTTCGGACCCAAGGTTCATGAAGGTCCTGTCCGAAGACGGAACGCCGTCAGACACAATTTCGCGAGAGATGGTGCCAGCCGACACACCGAGGCGACATTAGTGGCGCAGTTGACGTCGCATTCCGAGGCAATTACCAGTATAGCTATTTCCCCGGACCACCTGTTCTTCGTGTCAGCGTCGGATGATAAGACTGTGAAGGTCTGGGATACTGCGCGACTAGAGCGGAATGTCACGAGTAAACCTCGACATACATATGGCCAGCATCATGCTCGAGTGAAGTGTGTATGCATGCTGGAGGGTGTTCATTGTTTTGCCAGCGCCGCAGACGATGGGAGCTTGCATATAGTCCGGGTTCATATTACACAGAGTGGCCCACTACCGAAGTATAACAAATTGCAAGTAATACGGGGTCATCAGGTCGAACATTCGTCTGAGGGCGAATATATCACCTGCATGACACACTATAACACAGGTGAATTATCTAAGCATTACCGTCGCTTCTGGCTAACTTGAACCTCCGAGATACTGCCTCGAACCTGGTTTACGCCACCACGCACTCTATCATCACCGTACTTGACCTTCGTACAATGCGGGTGGTGCAGACCATGGAAAACCCCCGTCATTACGGTCCGATTACTTGTTTATGTATAGACCGCAAACGGTCTTGGATCGTTGTGGGTACTTCAACCGGGGTACTAACGCTTTGGGATCGAAGATTCGGTCTATTGCTGAAGAGCTGGCATGCGGGCGTAGCGTCGACGGGAAGATTTGTGCGCATACATCAGTGTGTCGTACACCCTTCGAAAGGACGCGGAAAGTGGATCATGGTCGCGGTAGAAGCTTCAAAGCAGCGAACAAATACCGATCGCTCGTTCACCAATCTCGTTGAGGTGTGGGACATCGAGAAAGCGGTCCTGGTGGAGACATTCATCACTAGAACCGCGGGTGGCGATGCAGAGCCTTTGCCGGAGCCGCACGAGCTCACTGGCGTTGACGCGGACATCAGTCCGGCGGCTGCCATTGCAGCTTTGGTGCATTCGAAGCAAAGTGGTGGTGCTGTGGATACGGGGAAGCGACCACGACCGTCGTCGCAGAGCACATTTCAAGATGAGCAGCTTCTTCCCCCGCCCTCACCCGATGTTCGTGCATTGGTGGTTGGCCTCGATTTCGGTGGCCCCACGGGACCACATCGAGGCGACATCGCCGACGGAGCAGTGTCGGACTCCACGCACGGGCGACGAGGTTTCATGGTGACTGGTTCGGACGATCGGCGATTACGACTGTGGGATCTGAGCAAGTTGGAACGAACCACTGTTCTGAGCGGGATCGAATCAGAGCATGAGAGGCCGTCGTACAGGTAATTAAATCGGCCTCTGATTTGAGTTTTGTCTCATAATTGACTATTACTTAGCATGGCTGCGTCGTCCACTGCTTCGACGTACATCGAGACCTGGCCAAATGCCGCAGTTTCTGGCAGCCAGAGTAACCGGCCCGCGCAACGAATGTCCCTGATCACACACAACCAGCAGAATCTGCTCAAAGCACACCAGGACATTGTGACCGCCCTGGCATGTATAGACTCGCCGTTTCGTGGTGGGATTGTGAGCGGCGATCGTGCGGGCGCGATCAAGGTTTGGCGGGTCGAGCCCGGTAGTGGCATATAAATCTGGTCGTTGGAAAGAATATGATCATGCGGGCCGATCTTCTCATTGGGCTTGCAGTCTTCGGACGCTATTGGGTGTGCGCTCGCTGCGTGAATCCCGAGCACGTTGATTGCCGCAATCCACGAAAGCGACGCTTCCCAGCGTTTCCTTCATCGCGGACACTGAACAGTTCCATCAATGGTCAGTTGTTGAGTGCCAAGCTTTTCCAAATGTATGGAGGCTATATATAACTTTTTTGGTCTCTGGAACGAACGGTACTTTAAAGTGGTAGGATTGTATGAAACGAAGTGCCAGCTGAGTTCCAGTAGGAAGCCATCTAGATCTTTTGTTCTGTAGGGACGCGAAGTTCGAGGGGCTCAGACTTGGCTCAGACAGTGTATATATATACTATATAGCAGAGGGAACTTCTCTAGGTCGTAAGTTATTTAAAACCGATAGTAATTCGAACCGGACCTGGGATGAGGTTCAAAGCATCAAAGATCCTAGCAGAAACGGATCATGAACCATTGAAGCGTACCCAGGTTTTGAGTGGCCCATATGTGCGGTACCGGCGCCCACAGAGAGGCTACACAGTAACTCATGGTAACGATTCGCGGTTGCAGCATCAGCGCCATCAAATCCGGAGCAAAAAAGGCAAAAGTACTCATTCAATTTAATTCCAACCTGCTTCGGAACACCGTCTGCAAGCGTCCGCACCGCCGTCAAACGATTTTTTAAAGTGCCGCAACATCAGGCCTCAGGCCTTACACCGACATTTATTCTCTTCCACACCGGAGCTCACTCATCAAAGCGAACTGTGAACATCGATAACCAAAGATGAGTATGCATATGTCCCACTGGCATGGTAGGTCCCGCCGCAGTGGTTTGTCTTGGCATCACAGTTACCGCTCAACTGTATGCATCGCGGAGGACTGCCCGGGATGAATGATCCCCAGAATAACGGTCCTAATCTTTCTGTCAATGTCGTTAACCTGGGTCTTTAAATGAATCGACAAATCATCATGTTCTTTGCTTTTTTTTGCCACCCAATTCTCCCTTCAAGCCCCCTCGCAGCCCAGGCGGCTTTGCTTTCGTTTCTTACCCAGTTACCCCTTCTTTTTCCCAATACCCGTTCTTTCGTTTTCAAACTTCGACACAATGCATTGCATCAGCCTTGCTTTGGCCCTTTCTGCAGCGGCGCTGGTTTCCGCGGCACCCGCAAACTCGAAGCAGAATCCCATCTGTAACACACAAGACAAGAATCGCCCAGGTCTCAATGCCGGTGGACCCGCAGGACTCTACTGTCAGTCCATTTTCGAAAGTTTTGCGCATGTTCTTGAACTAATGCTGGGGTAGGGATGTCAAATGAGCCGAATGGAAACTTCGTGTTCACGGCGAATCTTGATAACGATGGCAAGATGGTTTGTCGTGTATCTGTTCGCCAATGACTCGCTCTGACTTGTCCGGTTCAGCTTTTCGGTGACGCGGTATATGCCGGAGGCAATGGTGCACATATGGGCCCCGACACGTCGAAACCCAATCCTCTTCAGTCCCAGGGTTCTGTCAAAGTTGTTGGCGACAAACTTGTCGTGGTCAATGCTGTAAATCTTTTGAGTTTCTGAACCATTCCTGCTGTATGCTCACTATTTCTTTGCATATCAGGGTTCGGATACCGCCTCGGTTTTCCAGATCGATTTCCAAAATCCTGCTTTCATTCGGATGATCGGTCAGCCTATCAGTACGCAAGGCAACTTCCCCGTCAGGTATGTTTCGATGTTCATATTCAAGATTGTATCTCACGAATTCATCGTAGCGCAACTATCGAGTAAGCCCATTCCAAAATTTGAACTGTACACTGTCCGATGCTGATCCCTTTCTAGCGTCACTACCGGGAATGCTTGCATCCTCAACGCGTATGTATTCAATTTGTCTACACGACTAGCATTATTGACGCAGCATCTCGGCAGCGGAGAGAAGAACGGCGTGAGCTGCTACAAGGTTGACCTGCGGAAAGGTCTCGTCCCAATTCCGAATTCCGTGCGGTCTCTCAACTTGAAACTGAAAACCCCGCCGGAGAACCCCGACAACACTCCCAGCCAAATTCTGTTTTCGGACGACGGCAAACGGCTGTTTGCGTCTGTTAAAGGAAGCAAGGGCAACACGGGTTTCCTCGCGGTCTGGACGGTCAACGACGATGGATCGCTGTCTCCCGATTTCGAGAAGAATGTACCCAATGGAGGGGCGAACCCTGCCTCACTGACTGTCGTTCGTGGAGCTGATGCTTTGATGAACACCGATATCGGGAAGGGGTTGAATATTTTCGACTTTACAAAGAGCAACAACAACAAGACAAAGGCTGAGACCCAGGACTTCCAAGTTGGCGGCAGCAGCCACGTTGCATGGGGTGAATTCTCGGACGCTACTCGGAACTACTACATCGTGAGTTTGGTGAAATTCTCCTGGAACCCCCCACTCACTGTTTGTTTGCAGTCGGACAGTGACACCGTATGTTTTTCTGACGAATGACCGATCTATCTCCTTCTCAACCCGGTTCTCGTAGGCTACCTACACCGAGCTGAGCATCGACCCCAAGAACCCCAACAACGTTAAGGGTGTCAAGGTCAGTTGCATATGCACCTTTTATTCATTGTTCTGACACCGTCCCAGCAATATCCTCAGAAGAAGGGCTCTTTCCCCATTGACCAGGAAGTCGTCCTCATCAATGGCAAAGACCATGCCTACCTGCTGTCTCCCGGTGCCATGACCATGCAGATCTTGGACCTCGTCGCGCCTGGCGATGCTCAGCAGAGAGACGTATGTTTATTCGTTTCATGTCTTTTCCAACGCTAATTCTTTGCTCTCTTCCAGTCCTTCGATCTCGCACAGGCCGCCAAGAACATCGGTGTTAGCCTCAATGCTGCCAACATGCAGGGCGTCAATGCTTTCTTCACTGGTTAAATGGGCTTTGAACATGGGAAAAACAATGTTGTACGATACGATACGAGGAGTGACGGTTGGAAAGAATGGGTGTAACTTATTAGGGGTAAATTAACATGCTATGCTTGGGTCTTAGGATACTTGGTCAATCCTATTTTTTGGGAGAACTCCAACGATGTTTCCATCGCCGCAAAAAAGAAAGTGGGTACATACGTGGTGAGCACACACTTACATTCGCCGTAACGAGGCGGGTCGCGTATGCCTCGAAGTAGACTTACTGGCTATGTGTGCCGGGGATGGTCCGACGACTTTAACAGTGGGAGACGCGCTTCAAATTTCCTGAGCGGATGGGATGCTTCTCCTGAGCAAATTGCACAACCTAGACATAAGCATCAGAGGTTTGCACCTCGTAGGAGCCGCAGTAATTCACTGTCTTCCTGGAGAGTTATGCTGCGTCAAGCGTTAGAATTCCAAAACGCGCAGACCGGTCCAAGCTGAGGATTTCGACCCAAAAAGGGCGTGGGAGCCAATCCGGCCCATTTAGGCCGACTTTTGAGTCAGTGTCAAGGATTCGTGTACGGACATGGGATCCGTCATTGTGCCTCAACCAGTAACACAGTATGTGCCCGCATATAGAGAATTGCCGTTGCCGTTGTCGTTGGAGGCCGCTGAGCCGCTTTTATCACATTTAGTGGTGACACGTCGCGCAACGCGGTCCGTCTTTTCATTGCCATGAATCTGTTAACAACTAGAACCCTGAATATGGAGATACAAGTTTACAACAGTATGCGAAGTCGCTTTGAATACAACACATGGTCATGGTTGAGTATAATCAAATGGCAGTCCAAAGCCACAAACTAACTCTTTCGCGCCCTACCCCGACTCGGCTTCGTTGGTATAGGTATCCTGGAAGCTTTAGCCTTTCCCTTCTGTTTCGGCAGCTGTGGCGAGCTACTAGGCGCCGCAAGTTTGCCTCTCTGGCTTTTGATCACTTTCATAGGTCGATCATGGCCCCCAGTCCCTGTCCCGTTACCATTTTCTTTCCCCTCATCAATCTCTCGTTTTCGTTTACCCATTTTCTCACCATACCCCTCGGGATCGTCCTTCGCCGACCAATCTTCGGTGTCGTCCAGTGAAGCGAGAGCATCCTCCAACACGCCGAGGACCGCGTTGTGGGTGAACTTCGCTGGGCCATCGAGCCAGAGTTGCCTCCATGCCGTGGCGCAGGGCTTGAGAGGCTCGAAGTAAGGGGAGAAACTGTCCAGGACATGTGTTTTCCATCCAGCGCGCATTGTAGCGTCCTTCGCCGATCCAATTTTCTCGTACGTCTCCCCGTTGACCCAGCACGATAGTTGAGATTGATTGATGTCGAAGTTTTGACGTTCGGCGTTGTCGGGGCCGGCGTAGTGGACGCAGAGCCATATAAAGACATGGAGAAAAGATTCGAGGTGGTGGTGGAGCTGAACCCCAGCTAATTGATGGCCACCCTTAAGTAAGAGCTGAATCGCCATGAATGGAAGGGTGCCCTATACGATTGTTCGAGCAGATGGTCAAGAAAAAAGAGATGTCGGGGTGCGTACTTTACGAGGGCCATTGTCCTGAGCGCTGGAAGTTCTTAGTGCATGCTTCATGTCGATCAATAACGCTCGGCGTAAAGGAGGGGAGGAAGAGTCTTGCGGAGGGGATTCGACAGTTGTGTCGCTTGGAGAGGGTGGCATGTCGTCTGGGTGGACCAGGAGAATATTATCGACGCTGATATCCCGATGCAATATTTGTTTGGTGTCCCACAGGTTCCAATGTGCTGTGAAAAGAATTCAGCTGTCGAGTCGGAGCGGAGAAATAAGAGACGACCTTTGACTGCGTCTATTAACACAGAGATCAGCTCCTTCCGGCTGGCGAAAGTGGACAGGGGTTGGCCAAAAGGCTGAAGGACAAGGCGTTGATGTATACGGTTGTCGATTTTTCCAATGCGGGAGCGGAGACAGATGCGCAGTGCTTCAGTCCCCCACTCGCCATTCACAGTGACAATGTCTACGTCCTGAAGAAGAGGAACACCCGCTAGACCCCTTATCCGCTCGAGAGTTTCGGCCTCGGTATGGGGAGTGGGATCCCACTTCTCTTTGACTATTTTGACGACCCACGCGTCCTTGATGACTAGAAATTTGTCGTTGTGGCGGACGTGCCAGCAGACGGTGCCTCTGCCACATACGCCGTCGCTGATGTAGAGGGTTTCGATGATGTCGTATCTGTTGCCGGCCATTTCAATGTAGCGTCCGCCTTTACTGCTTTCGACTATCGAAGGGTCGTAGCCCAAAGTCGCCCGGTCGGCAAACATGAGGGCGGCTAGGACACGGACAAAGTCCTGGGGTTCGTTGTGGATGTGAAACGGAGTGGTGATGACGAGTCCCGAGCGATCGAAGATATAGAGTTTGATGTTTTCTTCTAGAAAGGCGATAGAGATGACGAAGCGACGGTTGTCTTGGGTGGAGAAAATGTGATAAGCCCCATTTGCCAGCCGTTCCAGAACGTCAGAAGTGCTGGAGTTCAGCTCAGCGTGGACGTGGACGGTGGACCAACGGCGACGTGGCTGTGAGGTGAGGATAAGGCCGGGGTTCAAAGTAGCAGCTACATCCTCCATGTCATGGCAAACCATCCACCGCCTCTTGCTCGGTGGCAAAGAGCTTTTGGTGGCATGGAGGATTTGCTCCATTCGTTGTCCAAGCATACTTAAAAACGCGACCAGCTGACTCTCTGGATTTTGAGCGGTGAGGTCGGGGAAACCAACCCATCTGAGATCTCGGTAGAGCGGGGAGGAACCGCTGCAGAGTTCTTCGAAGATCTCGGATGGGGGAAGTGGCAGCGACGAGTCGGGGAATAATTTGGGGAGTCGGTCTGGCGCGTTTTTCAGCGTGCAGTCGTAAATCTTCTGGAGAAAGTTGGGCTCCATCTTATTGGTTGCAAGAAAAGTGTTGTACTGGACTGGGAGATCCAATGGCGCTTGACGAGGACTCAATAGGTCTATTTGCGATTTCTTTAAGAAAAGTATTAGTCTTTTGACCTAGCGAGAGGCGGAACTATAGACTCGCTCGGAAGGCTTTGGTGTGCGATTCGATCGAAGGTATAGTTGGCCAAAGTTGGCTGGTTAGTGGTGAGATTCAGACGCGTTGAGTCACGCCTCGTGACCTGCTGTGACGCGAGACCTCACGAATCGAAATTTAAGCAGCACACTGCTGCACAAAAGGGTTGACAGAGGGTTGTTTAACGAACAGCTAGTTTTTTCCCGGCTAAGGAATGGAGGCCGAATCGGAAGATTTGGCTTGTGGGAGGGGCCCGGGGGATGCGGGATTTGAAAGCGTCGACGTCAAGCCCAACTTCGCGGCAATCTTCCGATGCAAAAACCGGCGCTGGTAAAGACGAAGGACAAAAAACGAAAACAATTTTCAGCAAAAAAAGCGGTTCATCGACTAATATATGCTAGTTGACATTATTCAAATTGAAAGCGATACGTGCGTCGTCAGTATATAATTATGGTGGCTTCAAAGGTTCAGTGTTGAGAATTGCTTCAGTTCGAGCGCGGAAAGGGGACTTGAGGCAGAAATCAGCCATAGCAAGCCGCAGAGTCAAGAAAGATCAAAGAAAGAATCTTTGGGTACGGGCATTGCCCTTGCCCAAAGCGGCAGCTTTGGTTGTGTTTGGTTGGCTGGGGACCTCGGTTCCAACTTCGCAAAGGCTTCAGCCTCTTACAACGGCGTCCTATCCCTTAGGTCCATCGATAAATGTTGTAGGGAATAAGCATTCAAACAAAAGTACTATGCCGGATTTTTGAATTTTGATGTGATTTGGTATGAGATCGCCTTTTTTTCGGAAAACCCAGCACCTTCACAACACATAGGGAAAATTTGAATAATCCGGCATAGTACTTTTGTTGAATGATGGATTCTGAGCAAAATTGCCCGCGGTGGTCAAAGGATTGGGCCGGATTTGAAGGACGAGAAGCTTTTCTACGGAGACGACTAGAAACCCCCAGTTCTATGGCCCAAATATCCCTGTTTTACTCCACTTAGTATTCAGAAAGCTCCCAATACTTGATATGAATATATCTTGTGAATTCTTGCCAGGTAAATGAGGCAGCAACAGTTGTATGTAGGCGATCAATGGGATTATCAAAGTAATATGCTAATAACTTTCTCAAATCATCAGAGATTTACTAAAGCCAAAGTAGAACCATGTATGAATTTACTGCCTTCCCAAAGGTTATATGCCTGATTTCTTGTTTTTGACCTTCGGGGCTCACAGGACATTGATTTCAGCAAAATCAAGCTGGAAGTCAAGATTTCTGGCAACGAAACACAGGGCTCTGTTGATATTATGATACACCCGCTTATACCAAGCAAACCTCTCACATAAAGCGTGGCATTCTGAGCCACCGTTCAGCCTGCAGAGCGAGCTGTATGTGCCGTTCTTGAGGCTTGTGACGATTGTGACATGCGTGACGAGGAAGCGAAACCGGTTGACTTCTGGTTCAAATTTGAGCCTGAAGCGAGATTCCAAGGTAAAAATTTTGTTTTTCGTGCTGTGGAAGCGCTTGGAGGTGTTTTCCATGTTTTCTTTTACTACCTACATCCCGATGGTATGCCATTCCCACCTCAATTGCCCGATATCACTCGAGAGATGAAGAATTTCCTAAATATTTTTACAGATCCATGCTACAAGACATTATTTGAACACTTTCCTCCCTTATGTCCATGCTTCTACATCGTTGTGGAACGCAGAAACCGACGGAACATGCGGAGAAGGAGTTTGATTGGGGGCAAACAAGGCCAAAGCTGCCGCTTTTGGCAAGGGCAATGCCCGTACCCAGAAAGATGGGAATTGATGGTGGGTCAAGCAGGCGCAAACACAACTCTCTCTTGTCATCTCCCTCCATCATCCCTCAACGCGCGTTCGCGTGTCCCGCCCAAACCGTTGCTTCAATCCTCCAGCAACCACGCACCCAACCTCAGCCGCGTCATCTACACTTTCTTTTCTGCCATGTACGCACTCAAACTCGCCCTTCTCCTCGCCGCCGCAACCGCATCCTACGCCTATCCCGTTTCCTCCAACAACCCAGATCTCCCCACTCTTCTCGCCCACAAACCCGAATCACGCTTCTCTGGAGTCATCGAAAACCCGCGCGCCCATAAGCGACAGGTCCGTAACGCAGACTATCAAGCCAACACCAACCCGCCTAGCCCAAATCCTACGACTACACGAGACTCGTCCCCTCCTCCTCCCGCTCCGTCAGAACCTACTCCCAAAGACAAGCGTGCCGATACAGCGTTGTGGCGTGGTTCAGGCGTCTCTTCGGATTCAGGCACAGGAGAAGCTGGACAGAAACGCAGTACTACCACAGATTCCTCGCCATGGGCACATGTAGCCGACCGAAGACGTCAGATCCACAATGCAGACTATCAAGCCAATAACCATCCCGCCCAGCAGTCCTCGCCAGCGAACGCACCTGCCGCCACACCTTCCTCTTCGCCTTCCAAGGACAAGCGTACCGCGCCTTCTGACTCTGAGCACTCTGTGGTTGTATCTTCCTCGAGCTCGCCTACGGACCACAGCGATACCCATCTGGAGAAGCAATCTCACAACCATCCTGCGGTCGATGGCCATTCCGTTGGTCAACGCGCTCACATTGTAGACTTCGGGCTCGGTGAAGGTAGTCGATATGCCAATCGCGCCTTGAAGTTGGAGGAATCCCACAGCCGCGACTGCGATTGATATTGAATTTTGCACGCTTCGTGGTTTCGGGAGTTGGTGAGGAGATAGAGATGAGGGTCGGATGAGGACAACACATTGAACTATACCTATATCCGTTTTTCTGTACATTATCTATCGATTCATTTCTCTGGCATGAAATGCACCGAATCGTCTCTTCGTTTTTTTCGAGAGATGTCACAAAATATTGCGATCTTCAAGGATGTTTAGAAAGCGGGCAAAAAAGTCGATGCTATATGTCGCCTTCAGCGTACCTTCCTATTTGGGACGAAGGCGGTTGTTTGCGCAAGTTGACGCTGAACCTCGACAAGTCTGAACGCATCTCAACGCTCTCGTCTCCATGCTTATGCTTTGGCCAAGCAAACTGCGCCTACGACTCAGTGACTCTGGCTTTAGTCTAAGCCCAGCTCCCTTTTTTGGAGTGACAGCTGCCAGCCGGCGCGTCCTCCCCATCTCTCTCCAAGTCCTCAGCGGAAAGACTTCATCTTTGTTTCGCCCCTCCCACCGTCCCTGTTTTCCGAGCATATGCTCAGGTTGCTCCCGAGTCACTCAGAGCCCTCGGCTTCTTTCTGTTGCGTCCGGGTTTGGCCGATCCCTCGTTCGTTCTTCGGTTTTTAGTATTTACGGCCTCCACGATTTGGATTGGGCTAAACTACATACAATATCTGAATATCAACATATTTAGTGCTGAGCTGATTGCTGAACGCCCGTTTCCCAGGGTTTCCCTGCAAGCCTGGACCCCGGGTCTCTGAATAGAATCACCAACTACCTTCTCTTGTCTCAGCCGGAACTCGTGGCGGTGGGTTTAAGCCGTTTAAATGTCGAGCTGACATGAATTCTGACACTCATATGTGTTAGTATGTGTTCATGCAGGACTGCGGTTCAAGGTATGGAGGTAATGAGCGCGTACCCAGGGAGCTCGGATTATGGTGAGCATTGTTTTCTTGAACGAAGGAGAAGCTTGGAGTTGAATCGTTGAACCTGAAGGTTTGTATCAACTGCATATGGTTGACTCGGGAAGCTTTGCTTTTCCCTCCATGTACGGTACATACACCGTGAACTCTGGTGGGACCGATATCGAACAAGCTCGCGAACGAAGATCAAATTGTGGAGTATGGATCCTATAATATGAGCAGTTAATCTCAGGCTGTAGCCTATTGAACAGGTTCGTCTTGCTACTCAGACTTTTCGGCGAGTCGATGAGAAGAAAAAAACAAAAAAGTTTGTCGTCTTTCTTACTCAAGGAGACAGGCTTTCTCATTGTAGAAATACCGATTGGCAGACTTGTTTCAACCAATAGGAGCTGTCCTATACTTTAGTCTTTGACCTGGTGAGGCCGATATCGAACAACCTCACGTACGAAGATCAGATTGTGGAGTATGGATCCTATTTCATGAACAGTGAATCTCAGAATGTAGCTTATCGAACAGGTTCGTCTCGCTACTCAGACTTTTCGGCGAGTTGATGAGAAGATAGTTGTTCTCAAGAATCTATAGAAAGCACTTGGCCAGTCTATGTATGTTATCTGTCATCCTCGATGCCTGGCACCTTTTTTATAAGTCTCTTCCTGACGCTCAGGATTTTTCAGAGCCGCCTGACAATACTTGGCCAGAACACATGAACGGCGTTGAATGACGGCGCTTGGCTTCTATTGGCCTCCGTCTTGCCTCCGCTCCCATTTTTAAGTCTTGATTGAACCGCGCTGTCCCTCAACACCCCAGGATGTCCGCTACCCCTGCAAAGCACCTCTTCTCCGTCATCGGAATTTACAAAGCCCGTTCAGACCGCTCGCGCAATGAAGTCAACGGACACATTCAAGAATTGATGGACGCGTTAGCACGCCTTCCTGCAGTCAAGAATTTCCATGATTTCAACGTCGTGAGCATCTATTTTGCTTTGCATCTTTTCTTTCGTAGCCCATATGTGTGACGCAGACTAACCAACTCACCAGATCTATCAAACTGACGACCTCAAGGAACACATGCAAGGCTTGGGATTTCCGAGCCCTCCCGCTACTGTGTTGGTCACTGGTGCTTCTGAGGTGACTGTTCCCCTTGAGTTGTAACGTACCACACGCCAACTGTACTAAATTCACGTGTATCTCAGAACCGAAATAAAATGGTCGCGGTGAGTATTGGTTCGTAACTCGAGTACAGCTTTATGACGCGTCAAGTCGTGCGTAGTTCTTCCGCGATCCCGCCGTCGTCCAGCTCATCCACGGCTCCGAACATTTCGGTCTCCAGGCAGGGGCGTGCGCCTTCAGTGCAGATCTCGCAGTTCATGTCGACAAGGCATCTTCTACCGATGCGGATTCTGCAAAGCGGCCACATGCAATTCTGATCTTCAAAATTCCGGGCGACATTTCTGAAGAAGACTACCACTTGGGACTCGACTCGATGATTGAAGCGTTGCTTTCGATGGAGGTGGCGAAGAAGCATCTCATAAAGCATTCCAAAGTAAAATACCCTCTCCTTCTGTCTCCCCGCGATGAGCTGGATGGGTTTTCAGTGGACCCAGACCGATGACTTCACGGACGAATACAAGCGTTGGAAATATCCGGACCCGGAGCGGGTCGTGGTTCTCATGCTCGAATGCGATGTAGGTTGCTCGTCTACCTTTTACGCTGGTTGTCCTCTATAGCTAATTTGCACAACAGACTACCGAGTCCTTGAAAGAGGTTCGTGGGCATATTTATCATTTCACACCTATAATCATTGATTGTGTCTCAGATTCTGGGTCATGAACATATCAAGCAGGTTATCAGCGAGGCTAAGGAAAATCTGAACCTTCACGTCGATAGTAACTGCTTTTCGGCAGAAGTTGTTAGTCTCATTTAAGTGAGGACTTATCTCTGTACCGTACTACTATGTAGAACTTGTACATGTACCAGTTGATTTGCGGAGCACCGATTTGAAGATACACCAGGATGCTACGCCAGAAATCGTCGCGACTTGTACTTGAGTTGACGACAATTTACAAAGCCAAGCCAAAGCGCAAGAGCTTGAAACCCAGTAATAGGGTTAAGGTTTCCGAGTCCGTCTTGACTTGTCTCCCCACTCGTCGTTCGTTCATGTCTTCATCTTCTCGTGAACTTCCAAGCCTGGCCCGTCGTTTGTGGAAGTCTTAGGGCGGCGCTCGGTGTCTTTTCCAGCATTGGCAACCGGGCCAATCGATACGTTTGTCCACAAATAAGCGTGAGCAAGACACCTAAGGCACCTACGTTTTGCTTAGGTAATGCCCCTCGGAGAAGGGTTTAATCTTACACCAGAACCCCTCTCAGAGGTCCCGCCTCCGGCGAAGGCGTTACGCAAATCGCGATGTGATCGGCTTCTTCCCAAACGGGAAATGCCGTGTGCCTTCCAAGTGCCTTCCTCCAGCCTCTGCCCGCCTTCGGCAGCCTTCGGCTCGATATTTGCACCGTTTTCTCTGTGTTTATTGGTCTGCAAGGGACGTTTGAGCAATATACACTAGCATTCTATGTGCCAGCAACTCCTACCTTCAAGTTCTACTCGTACTACATCTTCGGCACTGTTCCCCAGGCATCAATTGCCCAGAATTGCCCACTCTGCATGCTTGATTCGCGCTTCATATGCCTCTGAAGGCGTTAGGTCGACAGCCGCTATGTACTGAGTATACAAGCTCTGTAAATATAAGCGTTGCTGAACCAAACAACGTAGAACTAAATCAATTTCCGAAATTTCCGGAGCCTCCGCACAGGCCTTTGCTTTCTTCTTTGCCTCCCAAAACCCTGCAAAAATTGGGTTGCACATTGTTCGAGTCTTTCGTGTTATCTACCCATCTGATTTTGTCGGATTTTGCACCCACCCATTCCTCCTCGCCGTATTTTCACGGCCTCCGCCACACCCTTGGCCTCTGCCACCGCCTCCGTTGTATTTCTCTGCTTCACTTGGGGTGCACCCGTGGCAGGATCGGAACTTGGGATACATATTTGAACTATATAGGCCCAAGAAATAGCACACAACTCATCAAATTTCTTTCGTCCTTACACAAAATATTGAAATCATGTTGTGGGTGCCCTTGTTGGCTAAGCACTACTAGTGGTGGTTGGAACTGTTGATAGACAAGTCTTTCCAAAGGAAATTTCTAACACAATGTAAACCATTTGGAAAGAGGTTGGCTTGGGAAAGGGATGGCGGAGGCCGAGACGTAGGCCTTCACGGAGCCTCCGTTGATTGCAAGAGCATCACCACATATTACTACTGCTTTGAATCCTGATCGACTAAACGGACGTTACGGATTCCACTTGCCCACCAACAATTGAGATCATATGACATTGTTGAGATGGTTGGCGGAGGTCAAGACGGAGGCCCAAACGGAGGCCTTCGCGGAGCCTTCGGCGACGGCAAGGTGGTCGTGAAGTTGAAGAAGCTCATCAAACCTGTCGGCACAGACAGGTGAATTCGGATCAAGTAAAATCAACCGTGCGAGCGTCCAAGGAAACTTCCGAAGGTCCTTCTTCCCCTCGGATTACATCACTAATTCAGCCAATCGGAGGCATTATAACGGTCAGCCCCTCGAAACATTTTTTCCCTGGCAGCATATCTTCCTCGAATGGTCTCATTTTCACCGGAAACAAATCTAGTATGATGCCCCATGCGCTGTGATTTTAAAGCGGATTTTTAGTTGGCTTTAAAAATCCGATGTAGCAAATGCCCCAAAAGCCAACTAAGTTCGCATTAGCTTCCTCAACTACACAATGGGTTGGATTTGAATTTTATGTTATAAATCGTGTCTCTTGAGTTGAGCAAGTATTCTTTGGTCGAGTACTCCAATATCATCAACTTCTTAGCCCACATCCGTCCATTTGAAGGCTCCTTGTAAAACAACAGCCTGTTCAATTCACAGTGTTCAAACTATAAATTTATCAGTCTGCACTCTCCAGCTTGGAAAGAGGACCATCCATACATATCTGGGAGTAAACATAACCCTCTTGGTTATCGCTGGTAAGAAACGACCTACAAACAAGTAGGGAAAATGATAAAACCAAGATGTATGCAGTGGTGAGTATACATAAAAAAAACATACCAGGTTTGAAGCTCAACATCCAATGCATACATTAAAAAGCAGCACATATTGCTAAGTTGTTTGCGAGCAACTGTAAATGTAGATTTACGGTACAATGGTGCGAAGCAGATGCCGTGCCTAGAGTGCTCAACTCAATCACATTCATACAGTCGGTTGAACATCAATATGCGTTGTCATATGGCAGAGATAGTGACATACTACAGCAAAATAGTCTTGTGCAACAGTGAAAGTTGCAGGGAAAAGGTTTGAATGAATTTTCGGAGGCTTCAACGGAGGCCACGAAGGCTCCGACGGAGGCTACCTCGATGAAACACGGAGCCTCCGGCAAATGCAAGAGAGGCAAAAATATGACTCAAAATATTTCTGCTGCTGCACTCGTAGACAGTTCAATATTCCTCAAACATCAACAGCTATGCTGACTTGAACTTGGAAGTCAGTACTGAGAGAAACCTTGGTAAGCGGATAAAACAAGTCTCGAACAGGCAGAGGTGAATGACTTGATATCCCTGGTCAATGTAACAAAATAATACATCTATGACGGTATCTAATTTGTCCATTCCAGTTCTCGTGCTGAAATGAAGCAGCGAATGGTGGGGCGGAGGCTGTGAAGGGTTTGACGGAGGCTTCCAGGGATCTCACGAAGGTTGTGAAAGGTCCAACAGAAACCGCGGGGCTTTCACGAGGATGAAAGGTTCATCTATTAGACAATTGTGTAGAAATGCAGAGGTTCGGGGAGGAAACAAAAGGTCGCGGAGGCCATCACGGAGCCTCCGCCGAATCCGAAAATCATATCGATTTCAATTCAATGAAATTTACCTCAGTGTGCAGAGAGACTGTGCTCACAGCATAATGGGAGCTAATACACTAAGAGGTGCCGGGGAGGTGGAAGGATGTGTAGGTCAGTGCAGAGCCAATGTCGATTTTTGGTAGCTGCCGGAAGTGTTGGGGAAGGGGGTGGAAATTCGAAGTACCAGGTAGATGGTTTCAAGCAGAGAGGGTAGAGCGAAGCCGGGCATGTCTAGGAGGTGGGGAGAAGCGCGGGAGGGCTTAAAGGTCGGAACGGAGGCCAAACGGAGGCTGACGGAGGCCGGCAGAGACAAGAGGCGCTTTCCTGTTTGGGAACCTGCCAATCAGATCATGATTTAGGTAACGCCTTCGCCGGAGGCCTGTCCTCGGAGAGGGGTTCTAGTGTACGATTAAACCCTTCTCCGAGGGGCATTACGTAAGGAAAACGTAGGTGCCTTAGGTGGAGCAAGACTCTTGCCAACTGCCTTGTGCCCACCACCCATCGTCCTCGCTGGCCTAATGTCGCAGATAACTGTTCACAACCACGGTGCAATATCTGTTTAGATTATTCCTGCCTCGTCGCTGATGAGATTTAGGAGGTACTGGCGGTTCTGGGGGAACTGGTGGAGTTGATGGCGGGCGTGGAGGCACCGGCGAGGGTCCTAGGGTGACTTACAGGGCCGAAACTATGACTGTGAATCATGTGTGCGTTCAGTTTCATTGCTTACCTTGAAGCTTCGCTGACCTACAGTATTTCCTGCAGGACTGAGACTAAAATGAAGGCGAACTTGGATGCGTTTGTTTTTCGAGGTTGCATGGTTCATGTTCTCACTACTCAAGTGATCTCAGACTCCATCAAACCTATGGGATGTGGCTCCAGGATTATCCGGATAAGAAAAGGATCGAGATGCAACGCAAGCTGCAAAAGGTTCGGGATGGGAACAGCGGCAGCTGGTTTTTGGAAAGTCGAGGATTCAAGGAATGGAAGGAGCATCCCGGAACCCTGTGGATCCAAGGACAATGTAAGTTCTGTAAAGACTGCCACCTCTGACTAGAATCACTTAATCGGCAACTATAGCGGGGGCGGGTAAAAGTGTCCTCAGGTGGTGTATTGTATTTTATTGCCGCTCTGTTCCCCGCTGACTGTGCTATCACCAGTTCTACCATCATTCAGCACCTCTTCCGATATCGATCGCAAATTGGGCAGAAGACAGCTATTGCATATTTTTACTTTGATTTTAGCGACGACGAGTGTCGATGCGTGGACTCGATGCTCCATTCTATCATCTTCCAACTGTCCGCCCAGTCTCCCACTTCCTCGGCTCTTCAACGGCAGTATGACTTTTCTGATGGCCAAGTTCCTCCAACTGAGGACGATCTACAAGCCATCCTTCACGAGTTGTTTGACGAATTTGCGCAAACATACATTGTTCTCGATGCCCTGGATGAATGCGGCGACACCGAACTCGAGCATCTGCTCATCTTTATCTCGTGGCTTAAGAAGCGAACGAAAGACTCGGACGTGCTGCATCTGTTGTTAATCAGTCAGCCGCGCACAATATTCACCGCCTCGGAGGCTTTCAAAAACATTCCTATTGTTCGACTCTCCCGCGATATAATATGCCATGACATCAAACGGTTCATTGACAGTCGGATTCGCTCTTGGAACTCAAGGCTCACACGTTTTACCCCGCCAATGGCCGTCGAAGAGCTTGCAAATAAAGTAACAATTAAGAGTAGAGGAATGTAAGCATTTTCACAGCTCAAACGCTTTCCATGCTCATACACTCGCCATTTTGCTCAACAAGGTTTCGTCTGGCCACCTATCTTGAGGTGGAACTGAGACGTACTTTCGTCTCGAATCCAGAGGCCGTATTGGCAAAGCTCCCTGGCGACTTGGCCGGGATATATTCTCGTTTTGTCAAACGACTCGAGTCGCTGGACGAAACGGGGCAGGTCTATATACCAGCAATTCTTCGGTGGCTCTGTTTCTCACACACGCCGCTGACTGTCGAGAAACTCGAGGATGCTCTTGCATTTGAATTTGACGCGTCCGGGTTCCCAGTCGAGTGTTGTCCAGCGAAAGCCCAGCACGAAACCGCATTGAGGATTTGCCAACAGTTTGAAGGGATGGTCGCATTCTCAGCGAGCAATGAACAAGAAAAGGCAACTGTTGCGCTGGCACATTCATCAGTTGCTCAGTACCTCTTGTCGTCGAAATTTTCGAAAGAATATCCCGCATATGACCTCAGAGCAAGGGTATCACATGGGGTCCTTGCCCGATCTTGCCTCCTCTATCTCCTACATTACAAGGATGATGCCCTCAGCAAGGAAAAGGCACGTCTGCTGCGACGTTATGCGACAGATTATTGGTATAGTCATCTCAGGCAAAGTGAAGATCCAGACCTCCAGTTGCCTCTAATTATGGAAGTTTTGCAAAACCAATGTGATCGTGAAAGTAGTGCCACAAAAGGACAAAGGGGCATTGGAAGGCTTGCCAAATGCGTGAGCTTGGGGTACATGGCCGGAGTGAAACACTGTCTTGACCACAACGATGACCCAAACATTGCTTCGGACAGCAACGGTTCGACGGTCTTGCTGCTAGCGGCGAGGGTAGGTTTCGTTGAGATTGTTGACCTCCTGCTCAAGGGAGGGGCCAAAGTCAATCTGGTTGCGTTGCGAGACAAAACGAAGGAGAAAGGAACAAACATGTTTTATGATGGCCCAGTGTCTGACGGACCGCCTGTTGGAGATCCAAAATACTCCAAGCGGTTCCGTGCTGGTCAAGTATGGGGATGGCATTATGTCACTGCGCTGCAGGGCGCCTCTTGCTTTGGTCATATAGAAGTTGTCAAGCTCCTGCTACAGCAGAAGGGTGCCAACCCCGACTCAGCTCACGGAAAATGTGGCTCCGCAATTTACGCAGCGGCAGCGGGCGGTTATCTGAACATTGTTCAGATGCTTCTGGAGAAAGGCGCGAATGTCAACGGGCCAGGACCCAAGGGCACTGCACTGCACGCCGCACGTTATCGCTGCCATGATTCTATTGAGCAGCTCTTGATAGATCGTGGGGCGATCGAAGGAAAACATGTGCAAGACGCAGAAGATGGAGATGACTTCAATTTGCCCAAGTATTTGCGTGAAACTCGTACCGATAGAAAAAAAGGGAAGAGCGGTACAGCAAACCAACGCCAGAAACAAGGGATTCAGGACAAGGGACGCGGAAAGAGGACGCAAACATTACCAGCGAGCAGATCGAGACTGAACACCCGTCAACTTGAAGAACAACTCGACGAACTTGAACTCGAAGAAGAATCTGACAGTGACTCGGATGACAGTGGGATGGACTGAAGTTGCGAGCAATATATTTGCAGCCAGAGTGGACCTGAGCACGGAGGATTACCATGTACTTACTTACGCGCGAATCGCAATCGAGGACCTTGTATTGACCTTGGACTCGGACCTTCTTGGACTTTTTCCTTAAAGGTGTCTTGTCCCACCAAGTTTTCCGAGTCATCTCGATTTTTTAATGCATCCGTAAGGAGCAAGTACTTACCCAGTATTGGGTTTGTCGAGGATGCTTGCATCCTCAGTCGCTCAGACGACAGGTATTGAACTAGTAAACTTGCCTTCGAACGTCGACCTCAAGTTGGAGTTGAGTTGGAGTGAATCAGTGATGGATGTGACCGACGCGTTACTGTACGCGACTTTACATCACGTTACCTGTTGACTTTTGATCTTGCTCTTCTCTTGCCTCGCGCTGCCATGAGCAGCTCCGAGCCAGAGTATGGCACAACAGAGTATGGTACTGCTACATTTACAGGTAAGCATTCAATCCATTCTATATCCTAATCTAACGCGTTACAGACCGACCGCATTCACCTGAAGACTCGTACACCGACAGCAACTCTCTCGAAGAAGTAGAGGCGTCTCTCAACGACCTCGAAGACGAATTGGACGAAACGGAGCACACCCTCAGCCAGTGGACTTCTTCGTACACCGGCTCGCCTTCTTTCGTCTCGTTACCCTCCTTTGGATCGCCGCCGCCACTCAATCCGACCACCCGTCTCAGCAGAATCACAGAACGCACAGAAGAGTCGCGTCCTTCGTCTATTGCAATTCAAAGACGTTCTCAGCCTTTACCCCCACACCCTCCTTCAACGCACAGTCGCGCGTCGACGGAGCCTAGTGGACTTCCTCCACCCGGTCGCGCGACAGAGCTCATTGCCGTATTCGAGGCTGCCCCTGCGCGTGCTAGCACACCCGGCCATGCGCGCACGGCTTCGAGTCCAGCCCCAGCAATGTTCCCCACGTCGGATTCCTACCCACAAGGCTTCCACAGCACCTTTGGCTCACGTCCCGCATCACCGACCAAGGGCGCTCGAGTCAGCACGCCGCTCAGCCCCAGTTCGAGAACACGGCCGTCCATGAGCACGTTGTTGAGCCAGCCGCCGCTTAGCAGTACGAGTGGGAGCGGGAGGACGAGTCCTGCGTTTACGAGCACGACGGGGTACACGAGGTCTGGGACGGAGGCGTATACGACTAGGACGACGGGGACGGATACGTATACGAGAACAGGAACGGAGACATTCACGAGGACGGGAACGGACACCTACACGAGGACGGGGAGTGGGACAGAGTCGTTCACACCGAGTGGGACGTACAGCAGCTATTCGCGCGGGACCGCGACACATACTACGCCGACCAACACCTACACCTACGCGACTTCGAATGCCCCAACGTACACGTCGAACACCAACACCAACACCAACACCTATACAACTACAACAACATCGCAAACACACACCACACCCCCGCCTCTTCGCCGTCCTGCACAGGGATCGCCTCGATCGCCGCTTGCATCGGTGCGGAATATCGTGGCGCTGTGGAAGGAGAGGACGCCGACACGTGCCGCGGGAGGGTCGCCGAAGGATTCCTCTTCTTCGTCGTCCAGCACGTCGAGCAAGAGCGCGGAGAAGAGGAGCAGCGGGGAGAAGAAGGGCAAGAAGAGTGAGGATAGTGATGAAGAAAATAAGGACGAGGATGAGGGGCGTCCGTTGCCTGCGCTTCCGACTACACCTACCCAAGACGATGGGGGGTTGTTTGCGCTTCGTGCGAGGACGCCGAGTTTGCGGAGGCGTGCTTCGGGGGCCAGTGGGGGGAGCGCTGCAGGGGGAAGTCTGCGAGCGCCGAGTTTGAGAAGTCTGCGGGGAAGTGCGGGGAGTGGTGGAATTGCAGGATTGAGTGTGGCGGATTTGAATGCATATGCGGGAGGTGCGGAACAGGTGCGTTGCGTTTTCTTTTCATGTCTTGGAGAGTGCTGAGTGGGGGTTTTATCTTTCATCTTAATCTTATCTTCCCATCAACACCAAACATCAACCATCAATTCGCACACAAAACTTTCTTCCACAACGATGACCGCGAAATCGCAAATAACAGCCGCTGCATATTGGTTTGCTGTGGTTCTTGAACGTGCATGCGCCGCCGCCGTTTAGATGGCAGAGATGTCAGGTGCGTCGCTTCTTTCCTCGCACTTATTTCATGATCTCACTCAAATTCGTTATACAGGCTCTACTCTACCCACACCTGTTGCTCCTTTCGTGGCTCGCACCCGGCGGAGGGAGAGGCATTGTCGGGCTTGATCTGCTCAATTGCCAGAGCGTGCAGAGTACCCCGAGCTTGGGGCATCCAGTTGCGAGGGATGATGTGGGAAGTGTCGCTGCAAGGGAGCAGGGTGAGTTGCCTTTTCTTTTGAGAAAAAAAATGGGTGCTCATGAGAGACGCGCTACAGAACAAGAAGGCGGACGCGACACCTCATTGGTGGATCTGTTGGTTCCGTTCCAAATGGTTTACGAGGATGGGGTAGAGAGGCTTGCGGCAGAGAGTTTGTTGGAGAGGCAGAAGTGGGTTAATAGGATCTGGTGGGTTACAGTTCTTCTTTCTCGTTAATCACAAACTGACTACATATATCTCCACAGGGAAGCCGTCCACCGCCCCATCCCCGTCGCCGACTCGTCCGCAGGCTCATCTGCAGGCGACGCCGACGAAAGCGCCAACGGCAGCGACAGCGGAGGGAGTAGCGGCAAGCCCGCGCGCGCCGCGAGTATCCGAACCATTCTTAGTATCGACAGCTCGGCGAGCAGTGCCAGTCAAAGTAGTAATGGAAGTCGAAGCACCGTGTTTGTGCCGCCCATGGAGGAAATCGGGGATATTCCTAGTGGGACGGAGAGTGAGAGCGAGAGAGATGTGACAAGGTGGACGGCGAGTGAGTGGGCGAGGACGTTTACGAGCTCCAGCCGCACGTCGGACTTTGCGAGGACGAGGACACCTACTGGGACGGGGACGTATACAACGAGGACGGGAACGCCTACGGATACCTTCTCGCAGACCCAAACCCAGACTCAGTCGAGGAGTTGGACGCCGACGACAACTGGGTACACTCGTACTGGAGCCTACACCCCGACGGATACGTTTACGGCTACGGGGACGACGAGGACGTATACTGCGACCTATACCGGGGCGTATACACCCACTCACACCTACACGTCCTCCGACAGCGATACCGGGACAGGGACGGGCACAGGATTGACGGGGTTGACTGGGGCGGGATTGAGGAGGGCTGGTTCATTAGTGTCGTCGCATCATACGGGGACGGTGGACGATAGTGTCATTGCTGGAGGGGAGTATGTGTATCCTGGGGATCCGCGCGCGATTACGGGGAGGTGGGTTGTTTCTTTTTTCGTTTTTATATGGTTCTGATTTTGTTTTGTTTTTGTATTGCAGAGGAGGCAGAGGGCGTGGTGCCCGGCGCGGGAGTATGGGTGAGGTTGACATCGAAAGCGGCAATGCAAGCAGCAGCAGCGATGATGTCTTCTTGAGCGCCCCCGAGAGTCACCGTTCCAGTGTCGTGAGTTCGAGTTCTGGGAGCAGCAGTGGCTTCCCCCGACGTACTGGGACGCTCTACTCTTCGAGTGTCGGCCTTCGCACTGGGACTGCGTTCTCCTCCAGTCCGCTAGGGACGACTACTGGCATCACCGCGAGCACCACCACGAGCACCACTACCAGGACCTCGGCGTTTACCCGGTCTGGGACGCCGACCTTCACGACTACCTTCAGTGGCTCCCCGTCAAGAACGTACACGACGAGCGAGAGCCCGACGAGGACGGGCACGGCGACCTTTAGCGTTGTGCCGAGTTCGATGTCGTTCAGGTCACCTGGGAGTGCGAGTATGTTGGGAGACTCGCATAGCGATTATTCGGCTTCCGAGTCAGGCTCGGGCTCTGGATCTGGGTCGTATTCGGCTGGAAGTTACAGCTACACTGGGACGACACTTTCGCGCGCAAGAGAGATTCGCCGCCGGCCTGGACTCGGATTGTCAAGTTCGGGGTACACCTCCGGTCGCTCGGTGTCTACATCCGAGTCAGATTCTGGAGAGGACAAGGAGAATAGCAGCGGCGGTGCTGGGCCGTCGGACAGTAATGGCGGTGCCAATGGGAATGATGGAAGTGGGGTTGGAAGTGGGACGGGGAGCGGGGCGACGCCTGCGACGTATTCGACAAACCAGACGGGCTACGATGTTTGCGCGTCGTCGGATTTGTCGGATGTCACCTATAGCTCGTACAGCGGGACGACGCCTTCGTATTCCTCGTCAAGTTCTTCATCGGAACCGCCTTCTTCTGGGTCATCGCGTCCGCCTTCGACCTCCGGGTCCAGTGATCAATTTGTCACTGCTTCGCAGGGAGAGAGCGAGTCTGAGTCGGAATATACTACAGTTCCGCGCGCCCCATCCTCTGTCTCGTCGTATGCGTCGTTCCCGACTATCCCCTCTGAATCGGCGTATGACACGGCCCAAGAGGTGATTGGGGAGATTCCGTCCGAGATGGGGACGCCGCGCCCGTTGCCCAGTGTCTTACCGAAGGACGAGGAAGATGAGAAGAGTACTTTGAGCAGGGTGCCCTCGCTTGTGCCGACTATACGGTCTGAGGAGAGCTTCGAGTATTATCCGCCGTTGCCGCCCTCCACGGTTTCGTCGGAGCACTACCCGCCGCTGCCGCCATCGAGTATAGCGTCGACGGAATATCCGCCTCTGCCGCCTTCAAGGACTAGTATTGCTTCAGAGGAGTATCCGCCGTTGCCGCCTTCGAGAACTAGCATGTCGTCGGAGGTGTACCCGCCTTTGCCGCCTTCCAGTGTTTCGTCGGAGCCGTCGTTGCCACCATCGTCAAGTGCGTTGTCGTACGTGCCTCGTGCCCCGCCATCGTCCAGTGCATTGTCGTATGTGCCTCGCCCTCCTTCAACGGTGGTCTCAGAGGTCTACCCGCCTCTTCCTCCGTCACTGTCTCCTTCGCTCTCTTCGTCGGTTCCTCCTTTGACTGAACCGAGCTCGACATCAATATCGGATCTTTCATCACTTTCATGGTCGACAAGAAGCACCTCTCTTCCCTATCTCGAGCCGCCAACGCCACTCTCAAGCACGATTGAATCGTCTAGTGTTGCGACCCCGGCGTCGGTTGACTTTTCTTCGCCGTCGTCTGACTCTGTGTCGTTACCGTCTGCGATCGAGTCTGATGCGCCATCGACGGTGTATGAGGTGGGGTCTGATATCAGCAGCATACACGAAACATCGTTGACCTCCTCGTCGTCGCACCTTACGCCACTTTCACGGGCGCTCTCAAGTTTGCGCAGCTGGGGTCGTGGATCTAGCGGGACGTACGATTCATCGATCTTGGCGCCATCGCCTTCGGTTGGCTCCATTGCTTTGCAGGATGGCCTAGATATATCAAACGAGACCTCCTTCCTCCGACCGACTGATTCGATTTCGTCCTGGGATAGGATGAGCACAATACCGCGGTCGATTGCTTCAGAGCAGCTTGCACCGCCGGTGCAGTCTTCCAGTCTTTCAGATGTGTCGACGCCGTCAAGCTGGAGGACGGAGACTTCTTCGTCGCTTGGGCGGACGTTGTCTTTGATCACTCAGTCGTCGGTGTTGTCCGATGAGTATGACGAGTTGCCTGAGTCTCCGGTTCCTGAGGAAGAGGAGCCGCCGACTACACCTTTGTTGAGCACGCCTCGACCAAGTCGACCACCGAGTGGACCTCCGGTATTAGTGATTTCTTTGATTCGTTATACTTGTCCTGATCTCGATTCTTTAGTCTTCGATTGGGAGCTCCCTTCGTAGCTTAAGAACACCGGATGCCTCCGGAAGTGTCAGCGTCTCTACCATTCGCGGCGATGTACCTTCCATCCGATCAACATTGACGACTGTGCCCTCGGTCCGCCCACCGAGTACCCATGGTCTCACGCTCGAAAATCTGGCAGACGAGCTGCACAGGTTGTCTGATTTGAGAGGAGAAGAGAATCAAGATATTGCGGCGAATGTACACGCATTGAGACGCGAGCTGCATGATTTGGCAGACTTTTTGCACCGCCCGACTTCGCGCGGGCCCTCACCCACCTCGCTTGCACCTTCGCCGATGCCGCATGCACCTTCTCCAATGCCTGCAGCACCGGAGTCGGAACCAGAGCCTGTACCGGCTCCTGCTGCGCCCAGAGTTCAATTACTCGAGCCACCGCCAACTTCCCCGGTATGGTCAACCAGTCTCTCACGCTCCTCCAGCAATGCGAGCTGGTTGTCGTCTCATCATTCCGACGATGATTTGGATTGGGGTACACCACTGCCTGATTCGCCTCATCCAGATATGCCACCAATTCCCGAGGAAGGCGGCTACTCGTCCCCCGACTATTCCCCGCCGCCGTCGTCAGGTTATCGACCTGGGTCGTCGACACCAACACCATTTGCTGGTAGCTCGGAATCGTCTGGGCGCCCGTACCCGCCATCATCTCCCACTCCCACTCCATCTTCACCCACATCCACTGAAACGGTCAGACCAAGTAATGTTCTGGATGATGTCAGAAGAACCGTCGATGGATTGGTTGGGACGACCAACAACTTTGGCCCCATCTTGGATAGCATCCGGGAAACGGTTAATGGATTGTGGCAGGGCCATATTTCGACCAATCACAATCTCGATTGGCTGCGTGAACATCATGTTCCTCGCGACACTGACCTGGGCGATAGGATGGTTCGCATCGAGGATCTGTTGCAGACTATCGTTGACCGACCTCCTGTTGTGCCCCGCAGTCCTCCCGTTTTCGTGCCTCCACTCCCACCGTCTCCCAGCTCCGGCACGGTGGAAACTGATTTCTGGAACATCTTGAATCGCTCGCCTCCGTCAGTTCATGAACCAGCTCCTTTGCCCGCCGCAGGTCGTTCGACGTTTGCACAACAACTTGACGATTTGCTCTCGAGTTCTGCTACCGATGTTCCTCCTCTTCAGGCTGACCGCCCGCCTTCCATAACGCCTTTTGTGTACGATTCGCAGGCGCGCGGTATCCGTGCGAGAAGTCCGTTTGAGGTCACAGTTCCTGAAGGGCCCCCTCGTTCCCGCACCGAACCTCCGCGGCTCATCCTGGATCCGACGCGGCCTCCACCGACCTTCTTGCCACCGCGAGCTGCGCCGTCGGGGCCTCCGGAGTCTGAGCCATCGACCGAGCCATCATCAAGTGAATCGTCGACACCGCCACCGCCACCACCTCCGGCCTTTCGACAACCTCTCGATAGTGAGTCCTTTTCAATCTCCAACTCGCGAGAACTACTAATTTAACACACCTAGGACACCATGATCCAGGTCCCATCCCTGGTCCAGTCATGGTATGGTTCATTGTGAGAAGAGCGAATGCATATAGGCTGATTATCTGTAACTATAGCCAACACCGCAAGACCTTCATCCTCGTCCCCCCCGAAGGCCTGAGACCGCTCCATTGCCCCTTCGAGAACGACAGGGCTGGTATCGTCCGGCTCAACCTACGGACACTGTACGTTTGTTCAGCTTTTTACAGCTTGCTCAGCTCACTTTTTTTCTTTCCCTTCATCAGACCCAGCAGCCGCAACAACCTCAGCAGCCGCAACCCCCTCAACAGTCACTTCCGCCTCGGCAGCCGCTTCCGCCTCGGACACAACCTCCTCCTGGAGCCCCACCCGTTGTCCAAATGCCACCGGTGCGGCCTAATATACTATTATCTGAGCACATGCTGAATTATAAATTATAGATCTCTGTCAACCTACCCCCTGTATTCGACGCACTCATGGAGATTCTCAGGGCACGTCTTTCGCCACGCCTATCCTTAATTCGATCTATTGCTCACTGTTTCAATAGGAAAATCGACTGGCTCAACTTGCCACTGTCGACCAACAGCGAGAACTAATGAGATACATGAGAGGGTTGAACGAATGGCTGGAGCGAGATGTTCATGATCGTCAAGCTGAGCTTCGGGGTGTAGTGGCTCGGGTGGATCAATTGCGAGACGAAATGCGTGGAATCCCTGCACAAAGTCAGTCTTTTTTTACACCTGACAATATACCGAAGTGAACTCTATTTCAGCTGCAGCGGCTGCAGCAGGTGCACCGGGACCATCGGACGACGGCGGTTCGTCGAGTGGTTCGGAGGAGGGTCCTCCCATCATCATTCCTGGGGGACCTGGGGGCGATGGCGGCCCAGTAATTCCACCAGGCCCGTGGCAGCGACCTCCTGGGTTCGTGCCTTATGGCCCCCAGTATTCTCGACCGGTTGTTCCCCCAGTTGGTCCACCAGTTGTTCCCGACGATGGTCGATTCCGGCCTGTAGTGCCTCCACAGGATACGACCCCGTTCATTCCCCAAGGGCCGAATGTGCCTTTTATCCCTCCCAATATGCCGCCACCGATGTCAGGACAACAACAACCAATTCACCTTTTCCAACCGGGACCTGCGCCTGTTGTTCCTATGCCGCAATACACCGTACCCATGCCCCAGCCCCAGCCGTATCAACATATGGACCAACCCACCGTTCCTTTTGTGCCTCCGTTTGACCAGTCGACGATGCAGGTTGACCCGAACGTTATTCACATCCCTGCTTCCGATGACGGTAGTAGTTTGAGCGATGAAAGCTCCCCGGAGCGTCGGCGGCGACGACAAGCCGATCGTCCAAGTCGGACACCAACAGGGCGCAGTGGTAGCAGAAGAAGTGACAGCAGGCGCGGGCGGAGTCGGAGTCGGAGTCGGAGTCGTAGCAGCTCCCCCCACCCGACGCAGATCATTATTCAGCAGCCTCCAGCTTCGGGCAGTTACATTCCGGGGGTTCAACCCATGGCACCTACAGCAACGGATTTTCCTCAGCAACCCGCTCACCCCGCTCAGCCACCGCAGACCATCATCATTCAGCAGCCGCCCCAGCCGCAAGGAATTTTGCAAACGGGTTCGATGCCTCCTGGTGTGCCACAGTCCTATATACCTCATCCCTCCATGGCCCCGACCATGCCCCCAACTGTGGTTATTGCGGATCGTTCAAGACACACTCGCTCCCGCTCCAGCTCCCGTTCTCGTTCCAGGTCGCGGAGCCCTCGTCGAACTCGTACTCGTAGCTCACGAGGACGGTCCAGGAGTCCCATCATTATACAAGCCCCAAGCCGGAGCCGTCGTTCACACTCCCGTTCCCGTTCACATTCTCCGCGTTCCTACGGGCGCCGCACACCGCCCCAGGTCACCCTTGTCCAGCAGCCTACGACCCCTGGTCCTGGGTACCCTGGCACTATGCCGCCTTATCAGATGACGATGCCGCCTGGGACTTACGCTGGAACTCAGCCACCTGTCATCATCCAACGAGGCAGTCGAAGCAGGAGCCGCAGTCGTAGTCGCAGCCCGAGGCAGCAGCCTATCATCATTCCCCCTACAGCTCCACCTATTCCTCAGACGGCCGTTCCGATGGTGATAGATTCCGGTAGAAACATGGGGCAACAACCCATTATTTATTCTCGATCGCGGTCACGTTCTCGTTCCCGCCGTTCTCGTTCCCCGACACGAATCATTGAGCGGCATGGATCGTCTCGCCGTCACCATTCTCGTTCTCCTGGGCGAACTGTGGTCATTCCATCTGCGCAGCAACTGCCTCCGACAACTCAAATTATCCCGCAGCCGACACAGATTCTCCCATCCGGATATCGCCCCCATTCGCGCTCGCGTTCTCCCCATCGCACTGTAGTTCTCGATCCTCATCGTGGCTATAGTCGTAGTCATCGTCACTCTAGGTCCAGGTCCCCCAGGCATTACCCTCATCAATTGCCCGGTCAAACCGTCATTGTTCCTGACCATGGGCGCTCCCATTACACTCATTCCAGGCCAAGATCCAGATCCAGATCACGATCCCGCTCACCTCATTCACCTCGTTCATATGGACGGTCTCATCCACCGTCTCATCCACCAACTCATTATCCTCCTCCAACTACGCAACCGATCATCATACAAACACCTAGTGGTCATCACACCCGGCGCGCTTCTCACTCCCCGACCTACATTGAACCTCGTTCCAGCTCCCGTACACCTCCGAGAACGCGCGGAACGAGAACACATCGTTCACCTTCCTATTCGCCGCCTAGAACAGTCCGAACAAGAACTGAACGCTCAGCTCCTCGGTCTCGCAGTGCTTCACCTCGCAGACCACACAGGACAAGAACAGCTACACATCGTTCACCGTCTCGGTCTCGGTCTCCGTCGCCCCACCGTACTCACGGTCGATCAGTATCGCCACGTCGCTCTCGCTCTCGCACCCCACCACCGCATCGCCCACGTTCTCGCTCTCCTGGGCGATCGAGACGCGATCCCACAACACGCGAAGGGGATAGGCCCCATGTTGTGAGAGTACCTTCTCGGCCCTTGTCGCGACCTTTGTCCTACCTCCCTGGTACGTTTTTTTTTGATTCGTTTTCCAAATGATACAATTTGATTGACACTTCATAAGTAGAAGAAGGCGCACACGACGCGTTTAGTCGTGCCCCCTCTCGCCGACCGCACGGTGCACCTAGTGCGTATGAGCCAGACTATCGGCCCCCAACTGCTGTCCCAGTTCCAGCCGAACACGCACGCCCCACGTTCTATGACAGGAGCGGAAGACCCTTCACCCCGCAGTATGACGAGCACGGCCAGCCCATCTTCCCTCTGGGCCGTACTGTATATGATGCGGATGGTCGACCACTTACTCCTCCTGCTGGCCATCCACTTCCCCCTCGATCTCAGTATGAACCAGTGGAAGTTGAACCAACTGGGCGCCGCGGAGCTCCTTCAATTGTACCGACAGTTGTACCACAAGATGACGCGGGTCTTCCACGCCCCCCTCGATCTACGCGACCGGACTATGCTGAGCCCATTGAGCCAAGGGATGAGCAAGGCATACCTTTCACTCCTTCTGGTCGACCCAGAGATGGGCAGGGTGTTCCTCTCACTCCCTCGGGACGGCCAAGAGATGGGCAGGGTGTTCCTTTCACTGCTTCAGAACATGGTCTCCCAATCCGTCCGCCGCAGCAGTCTATCTACGAAGATGAACGGGAAGGAATGGCACCTGGTCATCCTTTCGGGCGATCTTTCGCTGAGGAAGGGCGACCTCTTCCTGAAACTGCAGGATATCCTCCTCGTGCGACCGCCACCCCGTTCCCAGTTGATCTTGACCGTGCAGATGCGGAGCGCCAACAAGTTGAACGAATGGCGGAAGTGGAGAATCGACTGCAAGAAGCCGCCGAACACGCACAAGAAGCCGAAGATGCGCGCGAACGGGATTTCCGCAGAAATGAAGAAGATCGGGAGCGCATCTTTATGGAAGGTGAAGAGCGACGTGAGCAAGAGGCTAGAGAACGACAAGAAGCTGTCTGGAGGGATGCAGAGGGTCTGGGTGCTCCGCCCCCTCGTCCGCCGACTCGTCCACCGACCATGGCCGGCGATGTTGGGGATGGGGCTTCCATCCACAGCGTCCGCGCTTCGGAAGAGGCAGCTTCCCTCCTGGCTTCTTCAATCAAGGATACCGTTGCTGCTGAACGAGAGGAAATGGCGCGAGAACGCGAGGCGATGGCAGAGGAGCGTGCGAGACTTGAAGCTGAGCGCGACGCGGCTCGCAACGCATTGATGGCTGAGAAAGAGGCGCGGGTTCGTGCTTTGGAAGAGGAGTTAGCGACCCTTCGCGGAGAACTTGACAACGAGAAGCAATTGCGCTCGACTGAAGACGCCGAAGCTCGTGAGCGCGAACGTCAAGCCCTTGCCGACACCGGAGAGATGAGAGCTCAACTTGGGGATATAACCAATCTCATTCAAGATCAGCGAGAGGCGTGCGAGCAGAAGAAAGTGCTGATGGAGGAACGGTGGAATGAGAAGCAAGACAGGCGGCAGGACAAGGAGTTCAAGTGGATTGAGCTGCGGGATATGGTTCAGAAAATCCATGACGATATGGAGGGGGATAGGGCTAGAGCGGAGGATGTGCGACTGGCGAATGAGTCGAAGCCTGGTGAGTGGTGATTGCATCCCTTTGTTTCGCTTTTGACCTCGCCTGCAGGTATCGAAAAAGTCATAGAAGAGTTGACCCGACAAAATGCAGAGCAGCGTGAATTGTTGAATGCGTTATCCGAATGTACGCCTGCATCGTTCACCTTCGCTTGCCCGTACTCAATTTGGTGCTCTTCCTTTAGCTTGGCGTGCTGATTGCACAAAACAACACCAAGAGACCATCGACGCCGTTCGGTCGACTGCTCGTGAACAAGTCGACTTCAATGTGCAAGGAGTACGTGCCTCTATTCCCTTTATACACTTACGTGCTGACATGCTGTTCGTAGTATCTCGATGAGTTCAGCAAAGCACTCGCTTCCGAGGTTCGGATGTTGCTCGGTGAAGTTGGCAAGCTCCGCGAAGAAAGACGTGCTCTCCAGCAGTATGCAAATCCTTTCTTATGATTCGATTTGTTCTGATCTGTTTCTTCCAGCGAACTGGGCTACTTACTATGCATGAAAGCCAAGTATGGACCTGGAGGAGAGTTTGAGCCGGACTGGTGCGTTTTAGTCGTCTTGCCTTTCGCCATTTCTCATTTGTTCATTTTTTAATAGGAAACCGCCTCCAGGCGCCCCTGGTGGCCCGCCTGTGGACCCCGGTCCTCCTCCCCCTCCCCCTGAGCTCCCGCAAGCGAAGCCGGGCTGGCGTACGGTCAACCAGCGGCCTGCGGTGCCGCGCAAGCAGAAGAAAAAGGACGCAGTGCCCCCGCCGCCACCCGCGGCGGCAGCAGGTATGCCTGGTCCTGATCCTCGTCGGCAGGTACAGTCTTGGGCGACTTGGCAACGTGAGCTTGTTTCCATTCTTTGTTTCGTTGAACTATGGCTAATGAAACATACTGCAGCTGATCCTAACCTCGCGCCGACGCCTCCGTCGCATGAACCTACGCTGTTGGTCCCGGAGAGCACGAGCCCTGGGTTGTTTGGACCTAGGTCGCCCCGAGAGTCGCGCTACGGCGGTTGATGATGAATGGTTCACGGACTACTGATTTCCTTACGAATCTACTAACGAACGAGCCTTGTATGTACTACGATTTCTTGCATTCGTCTCATCTTACTTATTATATGCCATCTACCATGCTTCATTTGTATACCATTCATGTCACTCATTAATCTATGTCTTTTTCTTGTCTGTTGCGACCATAAAGTGTGGGACAGGTAGTATCCGGAGTGTTGTACAACGATGACATGATTTTGAAACAGCTTGGCTCGAAAGAGAACAAATTGAGGCCTTCGGTGCGCGTAGATGGTGGAGAGAGTTCACGCAGTACAAACATGGTCATACTCGATGTCATGCAAAGAATTTCAGCCACAACAAAATTCGCGCTTGCTCTTAGATTGCGTCCTCCACCCCATTTTCCTTCTCTTCCATCCAGAACCCTTATAATCACTTCTATCTACCGACCGCGCCATATCCTCCATGTACCCAGCCGTCGCCGCTTCAATTCGACCTCCCCAAACCCAGACTCCGAGTCTCCTCCAAGTTTCACAGACCCCAATAGACCAGACCTCCACTACCACCTAGTCGACCCACCAACTCCTCTATCGAAAGACGCCGCAGCTTTTGCGCTCTCATTCGTAGAATCACCGAATAACAGAAGCACCGTTCTTGGCTGGCTACCCGCCGCAACCACAGGCGAGGACCATGAAGCCGGCTTGAACGACTTCGTTGAAAACCGTACGCCCTCTCCTCTTCTCCGCCTTTCATGCTTCCTGAATTTCTCGCGTGGCCCGTAGCGGAATTCCGTATTCTCTTGCATGAGGCGATCCAAGCCAGCCTTCGCGACAAAGTAGACGAGGTTCAGATCGGCGGTGCTATTCAGCTGGGGAACGGGTGGATGCACATTCACGGTGTGTACCATTGCCCATCCATTTGTGGTCAGAGTAGTCGTGATTGACTCGTCCGGATTGACGCTGCTTCATACCGACTCATATGCACACTGTTCAGACGCTTCCGAGCGCCTATACGTATCCTAACGGAAGGGGAGGTTGTTCGGACAACGTCGTTCCAGAGTGTTTTCCTGGTATCCAGGTTGGGTCAAGGTTAGAGCTGGACTACGGATTCGAAAACGTTTTATTTCCACTGTCGTTCGGATTCCCGTTCGCACTACTCTGACCGCAAAAATAAACTCTTCCGAGAGTAAACGCTGACCTTTTTTACATTTTCTTTTCAGACGAAAGAAACGTCCCAGCCCTCGGTAGAATCGGCGACCCGGACGATATAATCGCTACAGTTCTCGTCGAGGATGGGGAGGTGCGTGTATTCTCCATCTCATCTCTTTAGAAAATAAAACCTTACTTTCTACATACAGATTCGCGCGGAAACATACCAAGGTACATACCCACCATCCATCTCGACCACTTGCAATATATATCACGCACCAACTAACATTCCTTCCTTCCATCCAGCCATGCCATCCTACCGCATATGCACCTCCGACGGCCCAACGCAACTCACCCCCGGCCTCGCACAAAAACTGAAAACTGTCCTCGAAGGCAGGGCAAAATCGGAAAGTGGCTCGCGCTAATAGAAGTATAATTACTGTCTCATACCCCAACAACAATTTCGTACCCCACCCATATGTATATATTGCGCACTGGTTGATTTCATATTCTCTTTAAACTTCACAGATGCGCGTCTGTTTGCGAAGGCATCGATTTTGCTGTCTCCAGCCAAGCTGTTTCACAACCTTGTCATCCTTTTACACCGCACTCTCCCTGACTATTGTATGTTTCACGGGGGCACGTTTTTGTGATATGGACGTAAGGTTCATGCTTACCCAATTGTATAACACTTTGACGCACTTGGCACCTTCCTATTTGGGACGAAAGCGGTTGTTTGTTCAGCGTTGGTATTGCTGACTAATGATGTCCAACTCCCTCTTTCTCTCTCAAACCCAACTCAAACCTCATGCATTTCACGCGTTTCCCTTTGCGAAAACTCGTATCTACGCGCTAAACTGTTCAAGCTACAACTACCACTCTCCAGCGGGTTATTACCACCGCAGACTGCTTTCTTCTGCTCTCGTAAATTAAAATGTCCGAAACCGACGTCTCTGGAGTGCCCCGAGATACCCCTCGGGTTCTTCTTCGACAGAATTTTGCCCCCAACCGCGGAATGGCACGCTCGTGTCGAGGATCTTCTCGTTGATGAAGGTCACATCGTTGCGGGCCATTGGCATTGCGATTCCTCATTGGTGGACCGTGAAAGAGAGTATCTCTCCATCGTCGACAAAATTCTTCGTACTGGTGAACAAGTTGCGTCTCGTACTGCAACTTGCCGCTTAGTTTCGGCTTCAGCGATTGCAAACAACGCAGCAGCTGTTGCCAGTGCCACCCGATGCGCAGTTCGAACTCATTGACAATACGAACTTTCCAATCGGCCAAGAAATCCTCTCTAGCGATCCTTGTCGTCGGTTCACGTATGGTATAACGATCGAATACACGGAGCTGAGAGTCTGGTTTTTCTCTCGATCCCACGAGCTTGTATCCGCCCCGTTCAATGGCATCACTGTGCGTTCCGTCTGTCATTTCACGAGGACGAGCGGTTTTAATTCGAATCGTCCTTCGCCACTGCGGAACAGTTGGGCTACGACACTACTATGTCCCATGTTGGCGGCACGGAAAGTGTTTATATGATCAAGTTGACGATCGGAGAGGCTGTCTATATCACCAAGCATTTGTTGTCCGACCATAGCAGCTGCGACCCTACAACACGCGTTTGGGAGGCCTACCGCGAAGATGACCATGAACGCACCTCTGTGGCTATCAAGGACGTGTGGATGCCCGCTGACGCCATCCCAGAGGGCAGTCAGCTTCTCGAGCTACACCAGAAACTGCGGATTCTCTCCCATCTTTCGCCCGAACAATATTTTCTGACGGGGTTTCGTTCCAACGTCCGACGGTGTCGACGACGACACGCTCGATTTGACTCGAGGCGAGTTGCCAGACGGCCTCTCTGAGGGGCGAAGGAAGCACTATCGCATTGTTTTCAAGGAAGTTGGGACACCGATATACAAGCTGCGATGTGTGTCCGAGGTAATGCGCGCTTTAGCGGATGCAACTCGGGGTTCGTGTCATTCTGAGTTAAATGTCTTGCCACGGTGCTTATCCTACTGTGTCAGCTCTTCAGCTCCTTTACCAACTCGGTCTTGTACATCGCGATGTCAGTGCGGGCAACATCCTGCTCGTCGACGGAGTGGGCAAACTCACCGACTTGAAGTTTATGAGATCATATAGGGGGCCCATTAATCCTTCTTCTCCTGCTGATCGTTATATAGTGCGTCTTCTCTTCTCCATTCTGAAGAAGAAAACAATCACCTAATGTTGGATGCCAGCGGACTGCAAACTTCACCGCTGGCGAGGTGGCGGCTGCCTGGTATGCGTACGCTTCTAAAGCCCATGGGGCCAAACATTTCTCTGAAGACCCTCCCTTTCGGTTTAATCCCTTCCACGACGTCGAGTCTACGTTGTGGATCGGTATCTATATTCTATTCCATCATCTTCGCGACGTCCCAGAGGTCAAGGATTTCTCACAAGTCCACTTTCCCTATCGTTTCACCAAGATGACCGCTCAATGCCGGACGATCGCAGTCCGGTGCGGTTTCTTCTCGTTGGGAGAGTCGCATCCCTTCCATGCTGTGCTGGAGGTCCTGCACGACGTACGGTTCGACCTGTATCGACGGTACATGCTGTTCGAAAGCGACTTCCCTAATCAATACCGATTTCTCGAGGACGAAATGGTACCGCTGAGTAGCTCGCCGTTCAGAGATGTACATTCCATCGGGCGTTGTGTTCTGAGGGGCTAGTTTTTTTGGAGCGTGCTCGGACGGACACTTCCAAGCGTAAAGCCACAACAGCGCCCGCCACACCTGAGCCGCCTGCGAAGAAACTCAAGCGCACGTCGTCCTGAGGGCCCCCTGTCTCCCGCTCTTCTGCTGGGAGCACCAAGCGCGGTGGCTCGAGCACACGCCCTACCCGACAGAGTGCGTAGGTTGCGGAGAAGAAACGGTCTCCGCCTCGAAATCGAGCCCCGCCATGAACAGAATTTCGCATTATAATTTGTCAAGTATAGCTAGTACCAAGGGACCCTTCTAACGTATCACCAGTTTGTACCGCCTAGTCTGAAAACCACATACAATTGAAAGGAATTGGGTGACTTCCCGTAAGCCCAGACACTTTTTCTACAATATTTTCGACTATCCGGCGGAGATGCCGAGGCTTCCATCAGGACCCCATCGGGCTTGGATCTGGACTTTCGCACTTTTACCCTCTACCAAACCTTGCTAAATGATAAATCTGAACAGGGGGTCGGGACCCCCTGTTCAGATTCTAAGCTACTTGAATAAACAGATTTGGAAGGCCTCTGCCTTTCCTCCGTTGGTTTCGTCACCGGCATTTTGCCGAGTCATCCTCGGCATCCTCCCCCGCAGCTGCCGCTGTGCCAGACATCTCGGGAAAAGATTTCGATCAACGAACGTCGTGAAATACGCGTCAAGACGCGTTGAGTCGCGTGCAAGACACGTAGGGGCCGTGTTTGATCGAGGCAGCAGGCTGGCGCCCCATGGGAGAATTTACTGATAAACTTAGTTGGATTCTACTAATCTAGTCGGCAAAAAGGCTGAGGGAAGAGTGGGATTATCTTCACGCCATCAAAGAACCGATGCCGATATCGTTGGCACCCCTCAAATATTCGCGAAAAAGTATCTAGGCTTACGGGAAGTCACCCATTGATTGGGTCAAGGGGTTACTGAACCGAGTGAACGTTATTTGTGTTGGAATGAAACTCAACGATCTGTTTGCGCCATAGATTCTTTGGTCTAATTATCGTTCAAAAGTTTTCAACCAAGTTGAATTTAATTTTAATTAAAGTTCACGCGGTTTTGTCAAATGATGCAACGCCTAAAATTTAGAACCCTAACCCTGACTCTCGCCCTAACCCTAACCCAACCCAGATGAAAACGAAGGTGCTTTGTTCTGTCCACCCACTTGCCACCCTTGCCACTCTTGATTTCTGCCACCGTACTCGTTTGTCGATATGAGCAAAGTAGTATTCGGTGAGTATAACTGACTAGAATCCGCCCCTCTAATCCGAATCAGTTGGAAATGTTCCTTACAATATGAGCGAGGACGCCCTCATTGATGTCTTCAAGTCCGTTGGCCAAGTCGTTGGATTCAGGTGCTTCGACTCACCTTCGCATTTTTTTGTGCTCAAAATCCCATTACCAGGCTTGTATTCGATCGGGACACAGGGAAACCGAAGGGCTACGGATTCTGTGAATTTGCGGGTACATCGGTTTTTTTTGAACCACTTTCTTGTCTGTGTCTGATTGCAAGCCTCTTCAACTTCAACTTCCACTTCAATCTCTCAAACTCTCAATGTTATGAATTCATCTTAACAACATTTTTGTTTTGCGTGACTATCTTTCAACGATATTCGTTGCTCAGACCACGAAACTGCCGCCTCCGCTGTCCGCAACCTGAACAACACCGATGTGGGCGGTCGACCACTGCGCATTGACCTTGCCGATTCGGATCCCTTTCTCGAAGGCAAAACGACTGTGAGAGGAGAACTCTTGGATGCCGGGACACCCGGTCCTGCTGAACGTGGCGGGCTGCGATATGAGAACCGCGGCTCTGAGGGGAGTGAAATTCTTGCCACAATACCACCCGGAAAACCACTCGCACCTGGTGAACGAGCTCAAGATGCGATATCTCACGCGATCGCTCAAGGCATGAGTGAAAGTCAACTGATCGAAGTCATTGCTCAGATGAAGGTATATACGTCGACTGTTTCCCGCCACTACTCGTCTCATCTCAGCTCGTGCCCCCAGGCGTTTGTAATTACCCATCCCAGACAAGCCCACCAATTCTTGTCGCATCATCCCCAAGTAGCTTATGCTGTCTTCATGGGACTGATAACCAGCAATATAATTCCTTCTGATGTCCTTCAACGAATGCTCGAAGCCAGCCCTCATCACGCCAACCGTTCCGCTCCCCCTTCGCACATGCCGCCTCCACCACCGCCACAAAACTTTGGACCCCCACCGCAAGTGCATCCACCTCACCCGCAGCAACAACCATACCCTCCGCCTCCACCACGTCTGCAGCAGCCTCAACCGGTTCATGGCATGATGCCGCCACCAGGCATGCTACCCCCTGGTTCAATGTTCCCGCATCCAATGCAAACGCCGCCCGGCATGCCGCTCATGGGCCCATATTATAGAGGGGTTCCGCCGGGCGCCCAGCTGCCTCAACAGCCCCCGCAACCTCCACCACAACAGCAGCCTTTGCAGCAGTCGAACTTGGGTCCCCTCCTTCAGCTCATCAAAGATGGCGGGGGTAACAATCCTGAAGCTCAAGTATGTCGACGTGTTTTTAGTGGTGATTTTCGCTCATTGTACCGCCTCAGGCTCTTTATTCGATCGTCTTGAATCTAACACCAACGCAAATAAACGAACTTCCTGCTGCTGAGCGAAATACGATCGAATCGTTGGTACGAATGAATCGCTTTTGCTCCTTCTCCCTTCTTATACCTTATTCAGAGAACGATGTTAACGAATCCGGGGTTGCGAGCATAATTCTGTTGTTCTTACACGTAGCGTAGCCGTCATGCATCTACACAGCACCCATGATCTATTCACACACAAAAATCAAATTGTAGATATTACGCCCATTCAGAGCTTGTTCTCTAAACTCCTGCTCGTCTTCAATGCATGGAGCTTCGTGACGAAGTCATCCAGCGACATCATCTCGTCTCGTCCCTTCGCACCAGCCCCAATATCCCGATTACGCACATTGACGGACTGCGCAGTCATTTCGGCCTCCCCGACAACTATGTACCATTAGCGAACGTATGAAATGGCCGATACAGACATACCGAGAATGAAATTGTGTTGCGATATTTCTGCGTTGCGGATCTTCTTCGGGAGCGTGTCCGGACCATTGTCGATGTCGACGAAGAAACCCTCCGATTTGAGACGATCATGAACTTGTGCCACGTAATCTTTCTGTAAGGAAAAGTTAGCGAAGGAAAATCACACGACAAGGCGGAAAGACGCACGAAAGCAGGGCCAACTGGTATAATGACGACCTGGCGTGGAGAAAGCCAGAACGGCCTGCGTCGTCCAATCAGCTACCTACTTTCATCAACACAGCAGCAGGCTAATCAATACGCACCATTTCCCAGCAAAATGCTCAGTGATAATGGCAATAAATCGTTCAAGACTTCCCAAGATAGCACGGTGAATCATCACGGGGCGTACTTCGGGGTTTTGCGTGTCCTCGCCACGGTATTTGAGATCGAATTGGTTGGGAAGCTGGAAGTCGAGCTGGATAGTCGCGCACTGGAAGGAACGGCGGAGACTGTCGCGGATGCTGATGTCGATCTTGGGCCCGTAGAAAGCGCCGTCTCCAGGGTTGAGCTCCCACTTGCCTGGGTAATGTTTCTCCAGCGATTCTTTCAGTTGCTATTCGGGAAGAATACGAATTTGGATCCGATTAAGTGGAGAATCTGGACGAAGAAACGTACCTCCTCTGCATGATCCCAAGTCTTGATGTCACCAAGGAAGTTGTCTGGACGCGTAGACAGCTCGAGCTGGAAATCCAGTCCGAATGTTCCATAGACGTGCTGCATGAAATCAAACAGGGCCGAAATTTCTCCCGCGACCTGGCTCGGCATGCAGAACACATGCGTATCATCCTGAGCAAATCGGCGGACGCGAGTCAACCCCGTCAGCGCACCAGAGGCCTCATTGCGATGCAAGATTCCAAATTCTGCCATTCGTATAGGCAGCTCTCTGTAACTCCGATCCCTGGACCCGAAGATGATGCAGTGGCCGGGGCAGTTCATGGGTTTGAGGCCCCATTTCTCCTTCTCGATGTCGAGCACAAACATGTCATCTTTGTAATTTTGCCAATGGCCAGACTGCTGCCAGAGTTTGCTGTGGAACATGTTGGGGGAGATCACTGTGAAAGGGTTGAGGCGAAACGGGCCACACTCGATGCTGATCAATAGACTGACCTTCTTGATAGTCGCGTTTGAAGTATTCAGACTGCAGAGACGGTCAACCGGTGGGCGAGTCCAAAAAGATTTGAATCACCCGTATGAATTCTGTGAGAGTGTTGTATATCCGTGTGCCGTGGGGGAGGAAGAAGCAGCTTCCAGGACTGAGTTCGTTGAAAAAGAAAAGTTCTTGGTCCTGTTGTTGATCTTATAAATTTGTGATCGAGAGAAAAGAGTCTTGGTCTCACTTTACCAATCCGTCGATGATCCCGCTTCGCAGCTTCCTCTAGGAAAGCCTTGTACTCTGTGAGCTGCTTCTTATCGGGGAACGAGATGCCGTAGATTCGTTGGAGCGATTCGTTGTTGGCGTCACCGAGGAAGTAGGAAGATGAATTCTGAAAAATGGTTACATTCGAATACAAAGTTTGGATTGAGACGCCGTTACTTTTGTTATCATCATAGCCTTGATTTTGCCAGTGTGGGGAATGTGAGGGCCAACACATAGATCTATCATAGGGCCGCAGCGGTACACAGTGGTGGACGTGCCATCAGGTACCTTGGTCTCAATGAGATACTTTTTGTATTTGTTATACTGGGTGAAAGTCAGCAACGTCAGTTAATGCAGACCAGGAACGTTGTACGTTGAACATTTCCAAGAGCGTCTCTTTCTTCACCACCAGCCGTTCGAATTTCTGTTTCTCCTTGATAGCACTTTCAGCCACTTTTTCAAGGCTCGGGTAATCTGTGAGTGTTACAGCTCTGAGAAACGAATTAAAATAGTGATGATGACACGTTGAAACGAGCGCACCGGTCCTCCATACCCATTTCGTAGAAGAAGCCCTCGTCTGTCGGTGGTCCTAAGCAAAGATGGCAACCATAGTGGCGTTCAGCTGCTTCGCCCAAAACATGAGCTGAAGAGTGCCAGAATACTTTCTTGCCTGGATGCTACTGTCAGATTGGTCGGAATACAGTGCACGAGCGTCGAGCATACCCTCGGGGTGCTCAAAGTCTAGTAACTCTAGCTTGCAAGGGCCCTCCAGAGGTCGTTCCAAGTCCCAAAGCTCACCATCCACCTAAGCAAGCGTCTGAGATTCAAGCCGCACGGAATCAAGGAGTGAACGTGCCTTGGCGATAACAATCCGTTCGGACAAACTTTTCGAGACCTCTTTCGCAACATCCATGGGGCTAGTTTCCCAGCTCTTGCCCTTTCGCTCGGACCCATCTGGCATCGTAATGACGATGTCCACGCGCGGTTGAGCTGAAGACGCGCGTTAAAAGGCTGAAAATAATGATCTGTTTCCCTACATTTTACGAATTCATCGTGTTCGGCCTTCAGCTTCTCAAAAATTTTGATACGGTGGTCGAAGAAGGCCGGGGCGGGTTGCAACTAGCAGATCCTCTCAGTACACCGAAATCCCCTGCCATCGGCCGTCTTTCACACCTCTAGAGGAAACGCAGACGCGGGTGCAGCTTTTGCTTTCTTCTCCTTCAAGTTGCCGCCGCCTTTAGGTTTTTGAGAAGTGACTTCCGGGGCAGCGCTAGCCATGGATCTGGTGAGGAACAGCGGAGATCGAAGAGCAGATGACGGGGGGACGTGGCAAAGATGGAAAGGACGGATTGGCCGGATTCGAGTAAAGAATCTTCGACCCAACATAAATAATTCAATTTTGGGCAGCGTGACTCGGACAAACTCATTCTTGATCTCCCATCTCTACCACCGGCTAGCTCGCTGTTGAGCTCAATGCTTTACTCCGAGTTGCAAGGGAATATATCGATGCGTTCTCGGGTTTCGCTCGTGGGTTATGGGTCTCGATTTTCTGGCTGTATATGCGCGCAAGTACTTCACCAGAAATCCAGGAACAAGACAAGATCCTCCAAAAACCAACATTTGAACGCTCGTCGTCGGTCTCTGTAACTTGGTAGCCTTCGAGTCGACTCAAGACGCGTTAGCCTCCCCTGTTGGCAATATTGAGCGCGAAGATAGGGACTTTGTGGCACAATTAAACGTTCATCAGCCCCTACCTTTCTCAACGAAACCTAGCGATGAACAGCATATTGTATTCGATCTCAGGCTATATCTGTGTCTCAGGAACATTGCTGCCATCTGCTTAAAAGACCAGAGGCTAGAGCGAGATTCTGAAAGTCGACTCCTCATCGTCCCCCACTTTCGAGTGCTCGCTCTCTCTTCTTCTGCGCACCCATTCGCTCAACCGACACTCATTTACAATCACAAGTCATGTCGCACATGTACCAACCCGGCGCTACCCCTCAGATGTGTACGGATAGGCCTCTGTTTTCTCTTTGTAGCTGGATCTGAAGTCAGACAAGCAGCGGAACAACGGCCGCCCATGAAGCAGGAGGACTCGTTGATGAAGACCGTCGGCAAGAAGTACGCTGGCGGCGCTGCGAAGAAGGCGGGGAGCGAGTCCGCATCCTACGTCAAGGATCATCATGAGGACATTGAGGAGAAGGCCGGTGAAGAATACGACAAGGCGAAGGCTGAAGCGGAGGAACAATTCAACAAAGCGAAACAGGTCAGCAGAATCTGAATCTTTCGCCTTCAGAAACTTCCTCATCGCCGTTTACATTCAGACTTGGGCCAAAATATTTCCTTGCTGCGGATAGAGTTTCTGAACTTTGAATCGAGGTGTACTCGAATATTATCAAGTACATGTGCTACATTTAAGAAACCGTCCATACATTAAGCAAAGCATTGACAAAACGACGATCGAAAAAAACGGCGAAAATAAATCGTGAATCGTTACAAGCCTTGGTGACCCGGATGCCCATACGGCTGTCCAGTGGTATAAGGCATATTATTATAGTACATCGTTTGCGCCTGCTGCAACGCCGTCCCTTGCAGCGGTTGCGCTTGCATCTGAGCCTGCATTGGCTGCCTCGGGATGAACATCGAAGGCACAGGCACGCCGTATTGTTGATGCTGCTGCTGCTGCAATGGCTGATTCGTACGAGGTTGCAAGACGTTGGCGTGTTGTGGTTGCTGATGACGATTAGGATGAGGGAAGTTGAAGTTGGGCGGGGCCATAGAGCCTGGTGCCGGAGCTGGGGCAGCGTTCGCCTGCTCGGTGAAGTAGGGGTGTGATAATGCGTCCGCAGCTGAGATGCGTTCCGACGGGTCGAACTTCAATAACCTCTCCAGGAGATCGATAGCTGGATGAGAATCGTGATCGGTGGGGTTATCAACAACCGTAGTTTGAAGTAGCTACCTGCGGGCGATGCTTTGGGCAGAACCTGTCCAAGATTCATTTTCGGATATTGCGGCAGATCTCGCAGCTGGATTTCGGGCTAGCAGGCGAATGAGAATTTAGCACGCGAAAAGAAGGGCGGGACTCACCGAGTCTTTCAGCATCTTCGCGAGTGTTTGGTGCGGCGGGGTCCCCAATATTTTGATAATATGCAACAGTTGGTCGTTGTTGTCCTTCCCTCTGAAGAGAGGCATACCCGAGATCATCTCAGCGAAGATGCATCCGCAGGACCATATATCTATCGAGGTGCTGTACGTTCGGGAGCCGAGGAGCACATCAGGAGCGCGATACCACAAGGTCACCACCTTGGCGAAGCGACAGTCAGGACGTGACGGGAAATCAATGCAGGCGAAATAATACTAACCTCGTTAGAAAAGGTATTGACGGGAACACCGAATGCCCTAGCCAGCCCAAAGTCACCCAATTTCAATTCCAATCTGCGATTAATGAGCAGATTCTGTGGCTTCAGATCCCGATGTAGAACCTTCACATGGAATTAGAAATGCATCTTCGACGCGGAAGAATAGCCATACCTGATTCTCGTGGCAGAAATTCGTCCCTTTGAGCAATTGAAACATAAAGCTTTTGACCGTCGAAAGCTCGAGAGCGCCACGGGTACCGTGCTGATCCATGTACCGCTTCAGATCTTGCTCGCAGAATTCGAAGACCAGAATAAGCTTTGTCTCCGTATGTATTACGTCGTGCAGGCGGAGGACATTAACATGCTTGAGCTCCTTGAGCAGTGATATCTCGCGGATGGCGGTGGATGGTGTGCCTTCCTCTGCGTCCAGGTGGATCTCTTTCAGTGCAACAATCTCGTTGGTTGTTTTAGATCGACCCTACACATTTGTTACAGGGAACAGATGCACAGACAGAATGCGTCTGCTGCGCACCTTGAATACTGTGGCGTAGGTACCCTCCCCTAGTATAGAGTCATAAAAATCAGTCGGATTGCTGGACCGGATTGCATCAAGCAAGCTTGCCTAGTTTTTCGAGCTGATTGAATGGAGTCACTAAGTTTATCGGAGCTCAGTAGCGATTCAAATAACCTGTATGTAGTTCATTTGAGCCATCCTGGCGAACAACGAGCAGTGGCCGTGTGTGGCGTGATTAACAAGAGTTAGAAGGCGATATTTCTCCCGATAAACGGCGGAATGAGACGAATGGGCGGCTACAGAGAAGATATTCAGAGATTATCGTTGAGGTATCGCAAGCAGGCTGTGACCGTCGGAAAGAGTTAAGACGCGCCGCCGCCGGCGACCAGGGTCGCCGGCGTCTCCTGGCAAGCACGTACAAGCAACTCCGCGCGTCCTAAAAAGGAAATTTCTCATTCTAACTCAAAACTGACTCATCTACGAGTTTGCGAGGGTTTGAGCCTTAAGCGCTCATGATCGAGAACAATAGGGCAATGAATGTAGTCACAATCGAATTTTGATTTATACAGCGCAGCGATTGGCAACATGGTGCCCACGAGCAAGATCTTAAGAACAATGGGGAGAGTAAATTTGAGTCACGATTTTTGTGTTCTGCTGCACTTTTACAGCTTACTCCGTTTGGCTCTCTGCCAATTCCGCTAGCATGCCCAAAACACGGGCTGAGTGACACCAATCCGAAGCCGTCGTCGTCTATTGCTAAGAATGATTCAAGCGCTTTCCGAGAGTTCAAGCCATCTTTTAACTGATCAATCAGATACTCAGGCTAAGACTCAAGACGCCGCGCCCGTCTCTCTCTTGAATGAACAGATACAGACGTAGTATAGTATGAGTTGGGGTGCTTTATGTACATTAAAGTAAATAAATTATGATATAGCTACAGAAGTATGGATACATGTCTCAAGACATAGAGGTGAAGCAACCAAGAAATTCCCAAGACATCAAAAAGCTGTTGAATGTGTAGAAGAATATAGTACAAAGGATGCGGAGACAAGTCGTATCAATGTGTGGGATAAATCTGACTCAACATAGTCAGATCACTGTGCGGCAAAGTAAGATTTATCGGTTGCGGCAGACGGTTCCGCGCGGACTGCCGAAGTGGGATGCTCGAGAGAAAGGTGCTGCATAGGGGACTCCATATCGCCTGGCTTGATCCCCGTGGCAGAGCGAGGCCAAGTCACGGTGAGCAGGCCCTCCAAGAGACGGGCAGAAATAGACTTCGACTGAAAGCAAAGGGGTCAAGAATCAGCATACGGGTTCTGAAGCTGTCGGAAAAGGAAACACTGCACTCACGGTTACTCCTGGAGGCAATGGAATGGCTCTGTAAAATTTTCCATATCGCAATTCATCACAAGGAAATAGTTTCGCATGAATGTCAGCCTCGACGTCCATGTCGCTGGCCTCAGGCGATGGGTGACTGCGTATAGAAGGATGCTGGTTCGGCTTGTGTCTGGAATAGCGTGCACCCTGTATGACGAGCCTATCATGCATCACGGAGGTGCTTATATCCTCTATTTTGACGCCGGGTAATTCGAATGTGGCCACAATGTTGGGCGACTCGGGATTGTCGTAAATTTCCATCCTGGAAAACATATATGAGCAAAAGGCTGTCCTGCGTTATATAAGGCAGAAAATTACCTAGGACGGTATGGTTTATTAAGGTTGCGTTGGGCCATACGAATATTACCCTCGCGCAGCCCACGAATAACGTCCTGAATAAGTTTCCTGGCCCGCTGTCGCTGTTCGGAGTTTGGTTCGGACATTCTGGAGGTCTTGGTGGTGCGCACAGGCGACATACGGGGGGCAAATGTGGGCCCCTACGGACCTTGCGCCTTTTATAGTTGTCTCGGCAATTGCCGGCGACTCATCAAGAATGTACGAGAACGAGTCATAGCGCGCAAAAATGGACAGCTGCGTAACTCGGCCGCTGGACCCACCTACTTAGGGATGATTTAAATTTTGACATGGACGCTTGTGGTGATACGCACGGAGTATGAACTTGCGGGGCGGCCATAGTCAGCTACCCATTCGTGGCAGTGTAGGAAGTCGCCAACCTTTGTCACCAGCGACCTCAAGATGCGCCGCTATGCAGAGCCTCAATTTGACTCGGACCCGCAGCATACACATGGCCAGACGAAGATTGGCGGACTGAACAGCAGAGAAAGGTGCCGGGCAGCACGAACACGCGTACACGACACGTCCTCGACTGCGGGCCAGCCCTGCACCGACGAGCTCCGGCCACGCCTCCTTTTCTCATCTCACCCATGAAGTCCGGAGTCAGAGAGGGAGTTCGCCGAGGCTGGTAGTACATTTCTTGCGTAGCGGCTCATGGTCGACGCGCAGTACGAGGAGTGTCGGATTGGTGTCGGAAAGGTGAGTACAATGACTCATGGCAGCCTGAAAGTCCGGTGAAGGCGAAATGGACACAAGATTATCGTTTGTAGGCTGCAATTCACGTTCAATAAGAGGTATAACGACGCGGTGCAGCGTTTCAGCATTTTGCTCAAGCTGGCTTGGACGCGAGATTGACGATGCGATTACGTAAATACCTCTTGTGTGTCCGATCCTGGCTTTCCATCAAAGAAGAAATTGGTGGGCCGCCAAGGCCAGTGCGGGTGGTCTCGGACATCGAGCACTTTGCCCCTGCCAGGCTGCGTGGATGTGACCGACGCGAGCTCAACTTTCTGTAGTGTGGCTGGGCCACTTTTCGGACTCGGGACTCCCAACGAAACTTTTCTTGGACGACATGCATCGGTAAAGCTGGGCAACGGCAAAATCAAGCTACTTGCTAGACCGGCTCCATCTTAATACACTGTGGTTTCGCTGCATTGCCTTTATCAGCCTAGGGTTGAATTGTGTCTGATTTCATGGCTGATTCTGGGAGTCTTCGGTTCTTGTAGTCGCGGTCATGAATATTCAATGCCTTCGTTTTGAACGTGTCCCAAGCTAATCAAACTCTGAGAGTTCAGACGTTCAAGCTTTCAAGCCTCACCGAAGTCGGTACTCTTATTTGTTTGTAATTTGTTCAAATTCCCGCTCTAGTGATATTCAGCTGTGCGTCCCGAAATTGTTGCCATTCATCTTCCGCGGACAGTGGTGCCCATTCAATGCATCACCTAAATGGCAGTTCAATTTAGACGCTGCATCGCTGCAACTCACACTTATATACACTCAATCAAGCAGCGACATCCTCCACGACCTGAAAAAGTGTCCCATGTCTTCTCCTGCTGCCGTGTCTCACAGTACTTTGGGTACGTCGATGACCTTCATCGCACTCCATGATATCTGACTTTCTGCCAGGGGCCATGGTTATTGGAACCCTGGTTTCTTATACGCTCTTCGGAATGTCGACGATCCAGGTGTATCTTTATTACTCCGGGTTCCCAGACGACAGCCGTAGATTGAAGTTCCTGGTGCGTGGTATGGTCGTGCTGCGCCCTTGCATACATCCAATGAAACAACTCAAGGTTGCTCTGGTTTGGGCCCTAGAACTGGCTCATTCAATCTGTATCGGACAAATGCTCTATAACTGGCTCATTTCCGATTACACGCACCCGGATCGTCTCGATTTTCTGCCTTGGGGATTATATGTATCTGGAGTGTTCAATGCGTGCATAGCATTATGTGGTATGTGTCAAGTGTTGATAAAGTTCCTCCAAGTCATCCTCACACATGCTATTCCTATAGTCCAAGGCTTCTATTCATTTCGAATATACACCCTTTGGAACAGTGTATACGTCCCCAGTCTCGCTTGCATCCTTGCTTTGTCGCGACTGGTTTTGAACATCGCCCTGGTATTCTTCGGGCAAAACGTACCAGTCGAGACATTCGAAAAACGTTCTGGCTGGGGGTTGACTGTCAACTGGGCGACGGGTACTGCCAATGATTTGACTATCGCTATAAGTTTAGTTTGTTGGCTCTACTTGAATCGTAGCGATGTGAATCAAAGGCAACTTCGCGCCATTTGGATGTTAGTTCCGATTTAACGTCCACTATCTTGCAGAACGGGTGCTCTTTTCGACAAGATAATAAAATGGACAATACGTGCGTCTTTCTTGAGCTTGATCACTGGTAGTTTGGAGTGTTTGACTTTACATAGAGACCGGCGCTCTCTTGAGGTGCGTCCTTCGTCGCAGGCTGCTATTCAGCTGAGCTCACTTGAGCTGAACAAGTGCTACCACTACTGTGACACTGATTTGTGTACGTTTTTCAAGTCGTCTTCCGTAGCTCCAAACCCAATGATGATGTTCCGCGACTTCAGTTCCTAACTATGCGCAAAAACTGTTAGTCTTCACTGGCAGGACGCGAGGTTCATCGTTAAATTCTACAGATGTCTGGGTCGCCGTATACGTAGTGCAAGCAAGGTTATATTCAAACTCTTTCTTCTCCAGGTTTGCCCACTCAACACTCGATGATTGGTGTGATAAAATGCGGTTCTCAGCCTCAATTCTCGAACAACGCTTCGAGCCATGGATCAAGCAACCGCGGCGACTACTCCTTTATCTGTGGATATCCAGCTCTATGAAATGCACCAATAACTGATCATTCATCATTTACAGATAAACGAGTTAAACGCAGTTGCGCCAGCCGAGGCAGCGAAATTGAACGGCGCACAAGAGTCGCAACGCACTATGCCAATATTTGCGCATTCGGAGGTGTACAACATCTCGGTCAATACACGCAGGCTGTCCTCAGGCTCCGTATCCCAGTAATATTAATACCAGGACCTCTGTATATCTAGAAGCTTTTTATAATACCACTGTAGCGAAATTTCCACTACCAAGACATAACAAGTTGAACGGTGGGAAAACAACCCAGTTTCAGTAGGGGGGCAAGAACAATCCTACGGCGGTTAAAGTGCACATTTATTAATTCCCCCCATATATATGACTTTTTGTCGATCCCCCTTATAAATGGAAGTTTTGCCATTATTGCCCCCGAAAGGACACGACCGATGTCGCCGATTTTATTTGGGGGGAAATTTCGAACTTCCCCCCAAATACAAAGTGAACTTGTTTCCCCCCAAATAAACTTCCAATTTTCATTATTTGATCTAACTCTCTCACTTCAAGAGTCTCCCTCTCAGTAAGTTCTCTAGTCTCACTAAGTACTCTGTCACTCGTTCAGCTGACTCCACGCAGATTATAGTTTTTGACCATCAGTCCAAACTCGGCACTCTCCGAGTCGGCATTCTCCGGCATCTCTGTTAGACCTTAGTATAATCGTTACAGCTTTCATTCTTCGAATGCTAGTGAAGGGAGCACGACCTGGAGCGTAACTATCTAGCAGCCCAGCGGAAAAGGGCCCAACGGTGTTCGTCCGAGATGCCCGAAGCCGGCTTTGATGGGACTCTCTACTTATCGTTCGGTCGAATTGAGGGTTACTTACTTCTAGGTCCCAGGCTTGGGAAACATTCCAATTGGCAGACCTAGGGAATACACAAAGTTCTTAGAACTCACAGCTACTAGACAGCCAGAGACTCGAGCAAGACTGGGTAACCAACCGGGTTCAAGTTATTTTCCTTGCTTCGACCAATGTCAGCCCGGCATTGAAGCCTTCTGATGTAATTCAAGCATAATATAATAAAGCTCTACGTAGTGTACTCATGCGGAAGGATGTTACAGTACACAAGGTCAAAGTCTTATTTGGGGGAACTTTCAACTTTGTATTTGGGGGGAAGTTCGAAATTCCCCCCAAATAAACTCGGCGACGCCATTCGTGTCTTTTTGAGGGAAATCACGTCGGAACCCCCTTTATATGGGGGATCGACAAAAAAGTCATATATATGGGGGGAATTCATAAATGTGCACTTTAACCGCCATACAATCCGACAATAAATTCGGAGAGCATGAAAAATAGCCATAAATATCCTAGATTGTGTGAACCCTGCTTGAGCAGGTTTCCACAATATTATATAGCCAATTGCAAGTCCCATCGAACTAGGGGAACATCGGAATTCATATATATATATTCAGAATTACTTCTGAGTTTCACAGTCCAATTGGACCTTGTGTGTGTTTAACGTTGAACCTGTGCAGTAGAATTAGCAGTTGTGCCGGAAATATCGATGTACTAACTTTTCTGGGTCATACTTGGCATATATTTGCTTTAGCAACTCGTAATCGCCATAGCTTTCGAACACCTTCTGACGAGGATCACATTCACTGAGATCTAAGCAGCCTGCTTTCAAACACAAACAAAGATTCAACGAGAAAATTGGCTCACAAAGCGGTAAGCCTGGCGAAGGAGGTATTCTGTATTTCGAATTTAGCTTGTTTCGTACACATCGCACAGACGACATACTGCTCGAAAAGTAAACCTAAACCTTGCAGAACTTGTGGAGGGATGCGGTTTAGTCCGGCATTCAATTGTTCGGCAATTTGTACCGCTGCGAACCCGCCGTGAGGAGCGTTGATAATATTCCCTCCTTTAGCACGCCCAGCCTGAATCTGTGAATTGGGAACAGGGGTAAATGCCAGGGTGGTGATGTTGAAATCTCCCTGGAAAGCAATGGTAAAGTTCATCCAATGATCAAAGGCTTCCAGGTACGTTTCTTCGTCGCCGACCAAGGCGGAAGCACCGAAACGTTGAACATATCCACGATCATCTCCCAGCCCCAAAGTTTCGGAAACATCGAAGTAGCTCATAGGACCCAGAGTGGAACTCATCGCGGGAATGGACAGGAAATCGCCAAAGATTTCCTCAGGGAGATTCACGCCGTTGTAGAACAGAACCATTAGATAGAGAGGCGCAAGATTATCTCCGGTTCTTGCGTTTGAGAAAGTCGACAACAAGACTGTATGCCGGAAACAAAGTTAGAAGAGCGACTAAATGGCTGATGTTGATTCACTTACCGGCCTTAGGGTCGTCAATCTCTCTGACATAGCGCGCTGTCGCGTTCAGCAAAGCTTCTGCGGACGAGTTGAACTGAATAACAATTGGTTGACACTTCTCCGCCTAAAAATGTAGAGTCATCTCACGAGTAACATGCCGCCAAACCAATTCTTCTCGTCTCTGGTGCCGGTATGCACTGGGTACAATTCATATCGCGTGACGATACCGAACCGATTCCCACCGCCTTTCAAAGCGCGAAATAGATCGGAAAACTCGTTTGTAGCAGTCGCGGTCACCAGGTCTCCGTTCACCAAGACAACATCGAGTTCCTTGAAATTATCCGTCGCGTAGCCTTGGGACGGACTGAGCCAGGATAGACCTCCGCCTAGGAGCAGACCTGTGCCGACATCGCTGTTGTTCTGTAATTAGCCATTATTTATAGATTTGATGACAACGGACGACGCGTACTAACCCGACCCGACCTGAACCCGATGGAATCCCGAGTGGGATTAATGCTGATTATAAGAGAGCAAAGGAAATCTGACCTCCAACCGGAGCAACACCGAACGGCTCGAGTGCAGTCACTGCGTCATGCCAATGCACTCCGGGCCCCAGAGTTATCGAATCTTTTACAGGATCATACGTTGCCTCGCGCATATTGGAGAAGATGATTAAAACTCCATCTTGGACCCTATTATATTCCGCATTCAACAATGCATGAACCACATGAGAAGAATGGTAGAACTCACGTATTCCAGCCTTTCATGGCACTGTGAGATCCCGCTTGAACGGCGTAATGGGATTTCGCGGCATAAATTGCTTTCATGGCAATTTGAACATGCTTGGACGTGGTCGGGAATACGATGCACGTCGGTTGGAATTGTCCGTTCTCTAGATTCCACGCATTCGTGGCTGCCTTCTCATAGCTATTGCCCGAGGTTTGCACTATGGGTGATCCGAGCGAGACAGCGAGTTGATTGCAAGCCTGAAGCGCAGCCTTAGGTGCGCTTTGGTCGCTTTCGGGGAATAGGGTGGCGATCGCCTGAGACACAAGCACAAGGAGGAGGAGTGGAAGCAGAAGGAAAACGAGAGGAGACATGAGAAGGCCAAGGAAACAAGAAGCAATTTGTAGCTTGTTAAATTGGGTTCGGCGACTTGGAATTCTTGTCGAGATGACAAGCTTGAGAATGTCGTCGTTAATGTATCTGAGGGAACACCCGCGATCGCCGAGACCGCGAACCAAGGTGTGGTAAGTAGTATTTATGCATTGGATAGCATTGAGGTACGCGAGCTGGTGGGATGACGCGCCGAGGAGTCGGACTTGCTTGTATGCAGACTAAGGCGGTAACGAGCCGCACATCTCCGTGCAGACCGTGAGCGAAAGAGAGATGATGATACGATGCCGCACCGCAGCTACTTAGATGCGAGTACAGGTGAATGAGCCATTTGATTCCCATAATAGCCAGAGCGAAGACGGGAAGAAAGATTAAGTTTGGGTATTTGGTTCCCATGAATATTGCGCACGATAAAAAAAGCTTGAAGAATGGGAAGAATATCGGAGTTGAACTGCAACCTACTGCAACGAGCGCGCATGTGGTAATGATTGGCCCAGTTCATGCAAGTCAGGGCGCCTGTGTGAAATTGATTAGTGCCAAACCGGCGCACTGAAGCGCACTGACCGCTTGAATGATTCCTCGTGAGTCGCAGTACTGTCCTTCCTTTCCTTCCTTCCCTCCAGGCGGAATCAACAATGGAGCTGCATGACGATTTTGACTTCCACAATGCATCTGCGAGCGAGGAATGGAGAACCGTCCGACTAAAACTCAGCTTTTGAAGAGGGATTCGGAGTTCAACTGCTTTGATTGGAGTTAAGGATATCGGATCTCCGAGTATTGAGCTGTCTTGGCTTTGTGTCCCGCAAGTTCACAGCGCCAAGTGAAACTGAACACAACTAGAATGTTTGGATAGCCAGGCTGCAGTCACGGTGGTTCCGTTCTGAACACTGTTGTTTGTTCTTGATGGTACATGATGACATTATGTAAGTCTGATTATCGCTAATCTTATCTTCACACTTCATCTTCTCCAGATTCGAAGTTTCTCATTGAGGTTCCCCAGACACCATGGCAGACCGCGATCCAACCACCCAATCCAATTATCAACAGATCGCCTCCGCACACATCGACTTTGACTGGTCGGTGGACTTTTCAGCCCAGGTTCTGTCCGGTTCAGCTACCCATCGTATGAAAGTTCTTGTCGACGATGTCAACGAAGCTGTGTGAGATGCCCACCACCTCGTACAAGAAGCAATGGCTCACCCATAGGTAGATTCGACACCGGGGACCTTCAAGTCTCCGGAGCAGAGGTGAACGGATCTTCGGCAAAAGTATGCAAGTTCAATTTCTGCACGAGCAATTCTGATTCAAAATCCTTTAGTATGACCTCAAAGCCAAGCACGAAGTTATGGGCTCTGCGCTGCATGTATCTCTGCCGAAGGGTTTGAAATCTGGAACGACCGTTAACGTCACTGTGTCCTACAAGACCACTAAAGATTGCACGGCACTCCAGGTACCGAATCTTTCGAAAAAACAGAGTCAAGTTACTCACTTCTCGAAATTATTGGCCAGTGGCTGGCCAAAGAGTAGTTGAATTTCGAACCTTGCTGCGAATTTGACTCATCATTTATGAAGGCAGACCCAAGGAAAACAGTTTCCGTATCTATTCAGTCAGTGTCAGCCTATACACGCACGGGCGCTTGCCCCAGTCCAAGGTAATAGGATCATTCCTCTACCTTGAAGATGCTCAACCATTTAAATAGACAGCCCCTCGGTCAAAATCGTGTGTGCTACCCTCTCTGAACGCATTACCTTACACTGACCTACATACATACAGACGTACTCCGCAAAAGTGTCGTCCGTTCTTCCGGTCCTCCTCTCCGCCATCCGGGTCTCCCCTCCTGCAGATGGACCGGCCCACGACGGGAAAGCAATTGGTCAAGACGCCGTTGTGTACACGTACGATCAGGTGCATTGGTATAGAAATCCATTTCAACTGGCGGGAGACTCATTCTTACTTTCAAGCCCGTACCCATCCCGTCCTATTTGCTTGCCATAGCCTGTGGCAACGTTAGGTATCGACCTTTTGCCCAGTTCGAAGACAAGCAATGGCGAACCGGTCTGTGGGCCGAGCCAGAGCTCCTTGAGGCAGCATATTGGGAGTTCAGCGAGGACACAAATCGGTATTATTCGATTCCCCGGTATCTTCTTCCCAGGACTCAAGCTAGTGCAGGTTCATTGCGGCAGCAGAGAACCTTCTTACGCCGTACAAGTTTGGTGTGTACGATCTTCTGGTCCTCCCGCCAGCCTTCCCGTACGGTGGAATGGTGCGCTGCAATGTTCTCTGTTTGTGACCGCGTTAAGCTGTTGATAATAGGAAAATGCCTGCCTCTCTTTTGTGACGCCAAGTATGCTTTCTTCGCAGAACCTGGATAATACACATAGCAACCTTTTCTAGCTCTTCTAACGGGAGACCGGACCCTGGTCGACGTCGTAATCCACGAATCAATCCACTCTTGGTTCGGCAACGGTATAACGTCTGTTCCCGTCTTTGAATCTTTCTACATCATCTCTAACTCCCGTTATCTAGCCACGCCCATGCCGCCCATTTCTGGCTCAACGAAGGATGGACTGTTTACACCGAGCGTCTTGTTTTACAGATTCTATACGGGCCTGCCGCGCGCGGCTTTTCGTACATCATCGGCGCGAAGGGGCTTGTCGACGATCTCGAGGGATTCGCTCACAATCCGCGTTATCAGGTATGTAGTAGAAAAGAATTATCACAAATGATCTACTCGTTGATCAACTACATCGCTCACAGCAACTAGTCGTCGACTACCAGCCTGGTGAGGACCCAGACGACGGGTATTCGCGCGTGCCGTACGACAAAGGCGCAAATCTGATCTTCCATCTCGGTGCGTTGTATGATATGGGTCATCTTCCGTGACTGCCTGAATTGCTAAGTGCAATGTAGAGCAAACTCTTGGCGGGCTGGACGTTTTCCTCCCGTACGTGAAGGACTACATCAACACCTTCATCGGCAAGAGTATCACGACGGAACAGTGGAAGAACCATCTCTATGAGTTCTATTCCAAGAATGGTGGACCTGAGAAGATCAAGTTGCTGGATAGTGTTGATTGGGATGTGAGCTCTGTGATCTGTTCATTGTGTCTTTTCCCAACTCCTTTCGTGCATAGGGCTGGTTCTATGGCCAGGGTTTAGAGCTGCCTGTTAAGATGAAATATGACGAGACATTGGCGCAGGCAGCTTACGATTTGGCCGCTCGCTGGGATGCTTCCCGCTCGACGGCCTTGGAAAGCACCACGTTCAAGAAGAGCGATCTTGCAGACTTCAATGGAAATCAGATCAGTACGTTTGAAGTTCTTCCCAAGCCATGTTTCGTGTTTCCATTGACTCTGACTCATTAATCTAGTCGTATTCCTTGAACGCCTACAAACGCTCCCCGCCCTACCCGTCTCCCATCTCAAGCACCTCGGCTCCCTCTACGAGCTGTCCAGCACGTCCAACGCCGAGGTCCGGCTACGCTTCTACGAGCTCGCACTCACCCCGCCCACCTCGGAGGCAGCGAAGCACTTTGTCGAAGAAGCGAGCAGGTGGGTCGTCGGCAACGACGCAACGGGCGTGATCAAGGGCAGGATGAAGTTCTGTCGCCCGATTTTCAAGGCGGTTCATAAAGTCGATGAGAAGTTGGCTCTGGATACGTGGGCGAAGAATAAGGAAGCGTATCACCCGATTGCGAGGAGGCTTATCGATAAGGTGAGGTTGCTTGTATTTAGTCGCCTTTGTGGTTAATTGACGTCGGATAGGATTTGGGATTGTACGAAGAGACTGCGTAGGGTGAATTAAATTCCGTTTTCGTGGTGCGGGGAGTGGGCTTTGATAGGGCATGTACGGACGATATTCGGGGAATTATTGTATAAATGATTGGGAATGGAGAATGTGTTGTATATGCTGAGCTTCTGGTGCAGCCTCATCAACGTTGTTCTTGAACAGCAAAGGGGAAAGCGGCGAGGGAATCATTGGGTCAAATCAGGGGCACATGCGGTGGATCTCGATTCTGGTGAAGGTATTTGATATGGCAAGCGGGCGGAAGGATCGATGCAATCTTATTGCTTCATGATGGAGGCGAATTACGGAACTCTAGCCATTTATTTTGTCAAGATTGAAGAACTGCAACCTATTCCCGTGCATGTGAACTCCAAACCCAGTTTCAGGCTGAGTGCCGCCTTCAGCGCACCTTCCTATTTGGGACGAAAGCGGTTGTTTGCGCAGGTTGACGTCAGAGCCTCCCAGCTTCTCTCACTCCCACGGACTCTGAACGCATCTCAAATTCAATGCTCTCATCTCCGCTCCTATGGCTTGGCTAAGAAAACTGCGCCTACGACTCACGCTCTGGCTTTATTTCAAGCCCAGGTCCCTCTTTTTGGAGCACACATATTTTCTGCGCTTACTTTTGCGGTTTGCCACATCCTTGGTATTCGCATTTCACAGTCACTTACGGACAACAGAAGTCCACATCGTGGCAGAATAGCAAGGCTGCTTCTGTGGCCCAAATTGAGATGGAGGCTTCCCGTCGACGCACCTTTTTCTGTCCATACTCTGCAACGAAATCCGGGAATCGTACAACAACGCAGAGTGGAGTTGGAAATGACTAAGCTGCGCTACACATGGATCTTTGGCGCCCGAGATACACCGCTGCGTACTCTCTACCGCCTCTACGATTCCACAGTGGATTACGATGCCAACGAAATGATGCTGGACTCGCAATATTGGTTTCATCAGCAAGCACATTGGCGTCTCGCAGACGTGCCAGATCCTGAAGACCCTGACGCAACTCGATATGCGATTATTGCGTCTCTGGTCGAGGATCTAGTCGATTCGTTCAACTATAAAATAAAACTCGGCTTGCGGCGCGGAATCACTTTCAAGAGACCGTGGCTTATCAAAGACTTCAAGAACGATCCAGACCCACCCTTCGAAACCTCTCCACTGTGGACCAGTCGTGTTAGTCCCCTCACTGACTATCTGGAGCTCAGTGCCAAATGCAAGGCAACACCGGCTTTCACGCGGCGCAATATTCAGGCGAATACGAACCAACTACGGAACATCTAGCGATCATCAGACAGACAGGTATTGTCAATTTAACCAATATCTGACGTTAAACTCTCAACCGCGATGCCCAGCTCTTCATACTTGCTCTCATACTCCTTGTTTATGAGCTCGACGTGTTCTGGCCTGATCAAGGCTCCGTACTCGTACCAGTCTCTCATCTCGATCAACTTCAGCATCTCACCGCGCTCCTCAACCAAAATTCGAAGAATCGAAACGGCATCCTTTATATCTTTCGGGTCTTCAAAGTTGCCCGCACGCACGATTTTGCCGACAAGCTGGAATCTCCAGTCCGCAGCGAATATCTGTAGATTAGGGGACTCGTACAGGAGTACACGCTGCCGAACGGAATTGTCGAAGAGCGTGTCGCCGCCACGATTGTTGGCGACGTATGCAATCTAAATCCAACACCCACTCCGTCAATACGGAAGGTACAAGGTAGATGGCATACACAAACCATCTCGGCGTTGATCCACGACGGAGGGGCGCCGCTGTATCGAACATAGTCTCTCCCGGCTGCCAATACAGCTGCCAAATCGTCCGCATTGGGAGTATAAATGTCGACGTCTTTTGTTTTCTTGCGATTCTTGAACACCAATACAGAGCAAGCTCCCCCAGCTGAAACGATCTGGAATGTTTTTCCGGGCTTTTCTCGTTCAAGCCACTGGGAGATGTATTTGAACCCTAAAGGATAGTTAGGTCTCGACTCCATTGCTCGCTAGGCCAGTACCAGCTCTCATTTCCCCAGCATCGATTTCAACTTCATTGAGCCCATCGGATTTCACGCTGCGGAGGGCTGATTTAATCTTGGTCAAAATGCTGGACATGTTCGAGGAAACCTGTATATATCGAGCGATGGTTCGGTGAAAGATTCGCCTGCACAAGGGATGTGGGTCCACAGGAACGTGTTCCCTCGGGCCGCCCTCATTATAAAGTTGAATCGATATTAATTTGAATCCAAAATGGTCCGCATTTCCTCTCAAGAGTGAGGGGACAAGGCATCGGCATCAGGTGTTTCTTCTTCGTAGAGTGCCCGTGGCATAAGTACTACTAGAGCGCGGGAGGCAAGAGCAAACCAAAGTAGTGTAAACAAACAGTCTCTTGATCTTCAACCAACATGTCCGACCCAACTTGGTCATTCTCACAGAGTTTCTCAGCTCAATTCCAAGCCTCCCGCACGGGTCTGCCAAATTCATCTCCTGCATCAAGTTCTGGATCTTGAACGGTCTCTGAGCTCATAGAACTCGAATCACGCGTTGAGGCTTTGAAGTCGACACAACCAACAACGGATGCCTTACAAGCCCTATCTGTGGAGCTGGCGAAGCTAACGAAGACATTGTCGGACGCGACGGGCTCTATACCAAGCTATGATCAGCGACAATACGAGTTGGTTCGTCAATAGACGGTCTCGCACATTTTCAAGCCGTGCTGAGAATTCTCAGCAACTCAAGGGCTTACAAACGTCTCTCGAGCAACTGCGGGCGTCGCTTCCGAAGACCAAGTTTGCATTCAAGCGCAAGACTGTTCCGCCTACCTCCAGTGCTGCCGCATCAGTGGTGCCAGAACTCCCATCGTCTGAGCGTGTTTCTACGACACTATCATCCAATCTTACCCTGTCATCGTATTCTATGCGATATTTCACCGCGGCTGCTATATCGAACCCATCTCAGGCGACCGATCTTGCCATATCAGACCTGGATAAATGCATCGTCAACTTATTGCCAGACGCATCTTCGATTTTGAAAATCTCAGCGCTCCATATACGGAATTTAACGGACAGCGTCCTTCTGCTCCCAGTCATCGAAGGAAGTGTATTGCTTCATGACCTTCGTCGGTGTGTCATTGTCGTTGGCTGTCATCAGGTTCGTTTTTACTCTCCCTACCTGTGATGGGACAGACATTGAAAGGATGGCGTAGTTTCGCATGCATACCTCCACGAACGTCGACGTTTATCTCTCCATTCCCTCGAATCCGATTATCGAGCACTGCTCCGAGATTCGATTCGCGTCCTATCCTGCCGCCCTCTCAGCTTCAAAGGACGCCACCTGTGTATGTCATCTTCTTCTGCCTTCTTCTGCCTCATACACTAACACGAGGACGCAGTCAGACGGTATCTTCGTTCAGGATTTCTCTCATATCAAATCTACGCCTTCACCCAATTGGACTATGCTGCCCCCCGAGCATCGTAACAAGAATTGGCCAACCGATGCATCTTTGTCAGAGACTGAACTGTTAGGCGTAGTCAATGGATTGGTGTCCCATTGAGATCTATTTTGAAAGCTGTAGAGCAGACACCGCTTGGTAACAACTTGTATGTACGCATAGCGTTTCCGTCTACGGCAATATGAACGACAGCCGGTGAATCTTTGCCGCGAGCGAACAAAGGCTGTACGCAATTTACTACACTTCAGCATGACCACGCTTCGCGCATCCAGCCCTCCTCTCTTCTTTATCTTCCTCCTCTTTGCCTCTTAAAATCCCCAAATCATGTCTGGAGAGGACGCTGCCGGCGCGTGTTGCGGAATCTGCTGTACGTCTCCGCGCTCATTGTTGAAGCTACTCGTGACTCAACTCAAATCACCGTCCTTTCAAGTGTTATGCGGTTTTGGCGCTCTGTACGCCTTCCAACTAGTTGAACTACTCCAGCACAACCCTAATTCCCTCAATCTCTAACACAAAACAGAACTAACTGGTGCAACACCACCGCATGCGGTGGGCGAGGCGGCAGCGGCGGGCCTTCGACGGGATGCTGCGGCTCGTGTTGCAGCAAGTCGTTCAATGAGGATTCGATGGACAGGTGGGACAAGGATAGGGCTGAGATACGCGAAACGAAGCCTGCGGAAGAACAACCTACGCCGACTGAGCCTATGTCGATTTCGAACTCGCCGGGGCCGGATAAAACTCAAGTGGAACCTGCGGCACATCCTGCTGTGCTCCAGCCAGGGCTTCAGACGTGAACAGCAAGAGAAGAGGTGTGTGCGCGTTTGTTGACCGATTATAATTACTAGTGCTTATTGAGCTCTATTAATTTCAGCTTCACGCATTCGTCCTGTAGACCGTCCTCTTTCCATTTATCACATACCCTTGCGTACATACGCGCCCTTGTATCCATTTTGAATCGCTTCATACAGTCTGAGATGTCGACAGCAAGCTTGAATTTCCGAAAGCAAAATAACAATAAGTATGAACGCAGTTAATCTACATTTCCGCACCCAACAAACCGAACCGAAGCCTTTGAAATTCACCCTACGCATGCCCAGCATGCACATTGGGCCGCCCATCCAAACCATGCATAAACGACGACCACCTATCATCCATCGCACCCGTGTCCACGACATACTCAGGCTGCATCCCATACGCAGGTCCCGCCTCGCGATACAGACCCTCCCACATGCGTGTGTCCGCATACTCGCCATTCAGCACCCCTCGCTCGAACTGCGAGAGCGGCGGCGCAGGTATCGCGATCTCTGGTTGAGATGGCGGGTGCACAGGTAGCGGGCGTAAAGTGTCCTGTCGATTTGGCTTGTCCTGCGGCGATAGATCCTGATGCTGCATCGGAGGGCTGGACGGCGGCGAGCGCACAATCGCCTCTGCGCGGCCACCGAATATCGTGATCTCGTCGTCCTGAGCGGCGACAGGGACGCACGTATCACCGTATTGTTGCCTTGCGTGATACGCCTTGGCCAGCATCCTTTGCAGAACAGGCTACATTGCCCGGATTTAGCATATACAACGAACTGCATGGGAGAGGACTCACCAAAGCTCGAGCCGCGCGACTACTTGTCTCTGCAGCTTTGACAAACATATCGCACGCAAGTTGAAACTTCTCTAAAGGCGGAGGGTCTAGGTTCATATTGATTCCTCTTATCGCAAGGGTGCCAATGACCACCGCAGCCGAGAAAGCTAAAGACCAGATTCTCCAGATGCGCGTAACGAGGAGATGGTTCTTGGTAAATTGGTTTACAGTGTCGTCGAGGACGTTGCAAGCAGAGGCGTAGGTGACGAGCACGGAATGCGCGTACGGAGATTTCATGGGGTCGGTGGCGTGCTCGATCATTACCTGCGCGAAGAAGGAACGGTGCAGGAAGAGTAGCACTGCGCGGTGTTAGCGTGCGCTTGACATGACAATTCAAGGAGGGATACGCACTCAAATCTCGATAATGTGATCGTACGAAACTGCAACACGTCGGGTTTCAATCAGGGCCGAGGATTAGATAAGAAAAACAAAGACGACAGACTTCTTCATTGAAACCGCCGTCCTCTCGTCGCGTGGATTGGCCTGAGGCTGAGCGTGGTTTCGAATCTTCGCATCAAGCTCCATGATCTTTTCATAATTCGGCGTCTTGACACCAAGTGTTGCCCGCACGATAGGCAGTAAACATTCTTGCGTGGCATTGTGTCCCCAGACACCCACTGCCGAAAAACAAAACCATTTAACAAGGAATATAGTGACGAATGACAGACAAGATACCCACATCCCGTCGGCGGCCCGTCCCCGCCGAATTCAAGCTCCTCTCTCTCGGTTGGGATCTTGCAGTCCACATATACGGATAGCATTGTAGGCGGCCGGCCCGTTATAACACTCTATATCCGAAAGCATCATCAATATTGCGAAACAGGACGATAATGAGACGAATGTAAGTGGCCGCGGGTCGAAGATCACCAAACGTGGGATGGCAAGAGTGGAGGGTGAGATGAAACCTACCTGCCATAAGACGGCGACAAGTAGATTCCAGAAATATATCCGTCGTTCGTACGCCTCTTGCCCTTCAAACCGCCACATTGAGGGGTCTACATCTGCTTGTGGTGTTGAATCTGATGTTTCAGTATCGGAGAAAAAAAAACTTCTACGTACGCAAGCCAGTCTGAAATGAAGTATTTGAGTTGGTCAATGAACTCGCCACGGTATGAAGAGAAACAGAGCCATGTGAAAAATAACAGCGATCTCGAAAGGATGGGATAAGAAACGGATGAAAGACGTACCCGAAGGGCCACCTGACTCGCCATATCTAAAAATCCATACGACGCCTCCATGTTCGACTCCTTCCCGCTCAACCCGTTGTATATACTCATCAAGTGCAATGTCTGGTCGTGTGAATTAGCGCCCTGTGCCTGGTAATCGCAAGGAACAGAGTTACCTTGATGGTAACGACCGACGGTTCCGTCATAACAGACTGCAAACCGACGGCTGCCAGCGCCAAGCGGTAGTAATGTTGCGCTTCGAAATTGTACGGGTGTAGATTGAGGTCGACTAAGGCGCCGATTCCCAGTGTGACCAAGAGAACGGCAAGCTCGTGAGGGCCATATCGCGCCTGTTTCTGTTTGTATATCACAGGGATGAGCTCGTCGATAAGTTGCCGCCGTGAGACGATATGGAACATCCAGGACAGATGTTCTAGAAACGTTTCGCAGAGTATAATTGCACGCTCGAGAGGTGGGAGAAAGGTCTCGATGGATTCTTGGATCGCGGGGAAAGCGGTACGAGGGATACCGGGTGGTGGGAAGGGAAATGAGGTACAGAACTGAAGGAGTTCTGGGGGAAGGTAGGACGGATCTAGCTCGCGTAGAGGCGAGGGACCGTCTGGGGGTTGCATGTTTTTGGCTTTCTGTGGGCTGGAATGAGCCTTTCTTGATTAAAAAAATCGATCAGGAGGTTACCAGCAGCAGGCTCTGATTCAGAAGATATGTCAAAAAAAAAAAAACATTGTCACAGACGAGAAAACCGAAAGTACCTCAGCACCGCCAGATGGGCCAAAGAATCGGGACGCGCCTTCGCCATCGATGTGTAAGGACCCTAAAGCGTCAACAAGCACTGTTTCCTCTGGCGAAGGAGAGTCTTCTGGGACGGCTTTAAGTTTGATCATAGAATCTTCAGCAGGCGAATCGTCATCGTCTGCACCGTCGTGTGGTAGAAGAAGGGGATGTGGTGTGTCGGAGTCGTGCAAGATGGCGAGCGCATCTTCCAACGCATGCATGCGTGCTTCCATGCGAACCAACTTCTGGTGTAGGTGATCTGTTGCTGCCAGTACAAACCGACTGCCTTCGCCAGGGGGAATGGTTCCGTTGGGACATAGTGCGCCGCATCCACTGACTTCTACTGTCAAGATAGAACAGAGACCAGAGCTTTCAACGCACCGTTTCAAGCAAGTGGAACAGGGCACAGTCCGGTCGCATCTTCGAGAGCATCCCTAATTAGTTGCTCTCCCTTTACAATCGCGACGTGGGCCTACTTGATTTTCAGTCTTCGACACTCGGCGCCTTGAACAGAAGTCAAACACAGATACCTCGACCGAGCACAGTGACTAGATAAATACATGCGATTTCGCCTCGTATTCGCTTGGAGGCTTTCGAGACCGTCTTGCCTTTCGCGGACGTCAACGCGGGGTCGGAGTCGGAGTCCTGAGCAGCTGGACGCTCGTATGGCGAAGGCGCCATTGTGGAGGAACTCTTCAAGAGAGTAAGGGCGGGAGCAATCGTTTTGGTTCAGAGGCATCTTTAAATTCTTAATCGAACTGATGGCCACGGCCGCCGCCGTCACGGTGTGGCGATGATCTTTTTGCTTTCGAACCCTCACCACTTTCTGTAACTTTGCTCCCCAAATCGGTCTTGGACTCGTCTCTTTCGTTCTCCGCAACCAATTCGCGTTTGCTCGGATTCTATTGCCGACTACCTCCCATTTTCTCAACGAATTTTGCTCTACCGGTACTACCGCAAGCGGCGGGTGCCACGCGGTACCCTATACCATTACCAAGAGCGGTATCTACTATCACGGTATCCATGACTGAAATGGCAGAAACTGCGGAATGTACACTGCCAGTATAGCAAAAACAATCGAGTCTCGCCGTTTATTACATTCCGCAGTCACTGTGATAGGGTACATACCCCACAGTTTGTATAGGCCGTACGCTGCGCGTCCGGTTCACGGATCCATCGCATGTGAGACTGATGTATGTGCAAAGCGACAAGCTTGATTGTTAGGTCTGTCGTGCTCGCGGGTGATGCGACGTGAAAGGACCTTACCTGCAGCTTGCATTTTTTCAAACTTGCAATCTCTCATAGGGCTAGCACTCTTGACAACTTCTTTCTTCGGTCTTCACACTGATTTCTCTGTGGTCACGATCGCCTTGTATTCTTGGGATTTTCAAACACCAGGACAGAACGAGCTACTCACGCTGATATGATCTGGAATGTTTTGTGGGGCCTCTCTCCTTGCAATAACTGGAAAATTCAGTTCTGCCCTGCCCTGTTGAATGTCAGCCCGAATCTCGATGCCAATCGCTATACTCTCCCCAGCATCGACTCTTCAATGACTTGAAGTCTTCATCTGTCCCGACCGATTTCAAGTTGACGCGGAGGGCCGATTTGGTTTTGGCGGGAAAACCGGACACGTTAATGAGCCCTGGAAGGATGGATGCGGTACGATACATCATCAAGTCTCAAGTAGTCAACAAGTTACGAGGGCATCTTCTCACATATTGCCCACTGTGATTGCGACAAGAGCGTAACGGCGCTCAGATTATACAACAAACATACATCGGAGTCTAGGGTATGATATATACAGTCTATGCGCAACAGCTGAATAGTTTTGCAATGGTAAAGTTCTACGGAGTCATCAGCGCTTTGTTCAAGACGAAGTTTCGAATGACTCACTTCTTTGGCCTCATTCAACGCCGCTTGCGCCTTCGCCTTCTCAGCATTCAGCTCATCCTGAGCCTGCTGTTTTCTCCTGTCGAGCTCTTCCTCCGCTTCCTTCTTCTTCGCCTCGATCTCAGCCTGCGCCTCTTCCTTCTTCTCGTCGATCTGTGCTTTCGCGTCATCGATGAGAGGCTGCATGTTGTCTTTCGCGTAGTCGACGGTCTGCTTGCCCGCTTCCTTCGCAGCGCTCTCGGCGTATTTCTTGCCTAGCTCGCGCGCGTTGAAGGGTTCCGGCTTCTTGCCTTGTTCGGGGTGGCCGCCGCGTTCGTATTCTTGAAACAGGTCAGCATTAGTGCGAAGGATGGGTTGGGATGCACGTACCCATGATTTAAGTTATGAAGAAAAAGAAGGTAAGGTATATGGTGGGTGAGTGGGTATGTGGAAGTGGAGGAGGGCCTTGAAGGTTTTCACGACAGCTTGTTCCTGGTATAAATACCAGCGAAATTTTTTTACGTTCCTCGCGCTGCCAGGTGTTTGACGGCTCAATTTGTTGGTCTGTCATGGTCGCCTAGGACGATAATTGACGTTTGCTAGATAGCCGCCGATGGGCGCGCCCAACGTTGTTGAATCTGTCGGTTTGCAGGTGGTTTGGGTGCGGGGCGATCCACATTTACGTATGATAGCGATCCTTTTTGCTTGTTCGAAAGCCAATAACCTTGATTTTCGCGCAGGGGATTGCCTGGGATTGCAGGGGATTTCGTGACCCATGGGCTCCGTTTTCGTGAGTTGTTCTAAGCGTGATAACGATCTCATTCTGGATTGTTCAAATCATGAGCCTGACTCGTCGGGGAATACGATTCGGAATGTAGGCTCATTCATCATGCCTGGCCGCGCTGGCTATGTCTCGGCTAGACATAGCCAGTGATCCTGCTTGATCCCGCCCATTCCGGTTGATCCCTCCTGTCAAACTCGGCATTTGCCGCTCAATGAGGTCTTTTTCCTTTGACGTTGGAAATCCCGTCGTGCTTGAATCTCAAGAGATATTTAAATGCCAGGATAATAAGATGCTGAGATCAAGTATGCCTGCCTGCTTTTCAGGCAGCGGATCTTTTTGTGGACCTCGTGATCAAGAACTTGCAACTTGCAACTGGATGAGTTGAATTGTTTTCCTTAAATTGACCAGATTGACCGAAAACCAGGGGAGTAAGATTCAGAATAGAGAGGAATTTTAAAACTCTTGCGCTCGATTCGTTGAAGAATGCTCGCAAACGGATTTTCGGAGAATATTGTGATTTAAGTTTTTTTAGGTCAGAAGTTTGAAACGGCCGCGCAGCGCCGAAAAAAAACCAAGGAGCGATATTTACCCAGATAATGAGGATCCCAGTGCTTTGTACTCCAGCACTCCCGTTGCGGGACATCTTGTTCAGTTGAGATCAGTTCACGGGTTGTTCCTAACAAGTATATTGATTGAAGGAAGTATTATTCAGGAGAGTCAAGTATCTTTGCTTCAATGCAGCAGTAGTTCTCCGGGTGACTACACTGCTGAGAATCTAAAGCATGACTGCGAACATAGAGCGCTGAGAATGAAAATGATCCAAAGGTTGAAAGCGGCCCCGTTTAAAAATTTGAAGTTGCAAGGGCATTCTGATCTTGGGCAATTCTGGAAGTAGGAAACTGAGTTCTTATATTGACAATCTTGGGTGGCAGAATAATTGGCGGACTCGAAGAGGACCGGGGAACGACGAAAACGACTGTGAGCAGGTGCTCGGAAACGGTGAGAGCCACCGAATAAGCGCTCGTTTAGCGCTCAAAGCCGAGGTGCCGTGTTACGAAAGCTTACGAATCTTGAATTCCATTCGCTGGGTCCTATGTTTTTTTTGGGAATTAACTCCGAGGGACATAGCCAGAAATCAAGATGACCTACCATAAAGAGATAGGAAATCAAGATGCCGAATCGCTCATTGCACAGACTCAGCGGCGTCTGACAGCGAAAAACTTGAGGTACAGAGTCTCTGGTATTCATCAGAGGTCTCTCTTTTTTCTCTTTCTTTCTCTCTTTTTTCCCAACTTGAAAACTTGATTTTTTCACCGCAGCCACAGACATAGGACATAAGCCGGAATGTACTGTGCGTTAATTGCAATCTATCGCTGGTTTCAAACCGTTCTCCGTAACGGCAACTTTACAGTGGAATGATGAATGAGTGAAGGGAGACCCTTCAATGATGTCTGCGGCACTCCGTGTAGCGCGGACCGAGTTGGTGGCAGCTGTCTTTCGGCGCATTCTTCCAAGTAGCTTTGCAAGACGCAGCCTATTTTTGGGATGAGATGACCTGATTGGACCCTTTTGAACAGTGGCGCTGAAGATAAACGTCGGTGTTAAACTTGACCACGTCGACGCGATGCGGACGATCTGGCTGCGGCGCCGCTCCGTCGTGGATTGATGCAGGGATGATCGCGCACGCCGTCAACAGCCGTGGCGGCGATACCCTGACGCTGCTTGAGAACTCCGCCTGGGCGTGTCGGGACTCGGGAAGATAGTCCGCGCAGGCAATTTCGCAAACCCAAAGCCATGTTGGTTGGATTATGCCGTCTCTAATTTTCGTGAGTATTTTGGTCAAGGATTGCGGGGGGATGCTAAAATTGACTGACCGAGATGGGAGACTTGTAGTATGTATCATACGTATGAGTCAGTCCGAAGCTTTCCTTGATCGGGCCAGGATCCGTCTATCGAGCTCTTAAACAAGGAGTAAGTATGAGAGCAAGGATCATGAGCTGGGCATCGCGGTTGAGATCCGAGCGTCCAATATTAGTTGAATTGACGAGATCTGCCTGTTTAATGACCGCTAAATATTCCGTAGTTGGTTCGTATTCGCTTTAATATTGCGTCGCGCAAAAGCCCATGTCGCCTTGCATTTGGTACTGAGCTCCAAATGTTCGGTGAGGGGACCAATACGACTCGTCCATAATGGAGCGCTTTCAGATGGTGGGTCTGCATCGTTCTTGCAGCCTTTGTCTCGAAAGTGATTCCGCGCCGCAATCCGAGTTTTATTTCATAGTTGAACGCATCAACCAGATCCTCGACCAGAGACGCGATAATCGCATATCGAGTTGGATCAGGGTCTTTAGGATCAGGCACGTCTGCGAGACGCCAATGTGCTTGCTGATGAAACCAATATTGCGAGTCCAGCATCATTTCGTTGGCGTCATAGTCTACTGTGCACTCGTAGAGGCGGTAGAGAGCACGCAACGGTGTATCCGAGCACAAAAGATCCATGTGTAGCGCAACTTCGTCATTTCCAACTCAGCTCTGCGTTGTTGTGTGATTCCCGGATTGTGTTGCAGAGTATGGACAGAAAGAGGTGCATCGACGGGAAGCCTCCATATCCATGTAGGCCGAAGCATTAGCCATGCTATTCTAAGACGATGGGGGCTTCTATTGTTCGTAAGTGACTGTGAAATGCGAATATCAGGGATGCAAACCGCAAAAGCAAGCGCAGAAAATATGTGCACTCCAAAAAGAGGGACATGGGCTTGAAATGAAGCCAGAGCGTAAGTCGTAGGCGCAGTTTCCTTAGCCAAAACATAGGAGCGGAGATGAGAGCATTGAGATGCGTTCAGAGTCCATGAGAGTGAGAGTTCAAGCTTGGAAACTCTGATGTCAACTTGCGCAAACAACCGCTTTCGTCCCAAATAGGAAGGTGTGCGGAGCGCTGCAGTCGAAATGAGCAGGTACAGTAGTTCACAGGCACGGGCGTAGTTTGCAATTTGTCGATGTTTACAACAGAAGAAAACGACTAGAATTTCTAGAACCAGTGCCCAATTCCCCTCCACCATAGAGCGACTAGGACTGCATCGAATCCTCCCGCTTGCCAGACCAACCACCTTCACCGAAACCGAAGTCCACCATGTGAGCGCGCTTGCTGACGGGTTTACCATCGACCGCCGGACCATTGTGATAATCCTTCTTTGGGTGGGTATCGTCGTGTTCCACGGGCGAGCTTGAGGAAGAGACAACAGGAGAACGCTCAAGGAATACAGTACGCTTGTCTTTGGAAGGCGAAGAGGAGGCTGCGGCAGCAGGTGAGTTTGCTGGCGAAGACTGTTGGGCGGGATGGTTGTTGGCTTGATAGTCTGCGTTGTGGATTTGGCGCTTTCGGTCGTCTACCTGTGCCAACGGTGAGGAATCTGCGGTAGTGCTGCGTCTCTGTCCAGCTTCTCCTGTGCCTGAATCTGGAGAGACGCCTGAACCGCGCCACAACGCTGTATCGGCACGCTTGTCTTTGGGTGTAGGTTCTGAGGCTGTGGGGGGAGGAGGGGACGAGTCTCGCGTAGTCGTAGGAGTTGGGCTAGGCGGGTTGTTGTTGGCTTGATAGTCTGCGTTACGAACCTGTCGCTTATAGGCGCGCGGGTTTTCGATGACTCCAGAGAAGCGTGATTCGGGTTTGTGGGCGAGAAGAGCAGGCAGATCTGGGTTGTTGGAGGAGACGGGATAGGCGTAGGATGCGGTTGCGGCGACGAGGAGAAGGGCGAGTTTGAGTGCGTACATTGTAGAAAAAGAAAGTGGGGAAGATGAGATAATATCGAGGCAACTGAAGCTGGGTGTGTGGTTGCCCGCTGTTTGCTGAAAGATTGGAGCGACTTTGACCTGGCGGGTCGAGGAAGTTTACAGGAAGTGGAACTTGAAGGGAGCTGAGGCTGTGTACCTGCTTATCATCAATTTGGCATGATGATCAAATTACCGTGTTTGGATTTGCCTCAACCACTGCACGAACGATTTCAAGTCTTGCAAAGTCCGTGAACAAGGGTTTGCACGCATTGTGGGTGGTGATCTAATTCAACTGTGGCACCACCTCAGGGCTTGCTTCAACTGTGATCCAGTAATATCGAGAAATAACCAAGGCCAAGCACTTCGTATATTAGTGGGAACTCGCGCCAATTTTCGCGCCCAGGCGTGGACTCTCGGTCATTTATTAACTTAACTCCGCTGCTCGATTCTCCTCCGCTTTGGCTTGCTTGTGGCTCGAACTCTGGATGAAACTGTCTGTTTCTGGTCTTGTCTGCTTTTGATTATTCAGTGAGCCACTTTCCTCCAATTGGATTCCGTCACAATGATAGTCCGTGCTCTCTCTATCGGACAATATGTCAGCCCGTGGCCTAACGCTTTGACTGCGAGATGTCAACGCTTTGTTGGTCCATTGTTTCGTGTTACCCTTTGTCACGCAAATGTGACTTGACGCGTCTCAATCTCAACATCTTGAAGCTTGCCACCCACTTACCCTTGCCACCCAGCTCTATTTGTGCTTGATTATATAATACATCTTTACGGGTGAGCTCCTTGCTTCCTACCACAACCATGTCCGCTCGAGCTTACTATACCGACCCAGTAACTGGACCACCACACCTCCCTAAAACCCCCAAGACCGTTCGAACTGCAGAAACCGCTGGCGTTCTTCAGACCCCGATTAACCACAAGCTTGCCAGTCAGTTTGACGACACCCCCCTTCTCAGAAAGAAGATGGACCCACTGCTCATTCGGGAAGTTGGCGACTCGGTGCTAAAGAACGCGCCGAACCGACTACCTATCCTATTCCCCGACGATTGCTTGCCACTTCCCCCTTCCACGATTCTCGAGGAACTTTCCAATGGTCCCTCGCCCCTCTACCAGAACGGTCAATGGGTTGACTGTCCTGACCTTTCCCTCCTTCACACCGAGAGCCAGCTGGCAGAGTTCTTGAACAAGGTTGGGGAGCGGGTGGGGGGAGATCCTTACTGCGTCTGGAGCCCATGTGCCACCGTCCAAAAGAAAGTGGACAGCTCGTTTCGAGAGTAAGGGCGTAGATGGCGCACCTAACGTTCGGAAACCCGACCTCCTTCTCGGCTCGCAAATCAAGTACCTCTGGTCGAATTCCAACATCCACGGCGAGCTCAAATCGAGCGATTCAGCCGGATGCCAGGCCGAAGCTTTAAAGCAGCTACTCAATGGTGCATACCACATCTTCTCCAGCCAGGACAATCGTCGATTCATCATTTCCATCGTCTTCCTGGCTGAAAAAATACAACTCTATGTTTTCGACCGCGCGGGGCTCGTCACTACCGTCCCATTCCACCTCCATGATCAGCCCTTGGACTTTGTTCGTGTCATCACGGCTTTCATGTTCGCTGACCCCGCGGTGCTGGGCTATGATCCTTCAATCGTCAAAGACAAGCTGGGCCGCTACATCAAAGTGGCGGGCGACCGATACGATATCGAAGAAACCCTCTTCATTAGCGACGTCATTCGAGGCAGAGGGACAGTTTGCTGGCGCGTCCGTCGCGGCGAGAAGGTTCTCGTCATCAAGGATACTTGGGCTGACGATTCCCGGGATGTCACCGAGGCAGAGATTCTTCAACAAGCTGCGGGGGTGGTCGGTGTCCCCAGGGTTGTCGCTGCAGAGGATGTCGAGGTGAACGGTGTCTCGGATACCGAGAACCTGCGCTCCAATCTTCCTGGATTCGCAGATCTGCTTCAGCTCATCGAGAAACGCACACATGTGCGCCTGGTTCTTGACCCTTATGGTCATCCTCTCGTCACTTTCAAGACCCGCAAAGAGCTCATATCGGCGTTGTTGGATGTAGTCAAAGGTGAGCCCTCAACGCTTCATGGCAACTTCGCGATTGACGCTGTATTACAGTACACGAGGATCTCTGGAAAGCCCGAATCTTACATCGGGATATCAGCGTCAACAATATTTTGCTGGTTGATCCAGACGACATACCACCTCCCCGTCCATCGAAGCCTGTAGATGGAGTCGCTTCTCCTGAATCCGACTTGCCACCTACCCCATGTGACGAAGCCGCGCTGGTCTCTTCTTCCGATTCTTCTGGCCCTCCTCCTCCCTACGACGAAGCCGCACCGGTCCATTCTCCCACTTCTTCTGGCGCTCCTTTACGCAAAGGTCTCTTGATCGACGTAGACTACGCGCTCGTGTTTGGTCCTAATGGCGAGCGTGGTGCAGTAGCTAGAGGCCATCGTACAGTAAGCCTCTTCATCTTTTCCTCAAACATCACTGATTTTCGGACCACTCAGGGCACTCTTCCATTCATGGCGATGGAAGTCTTGATGCTCGGCAAAAACTTACCCAAACATGAACCTCGCCATGATCTAGAGTCCCTCTTCTATGTCCTGTTCTGGATCTGCATTCATTACGCTGGGCCCGGTGGTGTGGAACGTCAGAACTTTGACATCCACGAGTCCATTTTGGACACCTGGGTCAGTGGAAATTCGTACCAGGCCATCGGGTCGTCGAAGGCCGCAATGAGCAACACCTGGTTCTGGACGGGATCGGTTTTACCTTGCGTCGCGCCATATTTCGAACCTCTCAAGCCGTGCCTCACCGAGTGGAAGGAGTTGATCGCTAGTATGACGCTCGACTACGAAAGTCTTAGCAAGGTGTTGAAAGAGACTCTTGGCTCCCTTGACGACAACGAGGACTGGTCGAGGAAAGATGATCCCGAAGGATATGGTCCTGAGCGGAAGTCCAACAATAAGATGAAGCGGAAGCTTGTTCCAATCATGGAGGGCGCCGAGGACGACGATGAAGATGGCGATGACGAAAAGGACGAAGATTTTAGACCTCCCAAGACTAGCCGACGTCCGGATGGTAAATCTGCTGCACGTAGTGCCCCGCCTGAGCTCTCGACTGGGAGAGTCACTAGAAGCTCGGCCAAATAGGCTCTTCGCGAGCAATACCTGTCTGTCTAGGCAGCCTATGTCATCCACTTGTGTATACCCAGATAAAATACTAGCACGATTCACGTTTAGCTGCAATTTTGTATTCGACTTCGCTATTAGAACGGCCATGTTTAAAGTATTGACTCTGAGAACAGTTTAGAACAGTTTCCGTCCGCCAGCAAATCAAGACCAAAATTGATGCTACATACTACTGTATCCTCCTCCGAGTCTGACCAGTTGGACCCTCCGAATTCTTGTCTCACAAAGGTTCTGCTTCAGCAATGAACGTTAATGAACCTTCATCGCTCAAGGCAGCACCGGCAACGGCCGTCCCATCCCTTTCCGACGCAGGAAGCATTTCTTTCCGGCGAGGTCCGACTCGTAGACTAGGTTGATGAATGTTGACATCTTTGACTCCCGATTTTCTCGCAAAACAACCTCTGCCTCGTTTGCCGACGTGGGGCTCGCCTGCAAACACGCTGTCCCACTCTTCTGAACCAATTGGACGACAGCTTCTATCCACGGCATTTTCTGGGCAACGAGAGTTCTGGTTTTTTTTCTTTATATTGCGGGTACGGCTCGAACAGATGGATCTTCTTTCGGTAATCGTAAGCGCTCAACGATTGCGTTGGCTGGGGATTCTGAAGCGGGGGATCTCGTCAACGTCGAGTCGGACTCGCTGTCGTCGGGTAAACTCGAAAGCATCATCCTGAATGGAGGGAGAGAAGCTGGTTTTCATCTTGTTTTCATCGGATATTCCGAACTCGACGCTCTCAGGCGCAAAATCTCTATGGAACGAATGTATGCACCTTCGTTTGCCGTTTGTCTTCTCTCATGGTAATCTCTGGTAATCTCCACCCATCCATCTAACCATTCTTGTAGGTCGGTTCACATCGGATTGAAAATTCGGTCAAGGGCTGGGTTATAAGTCATGGCAACCTGAACCCGGGACCAGCTGGATACTTTCGGTCGACTGCAAGTCTTCTCTACTTATCGCCACCTCCCGAGTCAGACGGTTCATGGAGGCTCCGGGATAATCTCGGCTCCAGATCTTTCGGGATGATGGCCGGGGCAGCACCATCAACCAAAACCCCAGCAACATCATCCCTATAAGCAGCAACCGCGATCAATTTTTTCCATCATTCTGCCTCGCCGTCATTTCAACATCTCAACATTGCCCTTTTTGGTAGCGGTGCGCTCGCAGAGCGCGAGCGGTTGCTGCTCTATAACGTCTGGGTTCGAGACTAGCTCCGGGAAGGATTTCGCCAAGATTTGCCTCCGTCGAATTCATCAGATCTCTCTGGCAGTCATCTTGGTAGAACCGTGGTAAGCCGTGGATCTCGCTTGCCGACCGGCGGCACTGTCGCCTACAGCATACCGCCGAACAGGAGCGAACAGACGCCATCTGCTTCCGTTCACCTTTCTACGTGAGACTTGCGAGGAGATCGAGAAGAAGACGGAGGAAAGGGCAACGGAAGACGGGGAACTCAGCCGCTGAGCATCTCTTTCCCCACCACCACCGTCGAATCCGACTTGGAGTGCAGTAGTCGAGTCTCGCTATGCCCTCCGCTCCACCAACTCCGCAGGCCTTGTATGTGCATACGTCGCCCTTTGCGGGACAATCGTTGATCTCGGACTAGGCTAGGGCCTTACTACCTCGGAGTCGTGCTGAATACGTTTCTCTATGGCGTGAGTTTGCTTTCTTCGCTTTCCTTTCGCTTGCTCACCGCCTAGGGCTCCCTAGATCCTCGTTATACAGGTCAATGAGTTTCGGAGTTTCTTTGGCCTTGGTCTAACAGCCTTGGATTAGACGCTCTACTACTATCAGCATTACAAGAGGTCTGGAGGCATCGGGTTGAAACTGAGCCCAATTTCTAACATCTGTCTTCAGAGACAAGCTATGGCTTCGCCTCTTTGTGCGCAACCTGCTCAATTTCGAATCTCATGTCTCTCATTCAACGAAAATATTCTTACAGGTTGTGTATCTATTTACCGTGGAAACTCTCAACACGGGAATATGTGTAGCGATGATCTACGAGCCGCTTGTGAAGCAGTTTGGTGCGTGTCTCTGAATTCGGTTGAGCATAATCGGCCATTAATGGACGTTAAAGGCACGGATGCGCCCGTCGTTTTATTCCCTTCGTGTACGTAGGTTTTTAGGACAAACTGGTATTCAGTCTGACCCCTATTGCTCTGCAGTGCTGCCATCCCGTAAGTTTGTTCATCGCTGATAGACTCTTCGTGGACTGACGGGTGCCATCGCAGAGCCTTTTCTGGAGGTGAGAAATATCAAGTAAATCATGAATCACCATTACTGAGCAATCACAGGCGGCTATATTTGTTCCCTGTCAATTCTTCTATGCATGGAGGATCTGGATAATCACGCAAAATCTCGTTGCACCGGTACTGATATGCATGGCGTCTACAACATCTCTGAGTGAGCTTTTACCAGATTTGACGAGTACGAGTTTTGTCTAAGGAATCCTTCAGTTGGCGCTGTTTGGACTGCTATCATCGTCAGTCAGGTGAAGAGCTATGAAAACAAGCCCAAGGTAGACCATACTGCCCTCGTTTGGTCTGTTTCTGCAGCGGGTGTGTCATCCATTCCCTCTCCTTCGAATCTTGACCAACGGGTCTGGTGTGCGTTAGCGGCGGACTTGATAATAACCACATCTCTCATTTGGAGCCTAGTAAGCTAATGGGGTCAGGCACCGTTTCTTGATCTAACGTGCCGCAGCGATTGAAGAAAACGGGCATGAAGCGCACAGACGATGTAATCGATAGAATCATAAGAAGTGAGCGTTGTTCTGAGTTCTAGTGCATTCTCATTTCAATCTAAACACAACCTCAAGCTGCTATCCAGACCGGGGGGTTGACCATGACATTCACGATCCTCGACGTGGCTCTGTTCGTCGCTCTCCCCAACAGTACACTGTAAGTGCCCACGCCTTTCAATTCTCACTCTTGCGAGCCAACGGCGGTATATATAGGAGCTTCCTTTTCGACTTTGCCATCCCCAAGCTATACAGTAATGCCCTGATATCCACCTTCAATGTAAGGAGTACTGGTCCGCTCCGCACTGTCGACCTGGCAACCCGCGGTATGCAAACGCAGAATATGCTCTTCCTAGATGTACGTTCTTCTCTTCTCCCATCCTACTTGGCAACCATAACGATTGACGTATGCAAAGACGCACCAGGAGGTTGCTACCTCGGCAACTCTCGTCTTCGATAAACCGACTGCAAGTTACCGCGCTCCTCACATTTACCCGGAACTGATTTATCTTTGACGGTAACAGATGGACGACGACCCTACCGGTTACACCCAATACACCGATGTCCATTCTGATATACTAGCCCTCAGCACAGCACGCCCAGAACCAACCACCGGGGATCCACTGGCACCATCATAGTGTCTCTGCCTCGTTTGTCTGTGCGGCATACACTGTTACGGAGCTTCATAGATTTATCACTGCTTGCAGCATGCAGAGCAGGTCATCGATAACTCCGACCACAGCACCCTTAGGTTCTGTTCGTCTTGCTCCTCTTTGTTGTACTCTATCTGTATATGAGGGATCAACCGTGTACCACCAAACCTATACCACCATTTGTAATCACGCACGCAAATATCAGGAAGGATGGGACTCTTTAATTTATTTTCGATGTTTACTTACTGTGTGTACCTATCACTTCATCTGTAATGAAATTCGTTTCTTTCTCCCAGGTTTGTACTACGTATTGTCCAGCGGAACGAGGCATCTCGAAACGCACGAATAGTTGCTACATCGCTGAGAAGGGGAGGAAGTACCTCGCAAGAGACAAAGGTGTCGCCGGGTAACAAATATCTGCTCTATGCACCAAGTTGCGCAGATTCATGAGTTTCCTTTCAAACTGTACATTCATAAGTGATACACACGATTTATAAATCAGCTGAACCTCATTATCTGCCGTTCCGTTCATGAAAATGTCACCTAAATAGGTGTCAAAGAGAGATAGAGCACCCAATGTATTGGGCAATAGCAGTTCTTCGAGCCTTGGCCCCACCAGCAACCGATAGCCTATACCCCTGCACATACGCGGTGGATTCCACTGCGGTAAGCGCTTTGATGGCGCCAATGTTATTGAGAAGGGGGAGGGCGGGACGTGCGGGTGAGCCAATTACTGCAGGCTGCAAGAAGTGAGTGAATCAAAAGAGATATAAATGTGTCCAATCATCAAACTCACTTGAGCGAGGGTAGGCGGAGTTCCATCGAGGAAAAAAACTTCCATGTACGGAATTCGTTGACCCGTCCCTCTGCTTCCGTTGAACCCCTGATGCTCGAGTTTTCAAGATGAATGAGGTTGTATGTATACACATGCTGTACACACAATGGCCATTTTACGCTCGAGGGCGTCGGCTCGAGCGTCGATTTTCTGCAGTACAGCTTCCTGCAAGTTGGCCAGGGCAGCAAGCACGATTTCCAGGCCGTATAGTACCTGGGCTGGGAAGTATCAACGGTGAGGCCAATTTCATGGGGAAGACACACCTGCAGGCGGTGGGGCAGCAGCGGTAGCTGGAAGCAGTGGAGGCGCTTGTACCAGTTGACGACCAGTCCCCAAGTCGAGCGCGTCGACGGCGTCGATAATGTCGTCTTGTATAGATGGGCCAAGACCTGGGAGAGTTAGACGAGGTAATCGAGGCTCATTCAAGTGCTCAAGACCAATGAATCGGAATGATAGCATACCTAATTCGTAGTTTGAATGTGCTCTTAACTTTCCATCTTCGGCGGCGTCATTGCGAGCTACAGGCAAGGGTGGCATAGGTTACGGGAAACTTTGGGGTTCTCAACACGTGGAACTTGTGTAGAACCTCGATATGAAATTTGGTCTGTGGAAAGGGGCGATGGGGGAGGGTGGGGAAGTCGAAACATACACGTGACAAAATTAGGCTACGAGTGCAGGGCTCTACCAGTGGTCGAACCTATCTCAGAAAGAGGCTTGAAGGTGTTTCTTATTATTTACAACCTATGGATGCGCCAAGACGCGTACCTCATTCAATGTCATTGGAGGACTCGAAAATGTCGACGACATGTGACCGCGGCAAATGGTGATGGAGAAGCGAAAACGAGAAAATGAAGAAATCCAACCAACAGGGAGCGAATTAGTTATTCTATAGTGACGATTTTGACTTCAAGTTATTCTACATTTTTTGGGCATTAGTCTTCTCATTTATCTTGTAAGGCGTATCGACACACGCTTGCTCATGCCGTCTCCTCGAGGCCGCCTCCCCGAGCGAATACCTAGGTGCGCAAACGCGCCATCTTCGCGTTATGTCGCACATGAAACCCCCGCAACGGCGTCTCTCGCATTCGCTGCAACTCCTCCAGCGTTTCAGGTTGGTGCGCGCCGCTGCTGCCATTGCGATAGCGGTAGGGATGCGCCCCGCTGAACCTAGTAGACCCCAAGTAGTCGTCGTGGAATATCTGCTCTATGCGCCAAGCGGCGCGAAGGTTCCCAATTGTTAAACCAATATGCTCGGGCGGGTAGACGAGTTGCGCACGGACGGTTTGCGCGTCGAGGAGGAAATGGAGCTCAGCCTGAGAATGCATAAGAAGTATGAGGGTTGGTCGTTGCGAGACACTCACATTGTCCTCCTTGTACCAGGGATACCCGACGATATCGCGAACGAACGCAGCTGCCGCGGTGAGGCTGGTAAACCGAAAGAAGCCCGTCAGACACAGCGTGGACACATAGAGCTTATCGGCGTTCATGATGGGCAGGAACGCAGCATGCCATCCGCGGGCGTATAAAGGACGAAGAAACGCGTCAAAATGCGCGTCCGTGCATACTGTCGACGGGCCTTCGTCCTCAGCAGCGCTGATGACCTCCGCAGCGGGAGCTACGACAGGCACAGGAGCAGCCGCATCCGTCTCCCCGAGCTCAGGCAAGGACGGAAGCGTAGCGAGTGTCGAGGTTGACGGCATCCAAGTTGCATCGACCTCGACAGTGCCTGCCGATCGAAACATTTTGGCTTCCTGTCTGCCACGAATCATATCTCGGTCGGGTACGTCTGGACGTAACAGCAAAGGCCGAAGACGGAGGGCTTGCTGAGACGCGACATATTTATCCTGGTAGTGATTCTCGAGCAGAATTGCCAGCCTGAGGTCGCGAGCGGAGATCCCCGGGCGAACGGACTGCTCAACCAGGTTATCATTGTCAGCAATAGTTCGCGACGTGTGCGTTCGCAACAGTAGATGCTGCCCGGTTCGCCCTAAAAACATAGTGATCCTTGGTTCGTGCTGTTATTTGGTTAAGAGTCAGGTCACATTCACAAACATTCACAGAAAGAAAACGCACCTCCTCCTGGAGTGCGAAATCCACTACGTCTGCCAGAAAGTTGGCAGTAGATCGACCACGAAGAAACCGAAATTTCTTCCCAAGTAAAGACACGGTCCGTGCTCGCCTTTCAAGGGTTTCACCATTCAAAGTTAGGTTCGGCATCTCCGTGAATATGAGCCAGTTGCGCTCGTACAAGGGTACGACATATTTGTCGATTTCTGTCTGCGTCACAGACGGAACTGAAGCAAAAGGTAACGCCAAAGGCTGCAACGGAGGTGCTGGGAACGGTGTACGGGGAATAGAAGATAGTACTGTCGATATTTGAGCTATAATCTCAGCAAAGGTGTCAGAATATACCGTTTGAGGTGGAAAAAAGTCTAGAACTGTGGTGGAAGGATCTGGTACCCCATAGGATGCGAGAAATTTGCATCCAGCGGCTGCTTGCGCATGGGGGTACGAGCTGGGGGGCATTTAATGAGCTCTCGGCGCGGTGGAGACTGCGAAACGAAGCCTCACAAACACCAGAAATCGGGGAATACCTCCACGCGCTCACAACCGTTCAAAAGAAAAAGTTTAGGCGTGCGAATCTCTGCACGTGAGCTGATGGCTCGTACGTAAGCTCATACTAAGCTTGCTCTCTTTGGGGACTGGCAACCGTGGAGGCGGTGATGGCGGTTATGTAACACCTCCCGTCACTCAGATCATGGCAAAATCAGTCAGTCCCGTATTGCGCTCCATCTACTCAAGAGAATACTATAGTTTGAGTGTAAAGTAGCTATGTATTTTGATTCTACAGGGAATGTCCCGAGCGAAATTTCGATTTTTGCTCTGGTTAATTTTATTGCCTGTGGATTGAATTTACTGGACAAAATATAAGCCGAAATCCGAAAATCTGCCCGGGACATTCCCTGAGGATAACCTTCAGGACCATGTCTCAACTTACCTCTCGAGAAATGGACTGGTATTGAGCTCGCTATACGGGACCAAAGGACAGCCCGCCAAAAAGTACATCACTGATGTACGTAATTCGATCAAACGCGTCCGGCGACGCGTCTCCTCACTCCCCCCATCCGTATGCCCTCAGTGCGCACCGCCAAAGAGGGCAAACGATGGGGTCGTTGTAAAGCAAGATTATCTGCTCAGGGTGTCAACTGCTTTGGCTCGAAAATACGCGTCTCTGGTACACAATCACGTACCGCGCCTCGTGGCAAAGAGAACGCGATTCATGCGTCAATCTCTTCTCCACGGACATCTGATGCCTCTACAAGCCCATACTCGAGAAGCTCAACACCTTTCGCACCCTCGTCCGTATCTTTTTTGGCTTGAAATTCCAACCCTGAGGCTTCTGCATCATCAACTTGACTGAAGGAGTCTATGCGCAAGACTTCCTTGCATATAATTCCTCTCGACCATGCTCCACTCAACCTAAATTGGGTCTGCAAATTTATCAGGGGTCCATCGACGGCTTGGCATGAATTTCAAGCTGTCGCGCCGTCTCCAAAGGCTGTACCGTGGCTGGCTCATGGCTATAGCCTATCTCATGCTCTGTCTGGAAGAGCTCGACGCGCCCTACAATCTCTCCCAACAACGTACAAAATCTGAAAACCGTGTGTCGGCCGCCGTCTTGTTTAGATCTCCGTCTGGGCTTGCCTTTGAGTAAGTAGTCCATCGCGCGGCGGAAGTTCAGCGTTCGGCCACCAGAGACCACCAATTACTCTCTGCTTTGTTTTGATATGAATCTGTCGCTAGTCTCCTTCATGTCAAGAAACGTCAATTTCGATCGGGTGTATTTTTCATTCATGTACTTAAAGGTCTTCGGTTTTGCGCCCCCAACTCGAACCCCTGAAACACGAGATTATGCTTCCCGTCTTGACCTGCATTCTCTTTTCCTTCTTTCTGCCCGCATCTTGCCAGTTCAGCAGCAATCCAGATGCTTTCAGCCCAGATGGACTCACCGCCGTGAGTGTGCTGCAACGTCAATGTTCATGTTCTCAAAGCACCCTTAGGGACTATTCGCCGTTCTTTGCATCTTCTCGTTGCTCTACGGCTTGATGGCGATCTGGACAATCGTCGCGTTGATAGGCTTACGCGGTCACCGTTCGCCCTACGGCCTCCTCATTCCCACCATTTTGTTTCTTTCATGGTCGAATGCAGCATACATGGTGGTCCTCATCCTCGATAACATCCCTTCGCTCAATGGGAGTTCATTCTATGGATCGGATCTCCCTGTCTTGTTGATGCCGAGCTTCGGTTTTGTCAGCAATCTCTTGTACGACTGGGGAACTGTGCTTCAGTTCCTTGTCATCGTCGCGGTGCTTTGGGATCGAGAAAGTGCGTTACGCAAAGCAACGGAAGGAAAATCTGGGGGCCATCATTGGATTTTCACTGTTGTACACGCTACGCTGGCCACTCTTACATTCATATTCGGCACGGCAAGCGAAGCATTTGGGATGGATACCAACGTCAAGCTTTCACAGAGTTTACGTTTCACTCGGAGAGAGTATTTCCACCGCCTACTCGTGCGACAGCAGCTCGACTATGTTTTCAATACTTTCGCTATCCTCATGACCATTGACGTGGCGGTCACGACATTCTTTCTATGGCGTAGATGGAAGAAGGCAGGGATCTCAGACAAAGTGAGTGATTCACTTTGGCTTTGCGCTTTTACTTCACCAACAACGCAACCTAAGATCACGAACCTGTTCTTATATGTTCTCGTCCCGCTCTATTCTGTCTACGGACTTGTCCACATGATCTTCGTGATTCTGTTCTCTCCCAGCGGGATTTCAAGAAGCGCCAAGTACACTGTCTTCGAAGGCGCATACCTCGCGTTCGCCATCCTCGTTACCGGAGTCAGTATCGCGATCTTGATTTTCATACTCTCTCTATCCGTCAAGAAAGCTTTGTGGGGCGATGTCGGTTCGTGAAAGATTTTCCTCCCAAATCTGATACTTTGCCTTACATACCCCCTCGATCAGGCGAAACACCGAAACCCACGCAACAGCACTGGGCACCGCAGGGGCAACACTACGTTTACGCCTCGCCGCCGCAAGTCCCACAGGCGGGATACTACTCTTCCGCCCCTCAATGGCAAGAGCCACAACCCGCCTTCTACGGCCAATTCCCTGCAATGCAGAGGTATCCTGCCTCCCCACCCCTGCAACCAGCAGATTCAGCGTCGGCGCATCAAAGCATTAGCACGCAGGGACAGTTCCCACAGCCGATGCATTCGCCGCCTGCGCCGTCGGAGTCCGCCGCGCACCAAGGGTATGTTGGGCACGGCCAGCAATATGAGTCGGCGCCGGGGTCGTATAGCCCGCCGCCTGCGAATGCACATGTTCAATCACCTGTGCAGCACCACCCAGGTACTCCAGAAAAAATGGGACTTCTTTAGATGAATTACGATACTCACGATTTGAATTGAATTTGCTACTTTGTGTAATTTATAGTTATGCCTTTTACGATCGCAAGAGCTGGTGTCAGATTCTTCTGAAATTTGAATGACGGACCTAGAATATGGCACCCGCCGTTTCCCGAGTAATGACTACGAGTGCTTAGCGCTTAGCGGTTAGAAGTTTGAGTTTTAAATTTTCTGGGTCCACTGTGGAAGCCGTAGGAACCCTTCTGGAGGTCCGATCACAAATCGCAACTTGATCGTGGGAATGCGGCAATTGAATTGTTCTCACTGACAACCACTCCACCGCCAATCCGCCGCGCAATCAGACGGCGCATTTCGGAAGACTAGCCAGCACCGCCAACTTCGACCAGGCTGTGTCCCACCAACAATGTTCAACCTGTGCCCACAATCTTTGTTTCTCAGCATCCGGAACGTTTCGGGAAGAAATCAATACAATTTACAGCTCTACACGATCACGGGTGCTACGCGCATGCACAGCTTGTGGACCCACAATGCTTGGCGTATTCGACTCAGAGACATACTCTGCAATGTACTTAGGCTTAGAGAAACGGCGGTACCTCGGTTCAGCGTCGAGAAACTGTAGTGAATGCGCCACATCCTCTTGTCGCGCGCGGCACAATGCATAACGCGCCGCGTTGGAGCGCGGAAGGCAGGCAGGTAGCATTACGCGGAATTTCTCGGATGAACAACTGAACATATGTCGACATCGAACACACTCTCAAGCTGTTTGATCTGCCAGTGCGTGAGTCATGCCGATCTCGCTTTCCATCCATTTACTTAAGTAAATAGAGCTCAAGGTAATAGGCAAACAGCATTTCCAGTGTCCCCATGTTTTTCTTCTTGGCCAGTATTCTTTTGTCCTTCGCATTGCCAGCGGTTTGCCGCCAGTTCACTGATGTTGGCATCCGCCTTGAAAATGCCAGCGTGTTCCACCCAGATCCACTTACTGCGGTAAGTCTCGTGCAATTTTCCGTCCAAACGTCTGACGAGGTTCTTCAAGATACTTCTCGGGTTCATCGGCCTCTTTACCTTACTTTATATTGCGACGTTGGTTCGCACCAATTATGCTCTGCGTGGCCACCCATGCCCTCGCGCCTTCAGATTCCTCGCCTCCGCGATCTCGATGTTTTTATTTTCAAACATCATATACATCGTGACTCTTATCCTCAACAACATGCCTCCCGTGGATGGAGCCTCCGGTTATTGGTCAGGCCTCCCATTCATGCTGACCCCGACTCTCAGTTTTGTCATAAATCTGTTCGAGAAGGGGGGGATTGTGCTCCAGTTTCTTACCATCGTCTCTGTGATCTGGCATCGAGAAAATGCGTTACTCAACGCATCGGAAGGAAAATACGGCGGTCATCCTGGGACACTCATTGTCATCCACGCCGCGCTTGCCGTTATGACCTGCGTATTCGGCATAGCGAGTGAAGCATATAGCCTGGACTTCTACGTGAAGGTTTCCCAAGGCTCGAGGCTCAAAGGCCAAGAGTATCTTCATCGGGCGCTCGTGCGACAACAGCTTGGCTACGTTTTCAATGCGTTCGCCATTCTGATGACCGTTGATGTAGCTGTCACCACGATTTTGCTACGGCGCGGGTGGACCAAGTCAAGGGTATCGGACAAGGTCAGTAATATACCTTTTCCTCCCATTTTCTCCTTGCTCATGTTGCCTCTTAGATTACGAACTCATTCTTATCCGTTCTTGTCCCAATCTACTCCGTCTATGGGCTTCTCCTCATGATCTTCACGATCATATTCTCTCCGAGTGGCCTCGGCGCAGTCACCACTTTCACCGCCTACGAGGGCCTACTCCTCGCGCATACCATTCTCATCTCAGGGAGCCGAGTGGCGATTTTATCATTCATAGTCTACCTTTGCAACCATAAATCGTTCTGGATGAGTTCGGGCGATGCTCATGCTGGTTCGTGTTTCCGTCGTCGATGTCTGGCTGTGATGCATCCCTTACTCACCTACCTCGTAGCATCAGCAGCGGAACCATCGACCAATACCATTACGCCGCAGTACGAGGCATCCCAGGCGCAGCATTACATCTACGCATCACCGCCAGAGGTCCCTCAGGCCGGATACTACCCTTCCATCATCCGCAACAAACCGCTCCCACCGCTCGGGCAGAGTCACTCTGCCGCGCAGCCCTCTGGGTCACTGGCATCTCATCGGCAAAGTCATCACGGACAGTCCAGCTTCCCGCACCCCCAGCCATATGCGGCGTCAGGCTCTGGCCGTCGGTCCACTCATCAAGAGTATCTCGGGCATGGAACACAGCAATACGAGCCTTCGGTCTCGGGGTCGTCTTATACGATGGTGTCTGCGAATGCTCAGCGCCCTGCACCTCCCGACTACTACGAGTCTCCCGGATAAGATGGCTAGGTAGTCTATGGTCGAAATTTGTTCTTGCGTCTATTTATCTTTCGCATCTTCTTGCCTATAATTCTTTCTTGCTGCAATGTGTTTCTCTTGCTGCAATGTAATTGTACAATGTATTAGTACCATGCGCCAGGCCCGCCTCAGCCTTGCCAATTCGAAAAGTTGTTTTGAGGGGGAACTAATGCACCTCGACGCTAGCGAATCAGTGAATCGAAATCGGATTCCCTGCCATCTGTAACCCAATCTCGATCCTATTCCTCTAAGGTAAGTTTACAGAATATATGCTACGTGTACAATACACATTCACATTCCATCCAAATTTGATTGAAATTCCATTTCGAGCCCGCACCAAATTACTTTGATAAGGCACCATTGTAAACCATTTCTTTGACGGCGCTCAGTAGCAGCCTGAAGGTAAATTGTATGTGTGTGAGGTATTTACGGCGAATGGTAAGTTATGATATGGTACGAAGGTCGAAGAATGATGATACCCACCAAGCCTGAAATTTATGAGCGTGAGCGGTAGGCAAAGGCAGGCGGGAGGAGGTTGGGTAGCACGGGTCGGTCAGTATGAGTATGGAGAGGCAGGCAGCACATGTACGTATACAATCGTTAGTGATTTCGGTGGGGGCATATGCATAGTCCGTCAAAGGCGTGCAAGGTGCGTATCGTGAGGGGATTGGATTGGGGTTGAATGAGCCCGGGGGAAGGAGGGGAGGGAGAAATGACAATGCTAGCGTGTAGGGGGTGGGGGAGGGTGGGGATGGATTGGATAGATGTACACAGATGATGATGACCATAAGGAAAAAAAACGGCTACAAACTCAACAACGCGGAAAGTAAGATTAGTTTAGTATTCCGACGAAGCTGAACCTCTACTACTCATCTCACGGCCGCACCGTCGCATCCGAGGCCTCTAAAGTGTGTATGGGAAGCCGCAGCTCCGGGACATCCTCTTCGTCGTCTTCCTCTTCCTCCGTGTCGGAGCCGCCCTCCCGAGCAGTTGCGAATGATTGGGTCGAGACGCCGCTTGCGCGGGAGGTACGAGAGGCATGAGAGTCTGCGCGCGACAACGATGTGGGCGCCAAACTCTCGGCAGGGGTGGCGGCCGGTCGTGAGACAGAGTCCGCTCGAGACAACGCCGTTGCTGGCGTCAGAGTCTCTGCAGCTGAAGGGGAGGCGGCAGATGAGGTTGACAACCGCGCTGTCGCAACACCAGAACCAGAGCCAGATGCCTCCGCAGAGCTTGATGAACCCACAACTTGCTCCGAAGACGATGACGGCAAGCCCGAACCCGAAGGCACCGGCAACCCAGGAATCTCATCCCACCCAGGCGGCGGCGCGTCCCCCTCACCCGCAAGCGCGATCCTACTCGTACTCGCACTAGCATGGGCATACGCAACGGCCGCATCGCCCCACGGCACCCCAAAGCGGCTGACGCCGCCCTCCTTGGTGCCGCTGATAAGACTCAGCTGCTCCGGCGTGAAGCCGTTCTTCGGGAGCGCGCTGAACTCGGTCTTCACCAGCGTGTGCGGGAGGGGGTGGGAGATTGAGGCGAGGGAGATGAGGGACGGGGAGGTGAGGTTGTTTAAGTTGCCGTGAGCGAGGGATGCAGAGGACTTTTTGCGGCCGAGGGAGAAGAGGGTGGAGGTGGAGGTGGAGGCGCGGTGGCGGTTGGTGTTGTTGGGGGTGTTCGTGGTTGATCGTGTTCGGGTGTGCGTGAGGGATAAACGTGAGGTGGAATCGGCAGGGGCGGCGGCGGGGACGGTGTCGTTGGCTGGAGAGGCAGCGGGAAGGGGGATGGCGGGTGGGGCGGAGCGGAACATGGAGAAGAAACCTGACCGACGCTGGGGCATGGGCGATTCTGGTTCTGGGGGAGCCACCGAGATGCCCGGGGGATAATTGGCTTCCCCTGGCTCCAGGACCTCGAAATATGCTGGCGCTTCGCCTCGAGGATCGTCACCACCAAGCAGCGGAGTGTCATGAGGCGAATGGGGCATCGGAGAGTAGCGTGAATTGTCAGGAGGATTCTGAGTATTACCCTCCTCCGACGATTGATGATCCTCGTGTGACTGGTCGTCGTCTTCTTCTACAGCCAATGCAGCAGGCATTGCGACGTCTTCTCCGTCCGGTCCACGAGACACTACGAGCTCTTGCTCACCGGGCTCCTTCATGTACGCAGGAAGTGAAACAGTGCTGATTTGAGACGGTGTCCTTCGCGGGCGTCGAGTGCGTCGAGGAGGGGCGGCCGGAGCACGGTTGATACTTCCCGCAAGCTGCTCAGCGGTAAGTTCGCGGGGAGGCATTCCTGACGCGATCGCAACACCGCTGCCCATAGCAGCGACACGGGAACGAATTGACTTGCGAGTGCAGGCCAAAATTGCCAGCAAAGTCAAAACGCTCACGACCACGGCAATTGGGATCTGAATACAAATTGCAAGGCAAAAGAATATTTAGATGTAAAGGGCGGCAATAGGTTCAGAACAACGAACCCATGTAGAGGAAGAGAAATTGGGCCCTCCTTGAGAATCACTGCCGAGAGCTCGGGACTCGGGCTTCAAGGTTGGAAGCAGCATCGTGAAGAGTAAGTAATGGGAGGAAGAGAGCCCGCCTTAGCCGTCAAAGCCGTTGAGGGCGAGGCGTACAGCCTCCGGGCTCGGTGTATCTCTCCGCTTGTGTCATCCCATTTTGGTCTTGACCGTTCCTGTCACCTTCAACATAATCGCTACGAGCCTCCACCAGAGTTTTCCTCTGATTTCGCCCTATTCATGCATTGTTCGCCATCCCGAATCTTTCCAAGCATACAAAATATCTCAAGAGCAGGGTGCCAGGGTCTTAGGATTCTATCACATGTTCCTGTTCAACGAACAAACTTTCAATGTGGTCCATTAACTTTGCAATCCAAAATAACTGCTCGGTGAAATTGAAGAAATGTTGACGACATCGGAGCGATATTCGACCTTGAATGCGGTATAGTGGCGCGCAGCAATCGAAAAGACTCGGGCTTGAGCACAATCAATTGTTTCATTTAATTCAAGACCTTGAAGTCGAAATCGTCTAGGACTTGTCTGGGAAGCCGAAGTCGACATTGAATGGCGGGTATACAAACCGCTGTAACTTCCCTTCCTTCGTCAGCTGGTCGGAATAATCTTGCAGTGCCTTCTGATCCTCCGTGTCCAAGTCAATCAACACCATGTTCTGCTTGATGCGTTCGGGGGTCACCGACTTGGGAAGTACCGTGCTGCCACGAGAAACTATTTGGTGCGGTCAGCTCTTGCTCATCTGATTGTAGGAACTAGGAAGCTTACTGTGGTAGCTCAGTAATACCGTGGACGGGCTGACACCGTGTTTCTCCGCGATCTTCACCACCGGCTCTGCCTTCATCAATGGTCCGCCCGTGCTTCCCAGCGGACTATATGCCATGATGTGGATCCCCTTCTCCTTGCACAGGTCGACAATCTCCTGCTGCGGTAGAGCTTTCAACAGTTCAGATATATCAGACGAAACAGATTGCAAGCAGTAAATACCTGGATGATTTTCGATTTGGTTAACAGCAGGAACAATGGTCGCCTCCGCCAGCAGCTGCTCGAGGTAACGCTTGCTGTACTGTTTTTCCAACGCATCAGACACGACAAATCCTGACGAAGATTTCTCTTACATTGCAAACACCGATCGCCTTGGTCTTGCCCGTCGCCACCAGTTTCTCCATCATTTTCCAAGTATCAACGTGGTTGTGGGTGCGAATTATATCTCGCGAGCCATCCGAAAGCTTGGGGAATTTGTCATCGTTGCCTAACTTTGGTTTAGCCTGCGTCCTCTTCTCAACTCAAAAACTCTACGCACCTTCAGGATTCATCAAAATCGGCCAATGCTATATATCTTATCATCAGCCTTCCTCTCCCTCTCTGCGCCTTATAGCAGGAAAGATACCGAACAGACAACCAACTCACCACCAAGAACAAATCAACATAATCCAACCCCAACGCCTTCAAACTCTTATCCAACCCCAACTCCACCCTCGTATTATACGTGTTCCACACCTTCGTCACCACAAACACGTCCTCGCGCTTCACCCCCGCATCGAACGCCTCCTTGAGTCCCGCGCCGACCTCGTCCTCGTTCGCGTAGCAGTAGGCACCGTCCACGAGTTTGTACCCGGATTGGAGGGCATATGAGACGGCGGCTTTGACTTCGCCGGGGGCGGATTGCCAGGTTCCTGGGTGGGGTGTGGTGAGGTTTAGATTGCAAACGATGTACACAAGAGCCCAAAGTTCGGAGACCGAATGCATATGCATGAAAGCGCCTTGAACGACGTACCGAGACCTAGCGCTGGGATACGCTGCCCTGTGTTGAGTGGGAAGGTCTTGTCAGTCATTTCTTTGAATCTTTCTTGGATCTGGGGAGGGTTGCGGGAGCCTGGAGGTGGAGGTTATCGATCAGCGCGTTCTTCGATGAGCAGTATGTACGGCCCGCCCGGATGCCGGCCCGGGACTATCCGGCCACACACCCACGAAGAGAACGAGGTCGAGGAACTGCGAGTCGGATTATAGAGAGGATTCGTAGCTGGGTGAGCCCTGTGTGATTTTTTTTGTTCGTTGAATTCTACTCATAAGTTATCGTGATTTTTCTGAAGTTGAAAGGCTTTGCTGCGAGGGTGCACAGAGTTGTAAGTTCATCGACTCGGAGGCTACAATCCAGCTACTTAGAGCCTGTTCGGATGCACAATAGGAATCCTATTGCTATTGTTCTTCCTTTTACAGCAATCGAATTGTCGAGAATTGTCGTGACGGATACTGTCACTCGTCACTTGATGCCGAACTGCGTGGCGCGTGGGTGGACATCCTTGCTACATGGACGGGTCTTAAAAACAGAGACATCAGTAAAGTGAACAATACAAAGTCTGCCAGATTTTACGCGCCACCGACAGACCCAGAACTCGGCCAACGCGCTCGAAGTCGGCGGGAATTACGCATCACATCACAGGTCGGGTCACAGGTGATGAGTGCCGTCACGACAATTCCGCGGACAAGTGCGGACAATAAAATTACTGTAAAAGGCAATACAATAGCAATAGGATTTAATTCATTGTGCATCCGAACAGGCTCTTAAAGTACTAGTAGCACAACAGAATTACAAATAGATATACTTAATAGAGGCATGGAACATGGATGCGTCAGATAGAGTTACCATGCGTCAAGCGCAACAGTGACAGTAACGAACTCGCAATTCATCGCGCTGCCCGACTCTACAAGGCCGAAATCCGTTTCTTCTCAGCAAGCCGGGCACTCTGTCGTGTGGGACGAACAATGGAGCTACGACCCTTCTTAGAACTCAAAGACCTTGTGGTGGGAGTGCCCCTCAGCCTCTTGGCGGGCCGCTCGGCGGGTCTTCTATCCTCGGGGGCAGGCGCAGCCTGCTTAGGAAAGGTGAGCTTCCGAGGTGCTTCAGGCTTGTCATCATCGGAGGTAGGACAAGGAAGGAGTAGCCCTTCGGCAAGTCGCGCAGCTTCTTCGTACTCCTGAATGAACTTGTCATGTATGCCGTAGAACGGAGTCCCCTCGCCAGACGGTGCTGCTTCGTCCTCGAGAAAATGATATTTACGGTGAATATCGCTCTCGAAAGGTGCATACGTTTTGTGCAGGTGCACTCGGGTTTTATGCAGAGGCTGCAGTACAGGGTAGAAGGGATCGGATTTCTCGAGGCCGAAAAACCCATACGAGATTGCCACCACGCGATTTTCAAGAGTAGCAGGTATAAAGTGACGAGGAAAGTGCACGTCGAAAAACTTCTTCAGCTGTGAGATAGTCCGACGATGATATAATAGAACCCAAAACCCAATCCACAATGTCGACTCCAGGTCGTGAAACGGATTATATCTGAAGGGAGGGGCTTCCCAGTACCCTGGCGCATCGTCCGGGATGTAATCGGCTGAAATGTAGCTGTACTTGTCAGTGGCCACTTCTCCGGCAATGAAATTGGATGTTCCCTGTGGTATGGTTTCAGAAAATGGCGCAGACGTAGCAAACAGAGACCCAAAGACTGACTATATAGCGGTCGACGGGTGAAGAGGGTATCGGGCCTCTGTATAACCTCATGAATACGAGGTCGGCGAGTTTCCCCACACCATCAACGAACAAGATGTTACCAGCACTGACGTCTTGATGTACGAGGCCGAGCCGATAAAGCAGCTGAAGAGCTAAACATTCGGATCAGCACCAATGCAAGCGGTAAGAACAAATGGTGCGAACCTCGGGTCGCATCTGCTAAGGCGCGCATGACATCGGCGAGGCTTTGTAGGTTCTGGATTGGTATCCCGACTTGTTTGAATACGATGCGATAATGTTTTCTGCGCTTCTCCGAGCCACCCTCCGGCAACACACTGCTGGTCATGATCAGTGTGTCGTCGTCGACACCGTCGGACGTTGGCACAAAACCGTGTTCAATGACGGTCAAAAAGTAATGTTCCGGAGGATGGGGAAGCGGAGAATGGGAAAGAGTTCGTAGTTTCTCGTGCAACTCGAGCAGTTGATCACCCTCTTGAACGGCGCCGGCGGAAACCCACACGTCCTTGACGGCAACTGGAATACGTTCCGGATCATCTTCACGGTAGGCTTGCCAAACGCGGGTTGCTCTTCCGCAGGTGATGTACTTCCCGTGATCAGACAACAGGTGCGTCGTGACATAGACGGTGTGCCCGACAGTCAGTCGGAGTTGCGCGTTTCCCATATCGTCGGCAACGTGGGACATGGTGGTGTCGTAGCCCAGCTGTTCGGGAGTGGCGAAGGCAAGGCTGAGGACAACCCTCGACAAGGTGGGAATATCCTGTTAACCTTTTTAGTGGACGTTTCAAGAACTCAAAACGCGAACGAACTTTGAGGCTATTGAACGGGGAGGATACAAACTCGTGAGATCGAGAGAAGAACCAAATTCTCAGATTATCGTCGTTCACCGTTATGCCGTACGAGAAGCGACGGCATGGATCGACGCAGAGAACTTCTTCGCAACTTCGTATCAATCCATCCTCATTCTAAGAGCAAGTCAGAAAGAAAGAAACCATGAAGGGCTTGAACTGACGGAGTCTGATGGCGCCCTCCTCGACTGAAGCCTCCACGGCACTGCGACCAGGAAACGGAGTGTAGAGTTGGCAAGTTCAAAATGTGCATCCGGTGGCAAAGAAAGCCAAGATTTGTCTGCAGTTGCTGCAGCAAGAACTGCGCGGCAGATTGAAGGCCTGGACGCAAATCGCTCGCCACTATCAATGATCGTGTTGACAGTGGAAATGAGGTCTGATTCGCGTTTTGCCACTGGAGAACGTGAGGCTTTGCGGGCCCAGCGGACCGCAGTAACATCAGTAATCTGCTCGTGGACGAGTGCGTGCCATTCCTCGGGTGGGGGAATGATATTATCAAGAAAGAACCCGAGGGGTACTTGAGGTACGCCAGAGATATCATCGTTGTATCATCGTGGTGAGACATTTTTGGGAAATTTTGATACTGTAGATAACCTGAGTATAACCAGAGGAATTCCGAAGCGGTGGTGACTCTCTAGTACTCACTGCCCGCGCGTTTACGGAGAAATTGCGGCGTGAATGTGAATTTAGACCAGGTTTAGACAGTCGGAGGGGGTCAAAGGAATGTGGACAAACAAAGCCAATGCGACTCCGAGTCGGAGGTGCTATGGCTCGACGGCGACCGGTTAATCATAACGTTCATGGAGGCATGCCAGCGCTCATGGTACAGAGATCTTGCAAATAACCGCCAATCCAGAGCGAAAGTAAGTAGCCTTAGCTTGTTTCAAAGCTGGAGCCTCAACGTGAATCGAGCACATCCCTGCCCCCAGCCTGCCACATTCGCCATGCGCAACGTGTTGTGCGTAGTCAAATTCCTCCATACGATGCTTCATGCCCCGGCGCCTGCCCAGTGTGGATGAGAGGCTGAGGGTGGTAAGGCCAAGCGATTGTCATTTGTCCCACACGACAGCTACCAATATGGCGAAGCGCGTTAAAGATTTCGAGCTGATTGGTGTCTTCTCCGGCCACATAGCCTAGAGAACCTCCTGATGCTGAGAGCCTGGCTAAAAGCGTGAATTTTCGAGATCGTGAGTGCAAGTTAATGGTCAATCTGTGCAAACAACCGCTCTTGTCCCAAATAGGAAGGTACGGAATTTCCAAATCGGGTCTTGGGACCTACGAGCTTGACAGTCTTCAGCTACGGCATTGAAAAGCCCTTCGTTAGGCGTAGAATGCCTCCCAGAAAGTCCTCTGCAGCGACCGATGTCATTCTTCCCATGACCGACGATTACATGCAGCAAATCGTTGATAGGTTTGCCATATTTGGTTCAGATCCGCAAGAAGACACAATGATTATCAGCACAGGGAAAAAACTTACGAATTTCGACGTTATCTCGTCTCTGCCTCTGTCAAACGGGTCTGGTTCTACCTAAACGCTCCGAAATCCCATCTACAATACATCTGCGAAATTGACCCCGCACACACCCGCAACCCTGGGGACCCACCACTTCCCGACGACGGAGCTGGTAACAAAGAATTTAATGCACGCCACAAAGATTGGGATAAATATGACTTCGCATATCGCATTCTAAGTGTAAGGGAGCTCGGTGCACCGATCAAGTTGGCGGAAATGCGGGACAAATATGGGATGAAGAGTGCGCCACGCGGGCTTGTTTATGTTCCAGAAGCCTTGCTCAATGAGGTCAAGTGGGAGGAGCAGCGGCTGTTGTGGAGTGTGGATCAGGAAAAAGAGTAAGTGTGCTTGGGGAAATCAAGGACTCCTCAGCGAACCGGAAATCACAGGTATCCAATTTTTTTCCTACTATATACTTACTGTATATCTGATTTAAATAGTTTGCAAAAGCAAAGCAAATGCCTGCCTCACGTCCCCGATGACATTCGTGTTATAATTCTCGTCGACACCGGGCAACTGCACCTGGGGCTCGCATTCTGGCCAATCTCACACCGTGTCCCCGCGCCGTGGCAAACGTTGAGAATAACCGCAAAACAGATTCATAAGGGTGAGGGCAACGTCAGACCTCACAATCAGGTGCGGATGCATCGGGAACTAGGTAGACGACGAGCTTAGAGTATCGGATCGCAATTGTCAAGCCGAGGTTCCACGTATACTTAGGTTAGAGCCAGGCCAGGCTACAAAAATCAAACATATAACGAGTTTATCCCATCGAGCGATTCAGAGTGGAAGACCGTTTTTTCTCGGCAAGCCGCGCACTTTGTCGAGTAGGACGTGTATTCAAGATGCGGTGCTTGCAGACGAGACTGTCCAACCAACCACTGGCACAGAAGCACTTGGTAAATTTACGCCAGCCAAGGCTCGCAACTCAGCAAGCGACCCCGCAATACGTCCCGTTAATTGTTCCCTCCACACCGATGATCTGTATGGGCCGGTCGCATGACGCGCAACGGACAGTCGATCGGCTCCTGAACCCGCAGTCAGGCATTTCTCGGCCTTGGAGGCGGTATGGGAATGCGCTGGCTCAGTTCTCGTATCGTTGGATGTGATCTTTCCTGACTGGGTTTCTGCTGAGAACACAACACGGAAACTGACGAGGGTGCTTTCGAAATCGACGCAAGCACAGTCACGCCCAAACTCGGAGGAGGAAAGGCGACGAGAAGCATCAATATCCAGAGGCTCCTAAACGACGAGCATCCAAAGAGAGGGCGTAAAGAATTCGAAAAAAACTGGACTCTCCACTGTCCAGCGTTGAAGAAGTTTCTCCCAAGCTCGAAGCACGAAGCATTTAGCCGGTATTGTTCCGGCCAATACCACGGTCCTGACCCGCGTTACGAGGACTGAGACGACCGAAAGCGGCTTGCTTGGGAGGTTGGTATGGGATTGGCAGCTCTTTCTTCGTCGATTCTGCAGCATCTTCGTGGGATCTGTTCTTGATCTGTTCTTCCCAAGCAGAGGACTTCCTTAGACGGAAGTTTGGGAAAATCCTCGCCCAAACGAGCTCGCATCCCCGAACAGTTTCATCTGACCTGCTCTGATGTTGACCTCGGAGCACGACGGGCAGAACTTGAGTCTGGAGAGCCAAGAAAGACAGAAAACGATGTTATTGGCATACTAATCGAGAATCCGTTTCCCCGTGTAATCCTGCTTGCTTCTCTCCCGCATAGAGTGATCCAGTAGCCATCTCTCTCGATGGTGGTCAAATTGTATGGTAGACGTGGCTAAGAGGCGTAGAATGCCGTGATATTGTCGAGAATTAGCGCCTGGGTGAGCTGGCGGAGATGGTGGTAAGAAACAAGAGCGGTTTATTTGTTCCACGCGACTTGACCACAACACTCAACCCAGCGAGCACCCACGACAAGCCTTCGACGCCGTTGCGGCCGTCGTACAGGCTATATGTCGGGCAAGGTGCCTCCAAGAGGGCCCAGAGCCCTGCTGGGCCAGTCCCAAGCCCAAGCCCAAGTCCAACCTCAGTCACCCGCATCCACCTCTGCAAAACGCATCGGCGCTGTGCCGCCCACTGGTCCCCGCAGTCTCACTAACGGTTTCACCAACGCAAAAGGACGGGCTGCGCTGGTCAATGGAAGAAAGAATCACCAAGTTTGTCCCCGTATTCGCTATAAAAATTGGCTAACAAAATTTAGACAAACGGCTATTCGCTGCACGCGACGACGAGGACCCCTTCGCCAGCACCACCACCACCACCTCCGCCCAATGAACCCCCTCCGCCGCCTCCACCGACGGAGCTCATCGCCGCCCCATTGTCTCGCCCAGCTATAGCATTTTCGATTCCAAAGACAAAAGCAATGAACAATGGAATAACGGCGTTCACCCCGCGTGCCGTCGCGTCCAAGGCGCGGCCCGAACCCGCCCCGCCGCCGCTTCCACCACCACCTCCACCGCCACCAGAAAATGCTCCCCCGCCTTTGCCACCTCCTCCGGACTTCGGCCCGCCCCCGCCCGACGACTTGCCCCCGCCATTGCCACCAGACGCGCTCCCGCCCCCGCCCCCGCCGCCATCACAATCCCCGCCACCTCCTCCACCCCCCGACGACGCGCCGCCGCCATTGCCTCCGCCTCCAATACACGTCCCATATACAATTCATTTAAAAAAACCGGAGGTAAAACCCGCGTCGATCTCTGTTTTTGCTACTTCCCCGCCGCCACCACCGCCCCCCCAAATATCCACACCTCCGCCACCACCACCACCTCAACCTGCCGTCTCAACTCCACCGCCTCCTCCTCCTCCAGCTTCGCCATCACCGCCTCCCCCGCCTCCAACAACTGCACCTCCAGCATTACCCCCACCGCAACACCTTTTATTCTCGCAACCTCCGCCGCCGCCCTCACTTCCGCATAAGCCCGCACCTCCCCCTCCACCCCCAGCTTCACCTCCTTCACCTCCTCCCAAACCACCGTCTCCGAAACCCGAGCGAAAGAAATCACCCGAACCGCCAAAGACGCGCCAACTCCCCGCCTGGCCACCTCCACGATCCGCCTTCGCCCCCGCGCGCAGCCATAAAGTCTTATACGACCCCGCGTTGGACGCTGCTCTACCGAATCAAAATGGGCATCCCGCATCCCATTGGAAAAGCCTCATCGGTCTTGTGCGCGAGAAAGCGAGTCCCGCTGTCGTGGCAGAACGCGTGCGCGGGAAACCGGAGAAAGAGATGCTTTTGCGCGTGGAGGGTGAGGTTCTGGGCGAGGAGGAGGACGAGGGAGAGGTGGTTGTCAGTGATCCCCGAAAGGCAGCTGGATTCAAAGCCCCCGTGCCGAAGCGGATGGAGTTTGCGTTGACGACATATGAGGTGCGTGTGCTAACAATCTTTCGAAACACCAATTTTATTAAATGCGTACATGTGTAGTATGACACAAACTCAGTAACACATCCGCCATCGCAAGTTTTGGTTACTGGATTCGCTCCTCTCACACCGAATCCGCTGTTGCAGGCCCATCTGAGCAGTTATGGCTCCGTGGCGCATCTCCATCGCCAAATGGACGGCGCGACGGGAGCGGCGCTTGGTGTTGCACTCGTGCGGTTCACCCATGCCGAGGATGCGAAGAAGTGCGTCGAGCGTGAGGATGGCGCAAAGGGGCCCATTTCCGGAGGAGGGATGGGCGGAAGTAGCTTGGGAGCAGCGGTGACGGGTGGTGGGGACGAGAGACACGCTGTTTTGGATCCGGATGGGCTGATTCTGAAGGCGCTGTTGAAGGAGATGGATGAGAGGAGGAAGAAGGAGCGGGAAGAGAAACGGAGGAAGGAGAAGGAGAAGGAGGTGAAAGAGAAGGAGTTGAAGGTGAATAATGTCGTCAGCGCAGGCATGACGAGCGCGAGCGCAGCTACGCCCCGATCTCTGCACCCTTCTTTGCCGTTGAATCCGACCCTCAATATGAATGCTGTCGCGGGGCCAAGTGGGACGCCCAAGCCTGGGTCCCCAGTCCTACGGCACGCGCCGATGAACAAGCCCTCGCTGGTCACTGGCACGCGGATGCGGGCAGGATATGGCGGGATGGGTAGCGGGCCCAACGCCATCGGCGCGGACATGGGTGGGCGGGGGAGAGGAGGAATGGGAGGAGGAGGAGGAGGAGGAGGAAGTAGACGGTGGACTTTACCGCCGCGGCCAGCGAATAGCTATCGTCCGAATATCGATCGCAGTCCGTCGCCGGATACGGGCTTGCTTGAGGCCGCGACGAGGGAGGCGAAGGAGCGGGAGAGGAGGAATGGGCGGGCGAGGGGTGGTGGGGAGAGTTCGGGGATGGGGAAGGGAAAGGAGCGCGAGAGGGATGAGGGCGTGCGCAAGGAGGTGCATGATGCGTTGGTGGCGAATGGGTTTGATCATTTGAAGCTCAGGGTGCAGCATATGGGCGCCGTGAGGGACGACGATGTGCGCGCGTTTATGAGTCAGTTCGCCTACGAGAGGGTGCGTGGTTTTGCTGTTGTGTTTGAGGAGACGGGCTGATTGATTTTTCTTTGTAGATTCTGCGGGAGGACGATGGCTTTTATGTGACGTTCAAGGACAGCACGACGGCGCGACGAGCAGAGCTTGTGGTTACCACTGGTAGGCAGATGCTTGGTTTCCATACGGTGACGGTGACGGTCCATCCGCCGCCCCGATCTTCTCCCGGCGGGGGAAAGATTGCATGGGACGACAAAGCGCTTGTCGAGAAAGCACAGGAGATGGTCGAGCGGGAACTCCGGGAGTTTTTGGAGAAGGATATCACGGATCGCTTAGTCGGCCCCCATTTACGGCGGTTGGCGGCGGAGCGTCGGAGCAGGCCACCGCCGAAGGAGGGTGAGGTTCGGGATGGTGTGGATGGGGGACGGCCTGCTGCAACCAAGCGGGATCTCAAGAGCATGTCGTTCAAGAAGGCGAGGAAGGAGGTGGAGGTTGAGCTACTGCCTGAGGAGCACGAGGAAGAGAGGGAGGAAGAGCAGGTTGTTGTGGAGCGGCCGAAGAAGAAACGGAAAAAGGAGGTCGTGAAGAAAAAACCGAAGAAGGTGTTGGACGAGGACATTGAGAGCGAGGATGAGATGGAGCCACATGAAGTTGTGGTGGGATTGAAACGTTCAGGGTCGGAGGAACCGGAGAACCAACCTTCATCGAAGAAGGTCAAGGTGGAGATCGAGCCTATGGACCTGATTGTTGGGAAAAAAGCGCCGCTCAAAAAGAAGAAGGTGCTGGAGAAAAAGCGCAAGCCTTCGGTGGAGGAGGTCATACTGCCAGACGAGTACGAACTTCCTCCAGTCGCGGATTTGCGTCTGTCCTCTGGGTTCGAATCCTCGCTTTCTCCCTCACGCTCTCCTTCGCCTTCCCCAACCACCCCTCGACTGCCCACGCCACCTCCGAATGTCTTTGACGAAGGCATATGCGAGGATGATGAAGACACGTACTATGCTAAATTGGTGCTCTCTGGCCTTGACATCGAACCTAATCTGGACCCACTGCCTCCGCCTCAATCCGAGACTGCTCCGTTCTTCCGCAAACACATCACTGGCTCCGCCCGCACAGAAGGCTTCTACAAGATCACCCATGCAGAGAAGATTGCATATGTCACGCAATACCAGGCGCGCGCGACGAACGTCGCAGCAGCTACCCCAGTCGACGAACCCCCGCCGCAACACGTCGAGTCTTCGCGCTCAAATCGCGCCAATGCCCGTCGTCGCGCGCAAGGCCTGGAAGAGATCAACCAGGTCCAGCGCGCGGTTGCATTATCCAAGGGCGAAGCGGCGGCGAATGAGGTTAGTTTCAAGTTCAACCAGCTGCAGACACGCAAGAAACATCTTCGCTTTGCGCGTTCGCCGATTCACGACTGGGGTCTGTATGCGATGGAGAAGATTTCGCGTGGGGAGATGGTGATCGAGTATGTCGGCGAGATCATTCGTGCGCAGGTGGCCGAGAAGCGGGAGAAGTTGTATGAGCGGCAGGGGATTGGGAGCAGCTATCTGTTTCGTATCGATGAAGACTTGGTGGTGGACGCTACCAAGAAGGGGAATCTCGGGTATGTTTCATGTTCTTGAATTTCTTCCTTTGTTCAGTGGCGCTCATTGTTTGCCTTTTTCATTAGACGTTTGATTAATCACTCCTGCGATCCTAATTGTACAGCCAAGATAATTACGATTAATGGAGAGAAGAAGATCGTAATCTATGCAAAACAGGAAATCGAGCTTGGTGACGAGATAACCTATGGTATGTTTCACTCTCTCAATTGACTGTCGTGTGTCACCTTGCTGATACTCTATGCAGACTATCACTTTCCTTTCGAGCAGGACAAGATCCCTTGCTTATGTGGGTCTGCAAAGTGCCGGGGCTTTCTCAACTAGAGCTTTCGTATTTGTCGTAAATTTTATACGCTTTCTTTTATTTTTTTTCCTCTCAGAGTTTTCATCGTATCATACCCTCATCACTGCATTTGTCTGTATCTGTCGAATATCATGTCTTGCTGTCGAACTTGGCTATTTGGCCCCCTTCTCCGTGGTACGGCTCATTATGCTTGAAGCTTGTCACCAGCGAGCTTTCTGCGTACGTATACTCTATATATGTACCCCAGCGCCCTCGAAATTTCCTTATTCGGACGAGAGCGGTTGTTTGCTTGTGTTTTCGAAGCCTCGAATTTTGCTCTTAACTGCGATTATGGCGGGATCCAAGTACGCGTATGTCCGAAATTTCGAACTCCCCGATCCGTTGTTGCCTGGGACATTCATGCTTCTGCGACTGGATGGCCATTCCTTTCATCGGTGCGCGCTGTTGCCGGCTTTCGGTACCCATCTGCGAAATAAGACCTATTCAGGTTCTCTGACGAGCATGGGTTCACGAAACCTAATGATTTACGAGCCCTTGAACTTATGGACCACGCTGCGAAAGATCTTATGGAACAATACTCCGATATCGTGCTTGCGTTTGGGGAATCTGACGAATTCAGGTCTCTGATTGACCGGTATCAGTGCCTTCCAACGATACTGAAATATTTTCTTGTGAATCACTCTTAGTTTTCTTCTTCGCAAGTCGGCCACCCTATATAATCGACGACAATCCAAGATTGTGTCTACTTTGACTTCCTTGTTCACCTCCTCCTATGTCTTCCACTGGGCCAAGCACTTCCCTGATTGTCCTCTCAAATACCCACCGTCATTTGATGGGCGACTCGTACTCTATCCGAGTGCTCGCGAAATCCGCGATTACTTCTCGTGGCGACAGACGGACAGTTTGTATACCTCTTCGGAGTATACGCGACCACTGAATGTCCAAATCAGCGCATATCAATAATCTATACAATACGACATTTTGGGCTCTAGTGCAACAAGGCGGACAGAATACGACAGACGCCCATGCAACCCTCAAAGTACGCATGCTGGTGAATGTTATTGCTTTGACTGAATGGCAACGCAGGGGACGTTCTCGAAGGACAAACATGAGATTCTCTTTTCTCGCTTTCAGATCAACTACAATGCGATCGACGCGAGGTTCAGGAAAGGGAGCACCTTGGTGCGAGAAGAAGTCAGTCACCGCTCCATCTGTTGGAACAGTGCAGATGAATCATCATTTAGCTTCCTGAAAAAACCATAGCCAAAGATAATGGGGCGGGCACAGGAGAGCCTTCGGACTCCGGCGCAGCCTCTGCTGTCAAAATGCGCGGCAGAACCAAACCTCGCACACAAGTGGTCGTTTTGCATTGTGATATCATACAAGACGATTTTTGGGACGCGCGGCCGGAGATCTTGGCAGACTGACAGCGATGAGAATCGCTAGTGATTTGCGTCGTTCTAAATGTCACTTACAACGCTCGCTTCATGGCCGTGCTGCTGTGATTCTCGCTGAATACGAAGCTGTGGCTTCTGTCGACAGGTAAGGCGAAGGGCTGGCTGAGCTGTTTCCACCGAAGAACGGGATTGGAATAATGATAACTCATACCGATAGCCGAGTTGCTGTTACATTCATTCTACAGATACGAGACGTTATGCCTGTTTTTTCACCAAGCCTTTAGGCAACTCCTTCACCCATGGCAGGAAGTCCCCTCCACGCATATAGGGTCGGAGCACTTCCGGAATAACGAGGCCCTATCGGTTTCGTTAGCATTGGAGAGGTTACGTTCGAAAGGCAAGTGCATACATCTGGCGTCTGGTAGTTTTCCACCAGGCAGCAAAGGGCACGCTCAGTCGCGCAGAGGGTCCCGTTCAGCATGTGGACGTACACCTTCCGCGTCTGGTCCTTTGTCTTGATGCCACACCGGACCTCGAGCCGCCGGCTTTCTATGAAACCCGTCAAGGCGCTCAAAACAGAACACCACACATGGATGAAAACTCACGATAGTCAGTGCAATTCGAGCACGAGACAAGCTCCTTGTAGTTCTTCTGGAACGGGAACCACGCCTCGAGATCGTACTTTTGTGCCGCCGCAAGATTCAGCGCTCCCGAAACGATAGCGACGACGCGATAGCGCAGACCAAGGCTCTGGTAGAACGCCTCGCTGTTGGCGATCATGGTGTCGAACATCTCCCAGCTCTTCGTCGGCTCCGTCACCAAGAATTGCTCGATCTTCTCGAATTGGTGGACGCGGAAGATGCCCCACATGTCGCGCCCCGCCGAGCCGGCCTCTTTTCGGAAACACGTCGAGTATCCGGCGTATTTGATGGGCAGCTGTTGCTCGGGCTGCTCAAACCACTCTTCCGAGTGGAAAGCCGAGATGGGTTGTTCCGAGGTTGCGATGAGGTATTTCTCGTCGTCCGAGCCGATGACTTTGTACAGCTCCTCGTCGAACTGGTCCAATTGCGCTGTTTTGGCCATTTGGTCTTTGTTCATCATGAATGGTGGCTGAATTTTCTTGTCTGATCCGCGCGTCGTCGATATATGTACAATGAGGGGGAATGGAATTCACGTACATCCCCGGTCACGCAGAAAGTCGAGCCCGTATGCGATTAAGGCATGGTTTAGGTCAATGCCGTCGTTTGTGAGGAAGTAACCTCTATGTCCGGCGATTTTGGCGCCTGTGAATGATTAGTGAAGCAGAGAACAAAAAGCTCGTTCGCACCTCGATCAAGATCCATCGCATCCAGCCTCAGTAGAACTTCGTGATGGGGCATTATGTCGGTCCTCACAGGCGGCTCGTCCGTTTCTTGAGCCGGATGCCACGTCCGGAGGGTAGCGTTGTCGTCCTAGAATTCCGTCCATAGCTGATATCGCTCAATGTATGAGCACGAACCTCTGTTTGGCTGACAGGTACGTCCTTCCCGACAATGTTACCGATTAAGCTAGCTTTCTGTCGCATCTTTATCTCCAGTTCCTTCGCCTCTTGCCTGATCCTGTCGACCTTCGCGTCCAACTCCTTCTTGGAAGCCACTAAATCGTCTGCCGGCTGTTTTGCCTGACGCAAGACGCGTTGGAAAGCAGCCTCGGATTGATAGGTAGAAAGAGAACCTTTTTCTTGGCTGTAATTTCTTTCTGTACATCGTTCACCTCCTTCTTTGCATGTGCAGCGTCAAAATCCACTGTTGAATCATCGAATCAGCCCGTATGTGAGACTAACGAACGAAACGCAATTAACTCTTCACCCAATCGGCATACATCTGAATAACCTCATCGACCAGCTCTACGGAATGACCGCGTTTTTGCTGCGACTCGCGGATGGCTTTCGAATTACCGCCCTTGCTGTCGATAAAGTCCAGTATATCTAGCGTCATGTTGCAATCGCGTCGAGAGACGGTTCAGAGCCGGTTCTTCTGCAGCAGGTCCCAGTGGATCGATGGGGTGGTGAGTGAGGTCGTAGAGAAGCAAATAATTTTATATCGCGTGTTACGTAACTACTCTCATTCAAAACACCCATGTCGAGTCAAAGCTTCAATCGACTCAAGTTACTTCATTCCTCGAGTCAACTCAGAGTACACTGTCCTTGTTTGTGGTGATCTCGGAGCACCATTCTCCTTGGCTGGAAAACACTAAGTTCGATCGAACACTGGTTACGACTCATTGAACACTGGCGTGCGTTGGTGATAAGTAAGTAGGTGTGCTACTGGCATATCGTTCCTGGTAGTAAGTGGTACAAGAATGAAGATTGTGTGGTCCATCGTCTGTGGACTGCAGTGAAGCATCTCTAATCAAAGACTTGGTAGACTTGCAACAAATCTAGGAGCATACTTCTTGTGCATCTAACCTCGGCGAAACTATCCTTGCCGAAGCGATCCTGCCGTCCTTCGGGTTGTAATTATAGTCAAGAAAATGACGAGGTGAGCCAGCAGCCCGCCACCTTTATTTTCTCTTGTACATCGGGGGCTTGATTTATCTCAGTTGATAGAGCCTGAGTTCGACTTGTGGTGCGGGTGAGTTAATCAGCCCAGGTACTAGTTTGGACGGAGAAGGGACGAAGACGCATCACGCACATGCCATACTGGGAGGAGCTTTGGATAGTTCTCGTCAACAACGCCGAACAAGGCATGCCACATCGCTAATTCAATCCTAAGCATGTAATGAACATCCTTTCAGCTTACCCGTGGCCGTCACAGACATGGAAATGACGGCCATCCCGGCGCCGAGCATATTGTTTTCTCCAATGTGTCTTGTGCAGGAATTTGTTCAACGCTTCCGAATCGTCAACACAGGAAGCGTCTCTGGCATCATACGCACCCCTTTTATTACTGGGGCGGCGCGCCTTACATTGGGAACGCTATCCGCCTCCCTTATTTCAAGTCTGGGTATCCACTCCTTTTTCACGATATTGCTGAACGTTTTTTCAGAACCATCAATGTACAGCTTTTTCTAGCACCTTGTTGTCTCATCCTTTCCAGGCCATTATTACGGGCGCCGTTAGAAGTAATTTAGCGAAGCCCCAGACCTTTACAATACCTCACGGTACAAATCCCTGGAACAGATATGTCAGGCGACTCAGGCCAAATGCCGGAGCCGCTCTCAAAAGCATCAGATATAACCCACTGTTGCTTTGCTCTCTGAACGTTTGAGTGAACACCACACTTGCCGATAAATATGCAGCAATAGTAGCCGAGGTCGCGAAAAAGAATCCTCGTGCTTGGGTTTGGGCCGGAACTCAATCCACGCCATGTTGATTTATCTATACATTTCCACTGCACACGATCTTTGTGAGTTTGCGACATCGGCCGTGAGGCTCAGAGACACACCGTATTGGCCCATGGCGAAGATGTTTGGGCTCGCTGAGATTTCTGTCCGTGCCAAGTCAAACACATTGAATCGTCCATCTACTCGTCAATTTAATTTGTATATTGTGTCCGTTGGGGATCGTGTTAAATCGTCTGAATTACGTAATCATATTATAAGCTTAATGTCACTGTAGGCGATGCGAGCGACCTTAATTGATCGCTGTTGAATCAAGTTCAATCAACATCATCACCGCAATAACTTACATCCTCTGTTCGAGAAGCGACGACTGAGGAGCGTATCGGTCGTCCCGCACATGTTCCCCATACCGGTTCGGAAATGTGGCTGTCTTTCCATAGTTAAGTAAAAGTACAGTATCCGTCAATTTCCTAACTGGGACGAGAGCGGTTGTTTGTTTCGGGTGGTGTTTGGACGGGTTCCCATCATTCCCTCCTCCACCGTCCACGTTACCCTCGTTGCTGTCCCCGGGTCGTGCCCCCCAATGTTCGGCTGCTCGTCCCGACACACTCCAGTCAAATATTGCATCTCCTCATCATCCTCAGCGTCTCTCGAAGGATGTAAACCTCGGATATGGCTTCGAGTTCTCACTAGCTTGAATCTCAGCAACTATCAGCAACTTTTGCATCTCGTCGGAGCTTATAGATGGCTCTCAGCTCGCGCGTCATGTATGCGTCGTCTGTTTCGTTGCGCTGTTCTCGCTCTTCATCACCGCGGTCTCGACACCTCATCAAAAACAAAGCGGCGCTTTGGCTGCGGTAGATGATCTGCGTCTCGGGTTTTCCCCTCGTTTGTGGTCTCTCCGTCTACCTGGATCCAGGCTCAGTCGGATTCTTCTCACCTCTGTCTGATACTCGCGGCCATTTTTTCTATGCAAAAGTGACTCAATAAAGTTTCAAGACTTCAAACTGTGGCGCAGAGCGCTGAAAATTTCAAGCGAGTATGCATCCCTTCTCCCCATGATTCAAATCTGCAAGGCGCAACTTCTCTGTCTGTCCTAACGCTTGGGCAATGCCTGGATTGGTGTGGGATTCTCGATTCAAGGTGTTACTCGTGACGTGACCAACGCTTTGGTTGTCACACTGGAACTATTTGCCTTCGCATCTCTTATCTTTCTGTGTCCTTCATGGCAGAGCAGCCTGCTGCCTCTGGCAGCACGCTCAAAACGACTCCACCACACCCAAATGACACGACTAGGGTGCCCACCCAAACGCCCAACTCACCTTTCAAGCAAACACTTGTCGCGCATCATGTCTTTCGGCCCGGTGGCAAACTGGCTGAGCGACGGGCTCTTGTAGTGGAATCCGTGGGTGAATGTTGTGAGGTTCCCCTCCAATTTCTTTGCGAATCGGTTCTGTCTGGGTCGATTTTCCAAACCAACCCAGGGTTCGTGGCTCGAGTGGCAGACAAATTAAGAAAGAGTGGAGACTTACAACGGGACGGGTCCTGGACCAAGTTCTCTCACTACCCCAGCAAAGTGGAAAGGCACGAGGACGACGTCTTTAGGCCCCTCGCTGCTGTCTTGAACGCTATAATCAAAGGTGGGGAAGACGTGGTGTACGAGGTGGAAAAAGGGGACGCGACACGTCCGAGAGCGAAGATAGAATTCGTCAATGATCCTAGCAAGAGCCCTAAGGGAGAGATGGAGAATGCCACCCGCCCCGATACAAATGGCACGGTAATCGACCCCGGTGTCTTGGATTTGATTATCCCTCAATTCCGCCTCCGTTCCTGGCGTACGACAGCAATGCCAGGAGAGTTTAAGAAAGACAAGCATGCAGACAAGATCAGCGATGTAGGTCCATCCGCCTTGGTCTTGATATCGAATGACCTTTTTGTGATTTTAGAACGAGGCTAAAAATCTTTGGAGTGCCAGGCACATCATGACGGAGGACGCAGCACGTCGTTTCGTTCTTTCATTCACTGTAGAAGATGCATCCATGATCCTCTGGTTTTTCTCGCGATCGCAGATTATGGCTTCCGAGAGGTTTGACCTGATTGCGGTAAGGGCTTTCGTGAACCTATCACAGATGAACGCTGACTCCTTCCTGCAGAACCCCCAAACACTGATCAAGATGGTTTTGAGTATCGCATTCGCTCCCGTTGAACAATTAGGCTTCGATTCCACTGTCTCCCAGCTTGCAGATGAGCAAGGAAGGCCGCAATTCAGATACAGATTGAAGGGAACAACCTACATCGTAAGACGCATCATCTCGGAATACCATGCAGCCACTATTCGAGGAAGAGGCACGCGAGTTTTCGAGGTCTACCCGGAAGACGATCCCTCAAAATCGTACGTCCTGAAAGATGAATGGATTTCTGCAGATTACCCGACCGAAGCAACACTGCTTTTACTCCTTCACACCTTGCTGCAAACTGGAAGACAGCATTTCCTCACTGTTCACGCTCACGATTTTGTTCGACTCTCGGACGGCACCATTGACAGTACATCGCACTTCATGGGGGGAAACGACAATTCCCCGTACCTCAGTACGGTAAAGTCGAAGTTCGAGAGCAGCAAGTTGGGTACCGACAAAGGGAGCCGAATGGTCCCGGGATCTGGAGCAGTAGCTTTGCGTATTCCAACTGCTGGGCTGACTCCCGTAGTAACATTTGCCGATGATGACGCGCCTGCTGCGATGCCATTCTATGGGCCTAGGTTACACACTCGCGTCGTTTTTGAGGAGGTTGGGACTCCGATCCAGGACCTGACCTCTATGAAGAGGGTGCTTATATGCCTGCAGGGGGCTGTGACTGGTGGGTCTCGTTCTGCGTACCTGGGCGTCGCTTAGCCTCCCCCTTAGCTCTGAACGCTATCCATAACCTTGGATTGGTACATCGTGATCTTACCCCTGGAAATATTCTCGACGTGGCTGGCGTTTCGAAGCTCACTGATCTTGGATATCTGAAGATCTACCGGGACGACGAGATCGATCCGCAACTGCAAGAACTGCTCGGTCGTTCAAGTGGTAAGGGTGTGGAAGCCAAGACTGTATGTATCTTATCTATGTCCTTTTCAACATCTAAACAGTCTCGGAAGGCTATCGCAGATTTTGTGGCGGTCGAGGTCATGAATGGCCACTATATGTTTATACCCGGACGTCATATGCATAAGAAGACGCACGTATTTCAGCGGGTAACACGCCACGCCGGTCATCGTGTCTTGCGTTATTGGCCCCACCATGACATAGAGGCAATTCTCTGGATACTATGTTGGTGCGTCTTTGGGAAGAAGGTCGCTGGAAGGTATACCTCTGCGCAGAAACAAGGGTACAAGATTTACTTTGGTCCCAAAGCCAATGCCGCCGAACGTCAGGAGGCGATACGATCTGGCCCATTTTTACCGCTGGAAGGTTCACTACCGGATGAATTCGCGGCAGCTGCGGAATGCTTACGCTCCCTGTTTGCCGAACTTTTTGAGCGGTACGAGGAATTCGAAGCTACTCTGGATCTAGAAGACCTTGATGTCGAAGGCTTGCATGACGCTGTTGCGAAGGCCTTTGAGACGGCGATTTCGAATACACTGGATATCCCATTCAATCTGGAGCCAGAGACTGCTGTCCGATCCGGGATTTCAACTCAACCAACCAATCTCGGCAATGCCGCGCCCACGGCTGCTGAAAACAACACAGCCCCGACCACGGTCCAGGTGGACTCGGATGATGAGTTGCTTCTGACACCCACTGGTTTCACGTCCAAAGGCAAAGGTCGAACAACAGCGGAGAGCGAGTCTCAATTCGACGAGGCCAGTGGCCCCCAGCGTGGGTTGCAGGAGAAACGACGTGCGGACAGTGGCAGCGAATCTGATCAGGGGCAGTCTGACATCTGGAAACGCATTTTCACAAAATAGAGACTCGATGTCTGTACTAGACTCTCACAGACAAGCAGACGATTGTAGACAAGGCACAGACCGAGACGCAGGCGACAGACCACTGTAGACAATGGGTTAAGCGATAGACACTGGTCTCCGCATGGCGCACTTACCGTCACCACTTGATGCGACATCGGCAAGCTATTATATCCGTCCGCCTCGGTCTTTTCCCTCGCAAAATTTTCTCTAAGTCCCTTGCCGACGTATGAATGGCTGGCAGTATAAAAGGGTGTCGCACCTTGCTGCCATTCCCTGCTCTTCCCCCCTCCCGTTTTCATCTCAACTCACAGCTGCTTCCACTTCCTCTACGAGTCCTTGACTCTGGTATGTTTCCCGCCATCCAACTTTATCCTCGCTGACACTGGTTCCCTTCAGAAACTCATCGGATTCATCGTCGAGCCAACTCCGCAGCTCATTGCCTCTCATTGCGCGCACCCGGCACTTCCTGTTTTCTTATAATTCGTATTTCTCTATGTACTCAGCACACATGTATGCCCCGTATATCTAGCACTCTCTCAATTATATATATTTCTTCACCATTACTTTCGTGGCGCCCCATTACTACAATCCGAAGGAAATTTCAGGCAACAAGATCCACGAAACAACGAGAACACGATATTTTGATTGACCGGATGTAAATTACGAGACGGTCTTCTACGCTGGTCTATGTGTCTGTCGGCTAAATTTTCTCTATCGGCTAATTTATGTCTATCGTTCTGCAGGTGTCTGCCATAGAAACGGCGTGTCTGCCCCACTCTAGCACAGACAGGGGCCTTTCTGTGGGTCTGCGGTGTCTGCGGTGTCTGCCGCAGACCACTGCAGACATCTGTCGTTTTCCAGATGCATGAGCTCCCTGTGGCAGTGTCACACTGTGTGACTTTCTTCACGTGATTTGCATAGTGTTTGGCCTTGTTAGTCAATAACCGTCTTTGACTTGAACATCCAACTCGAACTGCACCATCCACGCGCTTTTCTTTCCGGAAATCCCATATCCACGCGTTGAATTCTCCAATCACTATCACTAGCCTCGTCTCCGCCTTGGATTTTCAGCATCGGCTGCATTTTGCTTGTAGACCCAAATTCTCCATCGACATGACGACTGTCTGCGGAGTTCCTCAAGTTCCCTTAGCATCCTTCATCGAACACATTCTACCCCCATCCGCCGAATGGCACGTTCGCGTCGAACACCGACTTGTCGACGGCGGTCATATTGTTGCTGGTCGGTGGCAATGCGAAGCGGCGCGTTCTGCGGAGCCCAATCTTGTGTCAATGGTTGAGACAATCATTCGTACTGGCCAAGATCTCGCACCGCACCCTGCAACTTGCCGCTTCGTTCTCGCTCCAAAGACCACAGCCAGCTCCCAACAACGTGTGCCACCCGATGCGCAGTTAGAGCTTGTGGACTGTTCCCGCTTTCGGGTCGCAATACCATGGCTTCTTCACTCCAAGAGGGCCACTCCAGAATGCGTCAGTTCCATCGTTCATGTTTTTGCTGTTCTCTAACTGCTCTTTGCAGATTGAGGAAGAACTAATGTGGAGTTGCGCAGATATCCTCAACAGCGATCCATGCCGTCGCTTCTCATACGGCATAACTGTGCGCGACGATAATGCTACCCTCTGGTTTTTTTCCCGATCACACGAACTTGTCTCTTCTACGCTCAATGGCACCACTGTGCGTCCGCCCACTCTTGCATTGCTCGCTGTTCCTTGCTGACTATCAACCCCGTAGGAAATTCGCGATTTAATAAAGGTTGTTCTCCGCCTCGCTTTCGCCAATCCGGAAGAGTTGGGCTACGACACCACCGTGTCCCACATCCTCGACAATACCGGGACCCCGACCGCGCAGGTCAAATTAACCGTTGGAAACAGCGTCTACGTCACGAACAAGATGCTCTCCGACTGTCGTAGAGATGGCATATGTAGAAGAGCTACTCGAGTATGGGAAGCTTACCGCGAAGACGATCCCGAGCGCACCCCCGTTGCTATCAAGGACGTGTGGGTGGCGGCTGACGCTGTTCAGGAGGGTGACCAGCTGATGGAGTTGCACAACAAACTGCAAGCCGTTACCCAGCTTTCACTCCCGCATCCTCCTGGGCAATATTTTTTGACCGTTGTGGAGCATGGTTTTGTACCAACGTCCGACGGCGCCGATGACGACACGCTGCTCATGATTGGTGGTATCACACTGGATGGACAATACCCTCTTCATTTGAAGCATTATCGAATCGTCTTTCAAGAAATTGGGACGCCGATCCACAGCCTCGAAAGTCTTTCCGACATCATGCGTGCGTTGGCCGATGCCACTCGAGGTCTGACATCCTCAATCCCTACCTGCAATTCGCGCTAATTGTGCTGTTCTAGCCCTCCAATTACTTTATCAGCTTGGGCTCGTACATCGCGATGTCAGTGCTGGGAATATCTTGTTCGTCGACGGTGTGGGAAAACTCGTCGACCTGGAATTCATGAAACGCTACAAGGGACCGATTTCTTCCTCGTCCGCCGAGCAGCACATAGTCAGTGTCTTCGTGCTGTGTTCTCTCATTTTATACCAAGCTATTTTACAGGGAACACCTACATACACCGCCGGTGAGGTTGCTGCTGAAGCTTACGGCTACGCCTCGCGTCATTTCAGACCCGTTGGTGTCCTTTTTTCCGAGAGAAAGCCTTTTCGATTCAACCCCTTCCACGACATCGAGTCCACCTTATGGATCGCCATTTGGACTCTATTCCGTCACCGCCGAATCCTTCCGGAGAGCAAGGAATTTTTTGACGACCACTTTCCTCGCCACTTCACGAAACGCACCTTCAGCATGCGAATGGTGGCGATCTCGTCTGGTTTCCTCTCGTTGGAGGAGTCGGACCCATTCTATGCTGTTTTGGAGACCCTGCATGATGCACGGCTGGAGCTTTTTCTACATTATGCACGGTTCGAGAGCAACATCGGCTCTCAGTATCATTTTCTCGAGGATGAACTTGCGCCGTGCAAAGGTTCGCCCTTTGGCGACATACATTCTATATTCATCGCACATTACGAAAAAGCGGCGGAGTGCTCTGAAGGGTTGCTCCTCCCTCTTTCTCAGTCTGTTAAGCGGAAGGCTGACCCACAAAACGACGTCTCTCCGCCGGGTGTTGACGTTAACACGCCCAACACCTCGCTCGAGCGGCCTGCAAAAAGATCGAAGAGCTCGTCACCTCAGCGTCCGCCGACCACTCGTTCCTCGGTTGGCAGCGACAAGCGCCGCAGCTCGAATGCGCGCCCTACTCGACAGAGCTCACGACTGGCCGAGAAGAAACGATCTTCTAACCGCAATCGTGCGACGTGACGAACGATTACTCTTGCTTTGCTGTTTAGTGCACGGTGCTGCGCCGTGTATCCCAGATGATACTCATTTGCTCTTATACCTGTATATACTGTATTTGTATTGTACTATCGCAACCATTTGCTTGCAATGTAAATCAAAACGCATCAACCAGAGTTCTGGCAGACCTTTCTCGAGCAGATATTCCTCCCTTCAATGCGGCACAACTTGCAGCCATGCGCGCAGCCCATCGACAGGGGAGTCGAGAAGACTTGCGAGTAGCTCGATCTTCTCTTCAACTTGAATTGGTAAAGGCAGTAGTAATTTGGGTCGTCCTTGTAAGTAGTACAATGATGATTGAAGTTATAGGAATGGCCACCGTCACGGTATAGCGACAGACTTGGTGATTCTTTCTTCCATTGACTAGCGCCGCCCGTCCTTTTGCGTTTGTGAGACCAGGGTGAGACTGGTGGGCGGCACAGCATGCATTTTTCAGAGGTACACGCGGGTAGAATGTCGGTGTGGTGCGACTGAAGCTGAGATTGGCCCAGCAGCGCTCTTGGCCCTCTTGAAGGCACCTTGCCCGACATATCGCCTGTACGACGGCCCCGACGGCGTCGAAGGTTTGTCGTGCTCCGAGCTCGCTGATTTGGGTGTTGTGGTTAGTCTGTTGTTGACCGCGATCGCTTGCACGGTCGCTCGTGTTATTACCAATCGTCGGAGTTTGAATATATTCCCACGCCTTCCTCCCTTGCTTTCACCGTTGTGCATATTCCGGAAGCAAACTTTGGCTGAGTAAGTACCTTCTATTATATATTCTAAGAGGTCTATTTAGTAGGATTCACGATTTTCCTGCCCCAATGCGCCTAATTGAATGACCCATGAGTTTGACAGGATTTGTCAGCCGGTTCAAAATCTCGTCGTTGCTTGAATATTTTCTCTAGTTTTGGCTGACAAGGGTGTTCATTAACAACGAAGAAATGTCAGTGCAGCCAAATTTTTGGCTAAAACGCGCTTAACGGTATGAAAAGAAGCCCCAGAAATTTCTGATTATGTAATAAGGCGGGCGACCGATCGGCCGACTCACCTTCTCAACAGACTACAACAACCGCAGGTACGAGGACCATTTGAAGTTGTAGCGTCTGTGTACGAGAGACTATGTTGTGGTCAAGTCGCGTGGAACAAATAGACCGTCCCTTGTTTCTTACCAGTAATACCACCATCCTCGCCAGCACATCCAGGCGCTACTTCTCTGCAATGCATACCACGTCTGCAATGAAATCTGACTACCATCGACCCGGTCGTCTTTTTCCTCGTCAGGATCCTGGATTGTGTTTGCAGGAAAATAGACATTGAATTTTTCATATCGCTTTCACTCTCGACCGTACTCAATTCACTCGACGCGACTCGACTTCACAGTCGCGTCTAACATACATTTGTCCATCCAAATTCAATTCAAGCCAATTCCAAGCCAATTCAGGCCAATTCACGATTCAGTGTTCACGCTAAAATGTGACTCAGTGTGACATTAACTACTGGACTGAACCTCGACCTGCTCCGTTCACGCGTTTACAGCGCGTCTCACCTTCCAGATTCTCGTATTTACGTGTCGCACTCTCCAGATTGCTATTGTGGTCTACAAGTGCGTTGGAGCCACTGATGACCGATCTTCGTTCTCAATTCTCTGCAGCATCTATTCTTGTCGAAATGTCCGAGTTTGTCGCTGGAATCCCTCAAGTGCCCCTTGAATTTTTCTTCGATAACATTCTACTCCAACCCGCCGAATGGCACTCCCTCGCCGGACGCTTCCTTGCCGACGAGGGCCATATTGTCTCGGGTCGTTGGATTCAGAAATCGTCGTGTTCTGCTGCGGCAGATTCTGAAACAGATTTTGTTTCTGTTGTCAACATGGTCATTCGTGCGGGCGAGAAATTTGCACCCCACCATCCAACCTGTCGCTTGACCGTGGTGCCAGCAACTACAGATAAGCCCAGCCACCTTTTGCCACCCGATGCGCAGTTTAAACTTGTCGACTCTGTGTCACCCTTTCACGTTGCGATACCGTGGAACATCCGAACCACGAAGACTCCGTTATATTCTGTCAGTTCAAGTACTTCCTCGCTCAATTCTTTCTGACGTTTGCTCACAGAATGACGACGGATTAATATTGAATTGCCAGGAGCTTCTCTCCAATAATTCATGCCGTCGTTTCTCGTATGGTATAACGGTCGAAGACGATAACTTGAGAATCTGGCTTTTCTCCCGTTCGCATGAGCTTGTATCTTCTTCCTTCAATGTTATCACGGTGTGTTTTGACGCTGAAATCTCAGAACTTCTGTTGATGATCTTCACAGGAGATCCCCAATTTAATCAGGGTTATTCTCAGCCTCGCCTTCGCCACTCCAGAACAGCTGGGCTACGACACCACCATGTCCCACGTTGCCGACGATATGGGATTTGCGCAACTCCGACTGACTGTCGGGCACACAGTCTACTGTATGTCACGACGCTCCTGTTGTCTGATCACGGAAAGGATATCACTTGTGGAAGAGCAACCCGCGTTTGGCAAGCCTACCGTGAAGATGATCCGGAGCGTATTCCAGTTGCCGTCAAGGACGTGTGGGTTTCCGCCGACGCCGTTCAAGAGGGTGATCAACTGCTCGAATTACACGAGAAACTACGAACCCTTTCTCATCCTCCGCTTCCCCATCCTCCAGAACATTACTTCTTGACCGTCATTGAACACGGTTTTGTGCCAACGTCGGACGGCGTCGACGACGACACATTGATCATGACCCGCAGTGTGCTGCCGGAGGGTGGCACGGAGAAGCGCAGAAAACATTATCGCATCGTCTTCAAAGAAGTCGGGATACCAATCCATGACCTACACAGCCTCGCCGATGTCATGCGGGCCTTAGCAGATGCGACTCGAGGTTCGCATAATTCGTTCTTCCTGCTCAATCTGGTGCTGATCTGAATATTTAGCTCTTCAACTACTCTATGAGCTCGGTCTTGTGCATCGTGACGTCAGTGCTGGTAACATCTTGTTCGTTAACGGTGTGGGGAAACTCGCCAACCTCGAATTCATGAGGTTCTATAGAGGTCCAATTCCCCCTTCCCCCGCTGACCGCTACATTGTCAGTCTTTGTTTGCTCTTTCTGTGTCGTTGTTTAATATCATATGACAGGGAACGGCCGATTTCATGGCCGGAGAAGTTGCCATTAATAAGTACCGCTACCCCTCGTTGGATTTCACTCCGGCCGACGCGCCAGTGTACCTGGACAAACCGGCCTTCAGATATAATCCATTCCATGACCTGGAGTCGACATCATGGATTGGAGTCTGGGTTTTATTATACCACCGTCAGGAGATTCCACACTTGAAGAAGTTTTTTGACGTGCATTTCCCTCGGCACTTCACGACTGATACTCTCGACAATCGCGTGCTGGCCGTCTCATATAGTCTTCCCGGCTTCGACAAATCCGACTCCTTCTACCCTGTAATGTACCCACTGCATAAAACCCGAGTACACCTTTACAAGGGATATGCAACTCTCGAGAGCGATATCCACCGCAAGTACCATTATCTTGAGGACGAAGGAGCATCGTCTGGCGAGGGGTCTCCGTTCTACGGCATACACGACAAATTAATTCACGAGTACGAAGAGGCTGCGCGACTTGCCGAGGGTATATCTCTCCCTCTTTTTCGCTCCGACGCTTTCAAGCGGAAAGCCACCTCGGAGCCCTCCCAGGTTGATGATGTTCCTCATGTTAGAAAGGCCGTCTCCCCCAAGAGACCGACCAAAAAACTGAAGAGCACATCGCCTCGGAATCCCCCTACCACCCGTTCTTCCAGCGGCGCCAAGCACCGCAGTCCAAATACGTGCCCTTCTCGACGAAGCGCACGACTGGCCGAGAAGAAGCGGTCTCCTACGCGCAATCGCGCGACGTGATGATCCTACGACACTTGCTTTGCTGTGCATTGCGCCCCACTGTGCCGTGGATCCGAACTGTATTGATAATGGTTCCTCTCCGAATTCTGTATATGTTGTATTTGTATTGTATTATCGCCACCCTTTTTTGTGTGCAATCCAGCCCAAATTGCTATCCTGCCTTTTTATCGTGATCAATTCTGCGATTTGTTGCGCATCGGTGTACTGCACGAAGTCCGCGACGAATTGAATCTAGAGGTCTGGCCAAGTTCTGGCAATATTGAGGAAGGAGAAGACATCTGTCGCCCAGCTGTCAATTGCCTGGACTTGTTTTTCGACAACATATTTCCGATCTCCCCATTGATACACCCTTGTTGAAGACCTGCTAGTCAACGACAGTCATATTGCTGTGGGCCATGGGGCCTGGGCATCGCGAGCCGTCGCGGGTACGATGAAAGAGCGTGGAGAGATTGAGTTTCTGTAATCGAGACCGACCTTGTACCTCGCATCGGCTTACGCCATGCCCCGCAACATGGAGTAACCATCCAAGAAACCGAAGAGCGCATCTCCCCACTACTCATTCCTCAGGTGGCGGCAAGCATCAAAACGTTATCAGACGCTCATGCGTAGCTTTCTCGTGCAACCATCCTGCACTAGACCGCTGCAGATAATCGGAGCTGAGGCCCAGGGTGCAAAATAAATCGAACGCCTTTTCAGCAGATAGATTCGTAGATGCTTGGACAACGAGATTGCGCAGAAAGGCGGTAGGGATAAGGATAGAGCATTCATAATTGAATCGGGGGTCGGGGTCGGTATCAACGAAAACGAGATCGGATCCGGCGAGTGTAGGCAGAAGACCGTACGGGGACTGGAAAAACACTTGGCTATAGTCTGCCCTGGCTAAAGCTTGGGCGGCATCCCTGACATCAGATTCATAGTGAGATGCTCGTGTCGGATCCCGTAATATTCGGAGGACAGTCCGAACAGACGGGCCCCATTTGCTGACGAGGCTGAGTGTCTGTTCAGTATCCAGCCGAAGCTCCTTTCTAGAGCAGAGTTACTTTATTGTGCATGTGAAGAGAACGAGAGGCTAACATCACCGCGCCGACTTCCATGACACTTGGCAGTCGAAGAAAGCTCACAGCGCCGCCCATTTGTTTTAGAAGTCCTTGCCATCTGTGAGGTTGTGGTGCTGAAGTCATTATCACAAACGATGCTTCTAGTTGGATTGTCAGGCATGGGGATGCGAGATTCTGGTTGCTGTCGCACAGGGCCCAGCAACGCGATAGTCGCCGACATAGGGTGTTGTCTACTAGTAGATGCATCTTGGCGTCGTACACAGAGACACCACGTTCATCGAAAATGATAATCTCCTCTGCATTTACTTGAACGGCGGTAGGGAGGCGACGTTGAAGGCGGTGGAGAAGGATATACAGGAGGAAAGTGGTTTTCCCTGAGATCAAGGTTAGCATATTGATATCAACTATCGGTTGAGGTAGAAACCTATGCCGGGTTGGCCAGTCAGCACAATGATGCGCTCCTTGCCTTCGCTAGCTTCAATCAGCATCGAGAGTGTCGTCGTATATTGTTTTCGCAATATAAGAATGTCTTGCACGTTCGTGGCCAAACGCAAAGCCTTTGCGACGAGTTTGATGTGTTCCAAGCAGAGGTACTCCTCCACATCCGGCCCCATCTCGACACTAAACAATTCCTCGTCATCTGGTGCTAGGCCAATCTCATCCTTGGTTAATGTGCCAGAACGGACGGGCCAAGGTTTTCCCCATGCCTTCCGGTGAAATTGGTGGAGGGGCTGGCAGTTGAAGGCTGAAGATAACAGGTAGCGAAAGATTACGGCACAAAGGATGCAGATGAGAGTGCCAATGAAAATATAAAAGATTGCGCTATACATGGCCTATTTGGGACGAGAGCGGTTGTTTGCGCAAGTTGACACCTTCCATACCTTCACTAGCTAGCTAGCTTCACCCCTCAATTCATTGATTTCCTCAAGATCTCCCCGCCCGCATTGTAGCAGTATAAACGAAGCAATAGGATTTTTTGTCAGGTTGACAATCTCGCCATCATGCCTGCACCTCACATCTCCAGAAACTCGGCGACGGTGTCAGACTTTTGCCCTCATAAAATTGCAAGGATGCGTTCAAGGCTTTCAACCTTTGAGCTTAAGACCCTCCCCCTTTGTTTGATAACAGCCCTGACTATGGGGTTTCTTCCCAAACTCGTGGTCGTCGACGAGGGTCGCTTTATGCCGATTTACCTGGTATCAGGAGCTGCAGATGCACCGGGCACACAGGAAGTAGTTGACGCCAAGTCCCGCACACGCACTATCCACGGAGTATTTTTCAGATTTTTGACCTGTAATCTTTTCTCCATGCACCTGGCGCCGACCCGCGCGCCGCTGGCACATTGGCTTTGTTTGGCAGCATTTTCTTTGTCTTGACCCGGACGTTATTCACGCCCATCATCTACGTGTTTTCAGACTCCGAATCAGAGTTGTTTTCTGTGCAAAAATCGCACTTAGTGCTAAGATCAGTGAGTTGGCTGCCCCCGCTATCTATCTTATCCTGAGTTTTTCGTCAAGGATCTTCCATCGAAATGAAGACAGTCTGCGGAGTTCCTCAAGTACCACTTGAATTATTTCTTGGCAGCATTCTTCCTCCATCTTCGGAATGGCGCAATCTCGTCGAGGATCGCCTTGTCGACGACGGCCATATTGTCGCGGGTCGGTGGCATGGCGAATCGGCGTATTCTAGGGAAGCAGAGAAGAATCTTGTGTCAATGGTTGAGACAATCATTCGTACCGGCCAACATGTTGCGCCACACCCTGCAACCTGCCGCTTCGTTCTCGCTCCAAAGACTTCAAACAGCTCCCAGCAGCATTTGCCACCTGATGCGCAGTTAGAACTTGTGGCTTATTCTCCCTTTCAAGTCGCAGTGCCGTGGCTCCTTCACTCCGAGAGGACTACGTCAGACTCTGTCAGTCCGATCCTTCATGTTTTGCTGTTCTCTGACCGCGCTTCTCAGATTGACGAAGACCTAATATGGACCTGCGCAGATATCCTCAATAGCGATCCATGCCGTCGCTTCTCATACGGTGTAACTTTACGCGACGATAATGCTACCCTCTGGTTCTTTTCCCGATCACACGAACTTGTCTCTTCTCCGTTCAATGGCACCACAGTGCGTCCACCCATTCTTGCAGTGCTCACGGGATTTTGCTGACTATCTTCCCCGTAGGAACCCCACAATCTGATTAACGTCGTTCTCAGCCTCGCTTTCGCCTATCCGGAACAGTTAGGCTATGACACCACCCTGTCCCACATCCTCGACGATACCACGACCGCGCAGATCAAATTAACCGTTGGAAACAACGTCTACGTCACGAAAAAGTTGCTTTCCGACTGTCGTAGGGACGGCATCTGTAGAAGAGCTACTCGAGTATGGGAAGCTTACCGCGAAGACGATCCCAAGCGTACCCCCGTTGCTGTCAAGGATGTGTGGGTGGCGGCTGACGCCGTTCGGGAGGGCGACCAGCTGATGGATCTGCACGAAAAACTGCAAGCCGTTACCCAGCTTTCACTCCCGCGTCCTCCCGGGCAATATTTCCTAACTGTCGTGGAGCACGGCTTTGTACCAACATTCGACGGGGTGGATGACGACACGCTGCTCATGATTCGTGGTGCTACACCTGGCCTGTCCCCTCCACATCTGAAGCATTACCGAATCGTATTTCAAGAAATCGGGACGCCAATTCACAGCTTGCAAAGTCTCCCTGACATCATGCGCGCATTGGCCGATGCCACTCGAGGTCTGATATCCTCAATGTCAACTCTGATTCGCGCTGATCGTGCCGTTCTAGCTCTACAACTACTCTATCAGCTTGGCCTCGTACATCGTGACGTCAGTGCTGGGAACATCTTGTTCGTCAACGGTGTGGGGAAACTCGTCGATCTGGAATTCATGAAACGCTACAAGGGACCGATTTCTTCGTCGTCCGCTGAGCAGCACATAGTCAGTTTCATGACATACTCCATTGCTTCATGCTCACGCTATATCATAGGGCACGCCAAACTTCACTTCCGGCGAAGTAGCTGCTCAGTTCTACAGCTACGCCTCGTGTTCCTTCAGACCTCCTGACGCGCCTTTTTTCGAAAAACCGCCGTTTCGGTACAATCCCTTTCACGACGTTGAATCAACCTTATGGATCGCGATCTGGACTTTATTTTGTCATCGCCGGAACCTTCCGCAGGTGAAGGATTTCTTCGATATGCACTTTCCTCGCCACTTCACGACGGACACTTTCGACCGTCGGATGTTGGCCATCTCCTGTGGTTTCCTCTCGTTGGAGAAGTCAGATCCCTTCTATTCCGTTCTGCGGACCTTACACGATGCGCGGATACAGCTTCATCTGCAGTACGCACCGTTCGAGAGCAATATCCCATCTCACTATCATTTTCTTGAGGATGAAGCTGCGCCATGCAAAGGCTCGCCCTTTGACGACATACATTCTATTTTCATCACACACTACGAGAAGGCGGCGGAGTGCTCTGAAGGGCTATCACTCCAGGCTCCTTGTTCTTCCAAGCGGAAGGCTTCCCCGGACACCGACGTTTTTGTGTCGCGTTCTGACGTTGATGTTACCCCTGCTAGCTCGCAAGAGCGGCCTGCCAAGAAATTGAAGAGCGTGTGACCGTACATCTGCTACCACAGGCTATCACTCGTTCTTCGGCGAGCGCCGGAGCTCGAATGCACGCCTGACTCGTCGGGAACAAACGCCCTTCTGGCCGCAAATGTGCGATGCGATGAATTCGGTCTACTTGCATTACTGCCCATTGATCTTACGCCCTAGACCCAGATTGTATACTCGCTTGGAACGTGTCTTGTGCACGTACATATATGCTGTAGTTCTTACTATGTTACTACATAGTAAGTTTAACATTCTTTTTCCCTTCATCTGTTGGCAGTCCCGAAGACAAATCATCGATAATCTGTTGAAACCTCAATTTTCTCAATTTTCTCAATTTTCCGTTTGCCATACCTTCCTATTTGGGACGATAGCGGTTGTTTGTCCAAGTTGAAGATCAGCCTCGACCCTTTACACTTAGGTTCAACTGCATCGCGGAACGGCGACGCAAGAACAATGCCTCCCATAATTCTGGGCAAAAAGCTGCAGGCTCCATCTTTTATCGACTACCAACACGCGAACTGGGCCGGATTGAGGACAAGAATGCTCCTAATTGCGCTGATATTCTCATTTTCTTTGTTGGTTTGCGCTGGGGCCACACGGTCCTTGCGCTTGACTGGGATCTTGACCTTCCGGCCAACCACACCTTGAACTTTAACTTAACACTCACCGGCATTGAGGTATCGCACCCCGACGCGCTTGCTGTCTCCCAGTCCTGAGTCGACCCTCGAGCCGTTTCTCGTTTATCAACGACTATCATCTACATATGTCTGTCGCTGGGGTGCCTGAAGTACCCCTCGAATTCTTTCTCGACGCTGTGCTACCCTCTGCCGCTCAATGGCATGCGTCTGTCGACCGTTTGCTCGCGAAGCGGGATCGCATTAAACAGGGTTATTGGCACCAGCCGTCCCCATCTTTCTCCTGGGTGGCATCGGGAGGAGCACTCGAAGAGCATCTTGAACCAGTCCTCAATACCATTCTGGATGCTAGCAAGTCGTTTGCGCCACGCTCTGCGACTTGTTGCTTGGTTCCCATGCCGCAGGGCGAAACTGCCTCCGATGGAGCATCGCCACCGGACGCTGCGCTCCAGCTATTTGATACCAAATTACGCCATACAACTGCCGTGCCATTCAGGTTCAATACCATGAGAAACTTGGAGTCCTTCTCAGTCAGTCTGCGAGTTACTTTACGGGCATTATCACTGGAACTAATGTTTGCGTTCAGAATGAGAAGGAACTGCTATGGAGTTGTGAGGACGTTCTGAGAAACGATCCGTGTCGTCGCTTCACATACGGCATCACAGTCGACGGCAACAAATTCAGGATCTGGTTTTTATCCCGATCGCATGGGCTTGTATCTACCCCATTTGACGGTGTTACAGTACGTGTACCGTTTTTTGTTTCCCGCCCTGCATTCACTGAGCCTTGATATAGGATGTCTCATATCTAATCCAGCTCTTTCTCCGCCTTGCATTCGCCACCCCGGAACAACTGGGATACGATACGACTATGTCGTATTTTGTTGACAGTACAGGATGTTCCCAGATGACGTTGAAGGTCGGACAGACCGTCTACGTAACGAAGCAGCTGCTGTCCGACCATCGAAGTGAAGTTATCTGTGGACGAGCGACGCGCGTTTGGGAGGCTTTCCGTGAAGACGACCCTCTGCGTACTCCTGTGGCCGTGAAAGACCTGTGGATGCCCGCCGATGCCGCACAAGAGGGCAATCAGTTGATGGAGCTCCATGAGAAATTGCGAGGTCTTACTCATCTCTCCCTCCCCTGTCCTCCTAGCCGGTATTTCTTGACCGTTGTCGAGCACGGTTTCGTGCCGACGTCGGATGGGGTTGAGGATGATACGCTGCTCATGCTCGGTGGATCCATGCCGCACGGTCTATCTGCTTCTCGTCTGAAGCATTATCGCATAGTTTTCCAACAAGTTGGGGCCCCCATTCACAGTCTGAACAGTCTGGCGGAGGTGATGCGTGCGCTAGCTGACACAACTCGAGGTTCGTGATATCTGTAGCTAGAGCACCTTAGAAATGAAAATGACTCGGTCATTTCAGCTTTGCAACTACTTTACCAGCTTGGTCTCGTACATCGGGACGTCAGTGCGGGGAACATCCTTGTCGTCGACGGAGTGGGAACCCTCACCGACTTGGAGTTCATGAGAACTTACAAGGGACCAGTCACTTTTTCTCCCAGCGATCGGTTTCTCGTAGGTTGGTTTCACTCTCCACGGACAATTTATTCACGCTGTATGACAGGGAACTCCGAATTTCACCGCTGGCGAAGTGGCTGCTGGGACTTACGGGTATTCCTCGCACACATTCCGAGCGATGGATGTGCTCTTTCCCGCAAAACGGCCTTTCCGACACAACCCCTTTCATGACATCGAGTCCACTTTATGGATTGGCATCTGGGTTTTGTTCTATCGCCGTCGCCACGTCCCGGAGGTAAAGGAATTTTTTGACGAGCACTTTCCTCGCCACTTCACGGAGCGCACTCTCAACCTCCGTATGCTGGCGATCTGCTGCGGCTTCCTCCACTTGGATAGATCCGATCCCTTCCACTCTGTTCTAGAGATCTTACACGATGCACGACTGCAGCTTTATCTGCGGTATGCATCATTTGAAAGCAATATCGGGTCGCAGTATCATCTCCTTGAGAATGAGGCTGCCCCCTCCAAAGGCTCGCCTTTTGACGATATACATTCTGTGTTCATCGCACACTACGAAAAGGCGGCGGCCTGTGCTGAAGGATTGCTCCTTCAGACACCTTGTGCTACTAGCGGCTAGCTCAACGCCAAGATGCTCTAGCCGAGAAAATTGTTAAATTCCAGGCCAGAAAGATCGAAGGTGGTTCCAACGGCCCTGAGTGCTGCTCAGATATCTCTATAGCACTCAAGTAAAATTTGAAAGATGTAAATACCAGTAGTTACCTTTATAAACGATTCAAGGTCGCTTTGACCTCTGTCGGAAAGACCGGAACGAGGTCCCGGAGCTTGCCGTAAGATCACGCACGCCAGGAGCAAACAGAGTCGCGTTTGCTCGCTCCCACCATTACTTGACCGCAAAACCGCGATATGTTCGGTTTAATTCGACGTTTCTCTGGTTCTATCGTCCCCAGGCCCGATCGAACTTGGAATGAGGATGGTTTGTCGTTTTTTTCCCGTTTTATCTTGTTCCATCGCGTTTTCTGTGCGCTAATTACCTAGTTTCTAGCGACGTCGAACGCGCCTCGTGTCGGTTCGAAGCGTCGCATGGCTGACGAAGACCGCGACGAAGATGAAGATGAACAGGCGCGCTTGAAGAAGGTCCGGGGTGCCACCACGGAGGCACAGGCCGACGCGCCGGAAACCTCTTCTGCGCCTCCGCCCAAGGCCGCTGAGACTGCGGACGTCAAAGAGGTCACCAAGGGTGTTAAGCAGGTGGATCTCGAGGAGAAGCCGTTGGCTTTGCCCGAGAGTATTCCTCTGCCGGAAGAGAAAGCTGGAGAGCTCGATGCGGACGCGTCTTCGACAGCCTCGACTCCGCCTCCGACCGGCGAAACCACCGAAAAGCAGGACACTGCCGTCGTTGTTCCAGCAGAATCGGTTGTGCAGCCCTCGTCTGCCGAGGGCGTTTCAGAAAAATCTGAGACGCTTTCCACGGACTCTCAAGCACCTACGGACACATCGGAATCGGTTACAGACTCGGCGGCGGCACCAGTCGTTGGCGAAACAAACGCGCGTCGCCCGATGAAGAAACTGCCAGCAAAACCACGCAGTAGTGTGGTTCCCGCGCCCGCTGAACCCGCAGAGAGTACGGGTACGGAGAGCTAGTTTATATTTCAGATGATGGCGGAGAGAATACCCACCCACCCATGGAATGTAATTGCTTTTATTTCTCCTCATCCTGCTATTAATCGCGCTGTGCCTTACGTCTTCTATAGGCGTTGTATTTCGAATAACTTGTCTTGCTTATCCACTTTGTATACACGTAGGGTGGATGGATGGATTGCTAATATATACATCCCCCTGCCAGTGCCACGCCGTATCCTGATATCTTCGATCTTTGCTCGCATTGTTTTGTGCTTGCATCCAGCCTACTTTGACGAACTCCTGGGTTTCTGAGTGGAGCCGATACGAGTCTTATCTGCAGATGTCTGGTAGGTTTCCAGTTGTTGCCCTTCCAGGACCCGTACTCATCATTCCGAGGTTTCAGAACGTTCATCACTTCGCGCTGTGGTACTCAGGGCAACCTCTCCTAACCTCATGCTACGTGCGCGTTGGACAAGGGTCACCTGTCTTGGTCGATTTCGGCCGTTGGATAATAGTAGATCTGAGGAACTCTTCGCGGGAGGAGAGAAGTAGGCACTTTCGCCGTCCGATGAAACCATGCGGAATTGGTGAGGTGTAGCTGAAGCTGGAGTGGTTCTCCAAGTCCCGGGCCGTCGCCCGCCGCCGTCTGTTCAACGCGACGCGTTTGTTTAAGCTTATTTAGGCGCGCTCATTCACAACTCAACCTCTTACCACCACCATCGTCCGGAGCCTATTCATTCATGATACACTCATTCTTCGGCCATACATATCAGAGTACATGGCTCATACTTGCTAACGATCTTCGATTCCCCATGCCTCATGCATATCACGCGTAAAAATGTGCACGTACGCCGGCCAAAATCTAGGCAGCATTCTGGTAGCATCTGGTAGAGATAAAAGCCGTTCCCGATGGAGATCCGACCTGGAACTGAGCATGCTCAGAGACTGCAAAATTGCCTTGTTGTCCAATGTCTGGGTCTCGACGCAACTTGCAAACTCGAGTTCTCGACGGCGTTCGATGCTGCTCTTCCGCTGGCAGCGGTACGGATCATAGGCGGCATCATTACCAGCTGCGCTACCTTATTGTATCGAATCGACGTCCGGCAAACGCACCCCAGAGAATTTGATCGACGCAAGATATGCGACGCGTCCTCTTCTCCAAGCCTAACCCACGCTACTATATATCCAACGCTTTTGCAGAGTGTCGCAGTATATAATGTGTTGTGCTGCATTGCGATCCCACTTCCCTCCAAATTTCCGCCTCCGAGTCCTCTGTCTGGTGTACGATGCGGCTTCACTTCCTTGCTCTCTGGAAACGGGACGACTCCGCTGCTGCTTCTCCGCTTCCTGCGACGAAGGAAGGACGACCGGTTGACAAAGCTACTATCGGACGACCAACCCTGCTTTCTTTGCCTCGTCGGTTCGAGATATATGCACCTGGAGAGTACAAGCCAGATCCATTGACTCGCAGTATCTCGCATCGCTCTGGGAATACTCCATCTCCCAGCAGTGCTCAGTCGCATCCCAGCGCTTCGACGCTAGGGAAAGACAAACGCACGTATCCCATCATCCGGTCATATTCCTTGCCGACGCCCGTGTCCTCGAGCCCAACCAGGAGCCAGCTGCCGCATTTTTCTGCTCCGCCTGCTGCTCGAGCTTGTTCTTCTTCTGCTTCACCTTTGCACCTTGACACTCGGAGACCGCTGTCTCCCATCCAGGAGCAAGCCGGCGTCTCTCCTGTATCCATCAAGCCCACCAGCCCCATCAAACCAGCCAGTCCCAAGGACAGCGAAATTTCCACTTTGGATTTGTATCGTATGGTCATAGTCTTCGTATCGTATTAATTACATCTCAACACCTCTTTGAATAGGGCCTGTAGCACGTCCGCCACCCATCCTCCAGCGCACAACAAGCAAGCGGGAGTCAACAGCAACTGCTGTTGATCCAGTTATCCCAGCTCCACAGGCTCCGCCTTGTCTTCCTCCTCTGAATTTTGCTCCTCCTTTTCCTGGCCCTCATCCAAGTCACGATGGTGATGGGCCGCCCCGACGGCCTCCCCGTGCCCGCACTCTCCCTGTTTTCAGTATAATCGAAAGCGAAGCTGGAGCACGAAGCAGCACTGGCTCTCTCCACGCAGAGAGCTTCGTCACCGCATCGGACTCGTTGCATCTTCAAGAGACACCGCCGCTCGATGTGTTGCCTCCGGAGTTCACAGAAAACGTCACTTGGTCTGCGACCACGAGCAACGCACCATCCGTTCATTTAGAGCGCAACGGTACCGCATGCTCTGGCGCTAGCTCGAGTTTACGTCTGAAGCGACGACATTGGGAGTTTGCGACGCCAGCATTCTGTGCATTCTGGCTCGGGTTCCTCTTTCCTCCATTCTGGTGGATCGGGGGCTGGTACTTCACTTTCTTCTCAGAGAGGCCGGCGTCGCGCACCTCATGGCAGCACTACGTGCTGGACACGCAATGGTGGGCCACGCTCACCTGCCGCCGCCGCAACAAACACACTGCTGCACAGCGGGAGCGTCCCTTGCGTCATGTTCTGATTCACGGCAAACCGCCTCTCCTCCCGCAATGGGTCGGCAAGAATAACACCGCGCCTTCGTTGAACGGTATCTCATACTACTACCCCTTCGTATCGCGCGAGCGAGGCCACAAAGATCTTGCGCCGCCTGGGTTTAGACGTCTGCACCGATTGTTTGACGAGATCACACGTTCTCGCCTCGCGCAGGTCAAGCTCAATCATGAAACGCCTCGCCGTATGATCGACCCGTGGATCGAGCGGTGTCGGCGTGCATTGTGTTACTTTGGTTTGCTATGCTTTTTGGTTGTGCTTGGTGTCATGGGATGGAGTTTTGCGGTTGGTGCGGGGAAAGCTCATTACTGAATATGAAGTTACAGTATGATGATTGAATGGAACTGAACATCATGAGCCTCATCCCTCAAACTTATTAACTAAATATTTACCCTCACGTTGAACGTTGGACGCAAAGACATTTATTGTACTAGTAGAGCCCTGTGATGTCTTTCTGTACCAGCCCATGAATGGCAAATTTACAACACCAGGTTGATTTCCTGTTTTGGGCTGATATTTGTGATCCGTTGACCCGGGGCCAACCGAGCTTCCTCTCATTGTCTCAACGCTCAACTTGTCTCGTCGTTTCTTCGCTCTTGCACTAGGCTGAGATTGGAGTCACCTTGAGCGCCCAGCCTTCAAACGGACCCTCCCTTCGCCGCCCGAAGGACCCACGGCACCGAAATTGGACAGATTTTGACTTGATCAAGGCTATTCAGTACAAAAATGTCGACCGCGACAGCTCACAGCAGCTCATCTACCCCTGCCCGCAACCAGAGATGGACATGAACAAAACCGAGCGCAGTCAGCTTGCACGCAAAATCGTAAACCAATACATCCCAGACGTACTCCAAGCATCTGCTCGAGCCAGACATGGAGTTCATTCGTCCCAAGTCCTTCGAGATCTCCCACCCGTCTCAAACCGCGAACATGCCTCCTCGGCTGTGGCTCCGAAAATCAATGTGGTGGAAGGAGACACTCTTGAGGTTGCGTTCCCATTATGCAACGATGGCGCCGGTTCTGTAGCCGTACTCTCGATGGCATCCGAGCTTCGTCCAGGCGGTGGCTTCCTACAATCCCGCGCGACCTCACAAGAAGAAAGTCTGTGCCTACGCACGACGCTATACGCAAGTCTCAAAGACGAATTCTACCGACTCCCAGAAATTGGGTGTATCTACACCCAGGACGTATGCGTCTTCCGCGGCTCCTACGGTGGTGACGGGCTCCCCAAAAAAGTCTTCGAGGTCAACTCAACTACCGATTGGTGGTTTGTTGATGTTATCTCGTGTGCTGCTGTGCGGGGACCTGACGTGGATGAGGGCGGGAATTACACCGATCCTGCTCAGCGAGATCTCATGCGCGAAAAAATCAAAGGCATTTTTCGTGCGGCTGTTGTACGCGGTTGCCGACGCTTGGTCCTTGGGGCATTTGGGTGCGGTGCGTTTGGGAACCCTCCGATGGAGGTTGCTCGTCTGTTCCACCGTGTGTTGTTAGGCAGAGACGGCAGCGGTGTGGGTAACAGAGGAGGGGAATTTGTGGGCTGCTTTGACGAGGTTACATTCGCTATCAAGGGCGGGAGGCGAGATACGTTGCCCGCATATAAAACAGTCTTTGAAGTCCTTCGATGATCGGAGATTTTAATGTTGTAAAGATATCACTGTACTATATGCAACTATACCATCTGTACTCCCAACAACTGTTGAATATTGAATATCTACGCTGCCCGGCTCAGACAATTTGGGACCGAGCCGCACGTTCCCTGGCACTCTCCGCAAGACTTCGTGGATCCAGAATCCAAATCGCAACCACTCCTGGTGCGTCCGACTCGTTCTGCACCGGAAAATCTTCTGCCAAACGACCCTCGACCCGCGCAGCCTTCAACTCCCTCAGCAACGCTTTCACGCTGGATTTGTTGGCGGTTAGTGTCGTCCAGCCGTGCTGGGCGCCCCAAAGCAAGCTCTGCACAGTGTGTGCCGTCAGCCGCGCGTTCGCCCGCGTCACTGTCGCGCGCTCGCTCTCCGGGTTGCGCCTGAAACCATTGTTGCTGTAGAGCGCCTGCTTGGTATGTTTCTGCGATACAGCAGCAGGAAGATCCGTTCCTTGGGCGAGAATGTCACGACAGGTCTTTTCGGTCGATCGAAAAAATTGAGCACGATCAGGGGCGCCGTCGAGCGGGGGAGAGGTTTCGTGGTATAGGCGGATTGGCAATATTGGGATATACCCAGGAGGATAACGAGAGCCTTCCCAGAATCGAGTCTCAGCGACATGCGACGGATACTCCGATCTTTCAAACAGAACCTCGGCACGGCGCCGCTCTCCAGGGCCGCCAATCTTGTTAACGATGCGTGTAAAACGCTCCTTCGCCTCGTCTGTCGTCCAGAATTGCATTGGTTCTGCACCTTTGGGAGGGAGAAGCGGGAGTAGACGGGTATGCAAAACTTCAAACATTCCTCCTCTACCCATTTCCTGGAGCATTTCCTGCATGATCTGACTTGTCAGGGCTCGAGATGTGGTCACATCCCCTTCAGATTGCTGCTGTACGTCTGGTGTGGATTCCTGTACGCGAGGCGGGGCGAAACGCATATGAGCTTCTTCAATGGATGTGGGGAGGGGCGCATGAGTCAAGTCTGAGACGAGGGCAAGCAGAATCGATAGATCCAGGTTTATGCTCGAAGTAGGAACAAGTTGTGCTGGGGATACGATGCGAGGAGCTTGCTTTGGAGACGGCAGATCGGTTTGCGAGCGTTCCCCTAGCTCGACATCAATACCCATAGCTCGAAGCCCGTCGATGGTTTGCGATATTCGGGGATCGTCCTCTCCAGATTCGAAAGGGTTCAATCGGGTTAGACGGAGTGTCACTTTTGGGGGCTCAGTGCCGGTTGGCAAATGCAGTGGGTTGGCTTTAGCTGCGGCTATGAGAGACCGACCCATTCGAAGAACGGAATTGTCGAACTCCTTTTGCGCTAGACTTGGTCCAAGTTCATCTTCATCTTCAGAATCCGTAAGATACGAGTCAATTTCTCGAAATTCCGCCAGCATGCGATTATTTTTTATTCTGCAAATACGCATCGGTCAGCATCGCAAAACCAGCCAGTTATCAAAGAAAAGGCGAACGTGTTGACCCTCAGCCACCGTTTTCCGCTGTCGGCGACGACATCCACTTTGACCAGACTCGACTTTTGTGTCGCCTGGTAATTATGGTCTGATGAAGGTCCAGCGGGGAGGGGAAACGATTTCAAGATCGACACTATGAGAGGAGGGGCACATAGAACCTCGTTCCAGACCGCAATCAGATACCTGTAGAAGGCACTGGTCAATCGAAACCCTTGCTAAGTATAAATAAAATGTACGGAGCATTGGTAGACAGTGGCGGGAGGGTGGAGGATTTGGGATCTTCGAGAAACTACTAGAAATGTGAACAGATCAGCCTGAAACGAAATCGGTGGACACTGAACGCACAAACCAACCTTCTCGAGAACATCGAGATCGATTTTGACCGAGTCTTTCAGTTGTTTGAGACCTGGGATGTTCTCCTGGTGTAGCCATTGCCCGTCATCGTTCAGGTCTTGTGCACCAGGAACTACTTCTGTGGAGGAGTCTAGTATGGGTGGGCGAATAGCCAGCGGTCTGAAATTGATCAAAGCTTCGTGTATGGACCACAGCGTGGATTTGAGAGCATGCAAATCGGGGTGAACAGGGGACATAGACTTAATACAAGGTTTATGTTTATGGTGAAGATGGTTGCGGTTAGGTGCAAACAGATCCCATCAATTCTCACATCGTTCACCGAGTCGGATTTGGCAATTGAACATGGTTCAAGAAAGGTGTACAGAAAAACAGGGAATACAGAAAACAGTCGTAACAGTGTATATGGTTACATTTCGATCAGATGAAGATAATTAGCCCTTGCTCGACACCCGCTTGGGTTTCATTCCGTTTTTGATACTCTGGGTTTTGAGTTCTGGCGCGCTGTGCGCAGTTCTGACAGGAACTCGTTGGGAGACAGCGTCACTTCGAAGGAATTTGAGGGGTGGAGCGGAGTCGTTAAACACATCATCATCCTCCTCGGCAATCGAACCGAGCGCTACTTTGGCTTCGGCCTGCCGTTTGCGTTTATTCAAACTCCATGCCCCATACCCAGTAGGGTCGTCCTTCGACGACCAAATCTCCGAGTCATCCAGCGAATCGATGGTGGTCTGGAGCACCTGGAAGACCTCCTCATAGTTGAGCTGCTTGTCACTAAACAACTTTCGCCAGGCAGTCGCGCACGTCTTGAGCGGCTCGAAGTACGGCGCAAAACAACTGAGAACTTCCTCCCAAGCGTCATCATTCACCATTGAACACCACTTGGCCATTCCAATAGTCTTGTAAGAGGTCCCGTTGACCCAGGGTTCCAATGGGGAGTGGTAGATGTTGAAGTTTTGTCGCACGACTCCTTTGGGACCAGCGTAGTGAACACATATCCAGATCAAGACATAGAGGAAGGACTCTAGATCATGGTCCGGTTGGTGTTGTACTTCGTCACCTCGGCGCAAGACCTCGGTAGCCATGAAAGGAAGCGTGCCCTGAAGGGGTGACGTTGTCAGCGAAAACGGACACATAACAGACATTTGCTATACGCACAGTGCGATGCGCAGTAGCAGCGTTGCGTTCGCCGGTTGGGCTGAGAACTAGAGCATAATCCACGTCGATTAACAAGCCCCGCTTCAGATTGGGAACGGCCGTGTGTGATGACGATGCACCGACTTCATCGGGCGATGGGGTAGTCGGAGGAGGGGATAGCATGTCAACTGACGGTACCAGCAGGATGTTGTAAACGCTGATGTCTCGATGTAGAATTTTAGCCTTGTCGTAAAGACTCTGGTGCGCTGTTAAACGAACATATGAGTTCTTGGGCGTGAAATGAGAGAGCATATGCGAGCTCACCCTTGATTGCGTCCCTCAACGCCGAGAGAAGTTCTTTCCGCGTCGAAAAAGTAGATAGCGCGCGGCCAAAGGGAGTGAGAACGAGTCTGCGATGCAGTCGCTTTTCGATATGTGCACACTCTTCCTTGTAAAGTTTTGGAGGCAGAGAAGAGCGCAAGGCGTCTGTTCCTTTGATGCCACCGACATCGACTATTTCGGATGCCACAACTTGGGGAATCCCCACTACACCAAGGGACTTAGCGATATCAAGGATTTGCGCCTCTGTGTTCGGTCGCGAATCGTCGGCCCAGGTGTCCTTGATAACAAATTCTTTGCCCCCGTGGCGTACGCGCCAACAGACCGTGCCTCGACCGCGAATGACATCGCTGATGAAGAGAGGCTCACCAACGATATCGTATTTGCGGCCCTCCACCTCGATGTGGCGTACGCCCGGTGCCGTTTCGACAATCGTGGGGTCGTAGCCCAGGACTGCGGGGTCTGCGAACATCAACGCCGTCCAGACCCTGACGAAAGCTTCAGGGTCATTGTGAATGTGAAACGGAGCAGTGGTGACCAGCCCCGCGCGGTCAAAAATGTAGAGCTGAACTTGTTCCGCGAACAAAGCGACGGATACGACGAACCGGCGATTGTCCTGGCTGGAGAAGATGTGATATGCGCCGTTGAGCAGCTGTTTCAGGGCCTTGTCCTTGCATTCCCTCGAGTCGCTCGATTTGAGCTCACCGTGATTGGAAGCGTTCGACCAGTCAAGAGCTCCTTCAGCACCGAGAAAAAAGTCGGGCATCCGGACGTTAGAAGCATTCTCAACACCGTGATGCACGAATTGGGCCGTCCACCGTCTTGCCTTGTGTTGCGGCCTGCCAGCAGCAACACAGATGCTTTCAACGACGAACCCGAAATGGTTGAAGAAGTTGGCCGCGGCTTTCTCCACACCGAGTTGTGTAAGGTCAGGGCAGAACTTCCATTTGGAATCAATATAGAGCGCAGATGATCCACTGGATAGTTTCGCTAATATATCGGCGGCGGGAAGTGGCAAGCACGCGTCGGGGAAGAGAGTGGAGAGGAGACCCGGCGCGTTCATGACGATCGAGCCCTCGAGTTCTTGAATGAGCAAAGGATCCATATTTGCCTTGAGAAGCGGAGCCTGGCGATAAGTGCTGGCAAGCTTGTTGCGCGGCGGAGTAGTTGCAGGGTGGGGTGGATTTAGTGATCGGGTTGGGCGTTGCGGCCCTGGTGCACGACCTATATTAGGGATTAAGCTTGGAGCCATGGTAGTAGAGGAAAGAAAAACAGTTACTCACGAGTTTCTATTATATAAGCAGAAGTAGAGCTGGGTGGCAAAGCCAACTGGTGGCAAAGTCAGTGCTGGGGCTGGTTGAGGTTTTCGGAGAACAAGCACGTATTGTCACACGTGACAAGTGTCACGCAGAACAATGCACCAGCCACTTCAAAGCTTTGCAGCATGGTCAATACGCTTCCCAGTAGGGTCATAGACGAATGGGATGAATGATGGACTGCAGCCCACCCATGGAAAATGACTCACACAATACTTATCGAGCCACACAATTTGCCAATCTTGATGAAAGTTCGTATGTACTTTCCTGGCAAGATTGAAGGTAGGGTGCGGAGCGCTCAAGTATAGCAGCAGGTATCCCGAGGAGACTCTGCCTACGGTACGGAATGAATGAATGCTGAGCTGAGTACCTGACGCGTCTTAGAGACGCGTCGCTTTCCTCGGAGAAATTGTACCAGAAACTCCAAGATTCGGGGCTTATGCTGACATAAAAACGGTCAAAGTGTATAAGTTTCCACGTTGCTAGAGATATAACGTTCACTCACAGAATTTGTGAAGGAGTGTCTGAGCAGTGAGGTCACACTGAGGTGGTTGAGGAAGAACCTCAAAACGGAAATTTGATGGGAACAAAGCATCAGAACTCTCTTTCCTCAGGGCCTCACTGGCAGGGCTCAGGGATGTTTCGAGCAACGGCTCAGCGTACCTGCCGCAGCGCGTGTTTTACCTGGTACACTTCCAAAGCTTGCGTTCAATAGCGTCCTCAATATAAGGTCCCTCCTTGAATTCGCTCGAGTTACCCACTCTCGTCGCCTCCAAACATCTTATAAGCATTCACTGGCATGGCGTGTATCCATTCCAAGTGAAAACGCCAACGGCTAATCTAATTAATCCCCGCTCAGGAGTCCTCTTCGATCGCCACAGAACGCCCTCGCTGTCGCATCTTCTCTGGCTACCAAAGACAAGCGTATCGAGTCGTCTGAATTGTCCTCTCCGCACACTATAGCAAAGGCGACGCTCGCCCCACAATGACTGCCCATCAGGAGTCGAGTGGGTTGAGATTGCATGATAACCAATATCCTATTTATCCTCTGCATCAATTCTTGCTCATTTATCTCGCGCGGACCGCAGTAACGAGCCGTTAAAAGATCCTGGTTTACTCTCGAGTGACCCTCGACCGAGGCCATGGCAGCGTTCCAAGCATTCTTCCGCAAGAGCGGTTGTCTCTGCCTAATCTCAGCTGACCTAACCACCTAACCATAAGATTAATTTCTCTTCCTTCCTTCCTCGATGCAAAGAAGAAGAGTATTCGCCGTTTTTTTTTGATTCAGAAGTGTATCTATATGTGCCAGTTGTGTGCCAGCGGAGTTTGTTTAGCGCCTCGTCCGTCCATGGTAGTAATAAGTATAAATACAAGTAACGTATAATCCCCCACCCCCCCCAGTAGCAGTAATCATTAATCCCACCGAATCCACTCTCCATACATATTCGCCTTCTCCCCTCGTATGTACGACTCAAACGTCCTTTTTAGTACTGCTGCCCAATCTAGATCGCGCTTGTCCTCGTCCACAGTGGCCCTGTCCGTTTCGAAGTCTGCCTCCTCCGTTTGCCGTCCATCGGCTGCGGGGATTGGGAATACGGCTTGCGCCTCACCCTCCCGCAGCGCACGACGTGCAGCCATCTCCTGTGCGACGAATCGAGGGCCAAGGTCAGGCCAGTTGCGTGCCGGGTCGAAAGGTTTCCACCTAGAGGCAGCCAGATCAAATTCTGGGTGAAGGTACAGGAAGGTGCGACGAACCAGAAATTATGGAAATGATACGAGTATGAGCCCTTGAAGAAACCATCAAAACCGAGGGCCTGGGGTGCGGCGCTGGTCTCCTCTGGCGTATCAAAGAAGTCTCCAAAGCTAGGCGATTGTGAGCACAGATTGGAGCCAGGCAGATTGAGGAGACCTACGCAGTAAAATAGGGTTGTGGCGGGCGATCCCGTTGATATTCTTCCGTGTTGAGCCAGGCGGCGTCGAACAGTGCATCAGGGAGACGGAGCAGAAGTCCTTCAAGGTATGCGTCCTTCGTGTAGCGAGAAACCGTCATCTTTAGAAATTGATCATCAGTACAAGCTCGACGCAGGAAAAAAAACGACCATAGCGCCTACCGGATGGAAATCCAACCCATTTTTCAGCGCCGTTCTGAACAAAAAGGTGCCCAGCGCAGACCCGCGATTCATTCTCAGCACGGCGGTATTATACTTTGGTAACCGCGACCACCGATACGCGAAAGCGCCTTTCCAGCCCCAGAGTTCTTCCCAATCACGCAGCAGGATGGTGTCTGCATCAAGATAGATACCGCCAAACCGATGGCAAAGGACAAAGCGCGCCATGTCGGAGAGGATAACTGAAAGGCGATCGACTTCCGTCGCAGACTTGGATCCTACGCGGTGAATCATGTCGTCCTTATCAGTCTTGCCCTTCTTCTTCTTCTGCTGTGGGCCGACAGTCGTCGTAGTTTCGTCCGCATCCTCCGCACTCGTCGTGCTTTCCTCCTCCTCCTCGGGAACACTCATGACATGCCCGCCCGAGTTGAGGAGCTTTTTCTGTAGTTCCCGCCATTCATCCTTGATCTCCGGTATCGCATCCAGCTGCTCCGTCGTGTTCCAAAGTCGAAACTTGATAACATCTTTGAACCTTGGATGTAAGAATGGGCTGGCCCACGGACTCTCCTTCAACTGTTCGAACATATCGTGCATCGCAGTTGGGTTGGGGACAGCTGCAGCCGGACCGGGATTGATCCACATCCAGAATTGTGGACGACAGACGGAAGACGGAGGAGGGACGTCATGGTGCTCGTGTAAGCCCGTGTTTTGCGTGAAGAGGAAAGAGAGGACAGCAAGATAGGGTTTGTCCGTGAAGGGCCCCGTCCAGAACATGTGGAATACGCGGGGGTTTTCGGGATCGCAAGGCTGGGGAAGGGACATGGCTGGCGTGTGAGTGAGCGGAGGCGGAAGAACGACATCCTGTTCCCACTCGGCTTTGTCTTTGCGTACGAGGCCTGCGTCAGGATTGTCGGGGTCGTGATGCGTCTTGAGTTTCGGAGCAGCGGGTCGGTATACTGGCGGTGGAACGGGAGCCTCGGGTTCCGTCGGGATCGACGCTGAGGTGGAATTGGCGTCTTCTAGATAAATATATTTCCAGTCGTCAAACGTCCCCCGACGTGTCCGCCTATTGTTGTCGAGTCCAGCTCCGACACGCAGCACTTCAAGACAGTCGCGAACGTACTAGAGTATTACGAGAAGCGTTAGCAGCTGATAGAGGGGAAATTAAAAGGGAATGAAAGTGCGAACCTTTGCCTTTGCAAAGTCGCAGTGTTTCATTATGATATCTAAATCCGCGACGCTTCCAGGCACCGGTCGGGGAGGGTATGAGACATCGGGAGGGGTGCTCTGGATGTCGAGATAGCGTCGTTTTGAGCCAACGCCAAGGGTATCTGTGTCGGCTATATGGGCCACCATTTCGGGAGAGTGGGGTCTGTAGCGCGAAGGAGCTATCGTGCGGGATTTTGGAGGTAACCCTGGATTGCGAGGAGAATCATGCAAACCAATTTCTTTCGGTACTGCATAACTAAATTTACACGGATGCAAACAGCACAACAAAAAAGGAAAGACGCACTGCTATCTCTGCTGGGAAAATGTCCACTGGCAATCTCCCAATTCCATATCCTCTGTAAGTCGTCCCGACGGAAGACAAGGGTTGATGGCTCGTCTGGCGACTCCGAACCCCAATCGTTCTTGGCCAAACTCCGGGAAACCACTACTACCGTGAAGATGACGGCCATGCACGCAATGCAGACGAGTAATGGGCCCCTTTGACGGCGAAATCGTGGTACAGTAAGTTGGAATGGTCGTCTAGTTCTTCCACCAAGGAGGACGGGTTGCGACCAAGCAGCATTGTTGTTATTGGAGAGCAGCTGCTCCTTCTCGCGAACGGCAGAGGGTTGGTGAATTGGCAGCCCACCATTTGCACCTAGCAAGGGCATTGAAGACCAGGCCAAAGCAAACTTTTCGCACCGTCGCGGAGGCTGGAAAAATTGCGCACGTGAGCGAACTCAAATTTGGCAATTCCGGAAACGGCCGCCGTGTGCAAGTCTTGTCTGGTTGTTACAGTAAGTACTCGAACTACTTTGGAACTACTTAAGTGTCTAGAATCACGGAAGACCAGGGGCATTCGGGAACTTCTCCGCAGATAATTTGCGGAGGGCATGAAAGGTTTGAACAAGATTTGCAAAGAATTACAGCAAATAAGGAATGGGGCGCCCCGCTATCCTGTCCATCCATTCAGTTGCCACGTCGCCAGAGTTGAGAGGCCGCGTCGCACTTGTTCCGACTGTGGAATAGACCAGAACAGCTCGAAATTTCACGAATCTAGCGTGGCGAATTGGGCTGAGCACAGTCTTCCCGGCATCGCACGAGTCGAGATATATTTGATCGTTGGGTAGACCACGCGTCGTAGAACCAGCACGCTGAACTTGCAAATCAAAAATACGGAAAAATACCTACTTTGCGAGACATTCGCCGCCCACGGCGCCAGCCGCATCGACTGCGGACGACGGTAATTCAGAGATGCGTTTGATGCCCGGGTTCACCGCCACAAGACGATCCTTCCCCAAAGCGGGCAAAGTTAACGCCAAGAAAAGTCACAACCGCCACAGATTACATCAAGGATGGATTCACCTTTTGACCAACTGCAAAGGAAGAGATGATATAGAGGCTCATCTCGCTCGACCACGTGGAAATGATCTGTGCAGACGGCAACACCGTGGCTCCGTATCTTTGTAGAAACAGTCCGTGGCAGTCGAATGTAGACATACGCAGAACAATTTCAACGTCGTTTTTCACCGCAAGAAACCGCCACAGTTGCGAAGTCACGGATTTCCCCAAGGTTCATCTTCATGTCGGCGGATGTGAAACTCGTAACCACCAAGACAGCGATATTCGATACGTCGAATGAACCCGTAGGTGCAACCTCGACTCCCTGTTTTCATTGTCCAAGGGGCGTGATATAGCAAGAGGAGAAACCATCAGTCACTGAAAGTAGACACTGTTTGCTCGTGTGATCATGGCAGCAAACATTGGACGACTAGTAGCAAAACAATGAGATGGGGGTGAGTCGGAGCCTGAGTGGGGGACTTGAATCGGTAGTCTGAAGTGGCTTGAACACTCTAAGCGAATAAACGACAGAGTGTTGGCTGATGCTCGCGAAGGGCGCCAGTGGACAGCAGTGTACAGAAGACTTATCATCAGAGACTCCGAGTCAGAGTCCAATCTTGCGAAGATGTTGTCAGACTGCAGTTCAACTAGTCCATGTACGCCCTGCAAAAAGAGCTTCGGATGGGTTGCCGCGATGCATAGTTGAGGCGCCCAAGTTAAAGTATTCCAGCCATAGGTATTCGCAAATGGGCGTCAAAGGCTTTAAGCACAACGGACCAGGACGGTGCGGCGCAAGTGGGGCGTGAGAAAAACATTCCGATTGATCGGAAACATTTGACAAATGCAGCATTACTATGATGCGAAAATTCAGCGAAAATATTTGTAAGTTCATTCAAGGTCGTCCCACTTTTTTGTACTGTACCACTATCTGTGCAGCCTTCTCTATCGTTGTAAAGCTTCATGGCGTGGCTCTGGCTCGTCGCTTTGGCTCTTGTCTCCATCGTTCTACTGGTTCTCTACATTCGCTTAAATGACCAACGCTTAACCCGAATTCCCGAAGGCGCCTTAGCCGTGTCCCCCACGCGTTGTACACCAGAATATGCTCTTCTCGTGGCTGCAAAAGTCGAGAAATCTCCCATCTCAATATCCGATCAAATCCCCCCAAAGACGGGTCGAAGATACATCGTAGTCGGTGGGGTGCATATCCGCTGCTTGGCGCTGCCTGCTCCGTTATCACCGACAACTTGGCTAATCGCTTGCTTGATGTCTGATAGGCTGGGTTTCTCGGTGGCTGGATTGTCATGCAGCTTCTGGAACGGGGTGAAGATCCTAGACGTATTCGGATTCTCGATATTCGCGCTCCCGTGCGACATGACCTCACGACCCGCGGTAAAGACGTAGCTTTCATTCAAACCGACGTCTCCGATGCTGCAGCGGTTGACGCAGCGTTCAATGCGCCTTGGCCTGACCAAAATATGCCTGGTCCACCGCCTGAAATTACTGTCTTCCACACGGCTGCGAATATTCGTTTTTACGAAAAGAGCGAGATGCTTCTGCCGAATTCCGCCAAAGTCAACGTAACAGGCACTCAAAACATTCTCAACGCGTCCCAGGCAGTAGGAGCTACCATCATGGTCTATACCTCGTCGGGATCTGTCTCAGTCCACGCAACACGTTTCCTACTTTGGCCTTGGGAGACGGAACCCGCCTTCTTCGTCCAACCTATAGATGAGGACGAAGCTCTCATCCCTAAGCGGCATGCCGATCATTTCTCTAACTATGCCGCCACGAAAATGCAAGCAGAGAGACATGTACGCGCTGCAGACAAGTCAGCATCTCGTGACAGCGTCTTGCGAACCGGTTGTATACGCCCAGGAAATGGTGTCTTTGGGTCCGGCGGAGACATGCTATGCGGCAAGTCAGTTCCTGTTGCATGCACAACGCGTCTTGGCTCAATTGTTGTCCCGTTAATCTAGGTGCCTATCTTGTGCGGAAAGTCAACCCAACCTGGATGAACTCCATAGTCCAGAATTTTGTCTATGTGGAGAACTGTGCTGTGGCTCACTTGCTGTACGAACAACGCTTATTAGACCTGGCCAACGGAAGCAAGAATCCGGATATAGGAGGCGAAACTTTCGTGATCGCCGACCCTGGTCCTCCTCCGACGTATGGGGACGTCTATCTCTTGCTCTCGACATTGGACGGAGAAACTACGTTCCCATCTGTGTCGCCTACCCTCATGCTTTTGATTTCCGTACGAACTCTTCTTTTATACTGAATTCAGGTTAATCATGCATCTCAGTATCTCATTAGTTCCTACTATCTCTCGCGCTCCTGGCTCCTTGCCGCAGGCTACAGTATCGCGCACAAATTACCCAACCTCACTAGCGATATAGTCAACCTACAACCCTCGCTCTTCAACTTGGTCAATGTCCATCTCATCTTCAATGATTCGCGGGCGCGGCTCCCACCGGAGAAGGGCGGTCTGGGATACAAAGGTGCCTGGACGACATACGAAGGATTGCACAAGACTGTGGTAGAGCACAAACTGGGTGCGATGCGCTCCGAGCAGCGTTCGGCCTCCGCCGGCATCGGGATGGGGTTCAGTAGTTGGGGGTCCGGTCTGGTTAAGGCTCAGAAAGGCGTCGAGGATGTCAGCGAGAAGATTTCGGACAAAATAGGTGTCGATCCCGTGCAGGTGTTGAGCTCGTGATGTATTCATCTGTGTGTACAGTGTAGATATAGATGTACACTGTGATGGTATTCGTCGGCGTCAAGTTCATGTACAGGAAAAATAGAGTGGAGAAATGCAGAGAAATGCCTTCCCAAAATGGACATTGATCTTCACAAGGCAAAACATGACCGTGCATAGTCTCCCGAGGTCTGCTCCGCAGTCCATTGAGCTGATTCCCCGCATACCCCTGCTGATATGTATAGGCGCCGGATCTTTGATCTTGGACGACTGCAGGACCATACCGACTCGTCAACTTGGGGCTAAATCATTGAATCAAGTACATGCCCCTCCGCGTCTGCCATTTCTCCTTCAATCTCGGCTGTTCGCGCAGGCGCCGCATGCCCTTCGCAGCATAAATTAGGTGGAGAAGTCGAGATTGGCAGCCCGAAGCTGGAAGCGGGACATGATGGAAGAATAATTCTTGCGTCTCGCGTGCCAGCCGCGTGTCTAAGAACCTCGGAAGTTGAAGAACAACACAATGACCTACAATGACTCGTTTTATTCCGGATAACTGCACGCACTGGAGTCTGGAGGATGGTGTGGGTTCGACCTAGATTATCGTCCAAGATGGAGCGGATATCTCTAAATCTGTATCAGGAAACTAAATTGTTGTAGCTTTGAATTTATTCAATGCAAAGTCGAGAGCCTTCTTGTCGACCCTCGCGATCATACGCGTTTTTGGGTGTCGGACTTCGATATTGAGCTTAGTCACACCCACGTGAGATGACACCCGCGAACGTGACATTCTTCAAACGCGACCACAAATGGCGAAAATGCGTGTTCCCGATGCGATGAAGCTACTAGTACCTCGTTGCGTACTCATCGTTCTTATTATCTTCGAGTCTGATAGTTTCATTTTCACTTTTATGATTCGAGCATTATGATACACTAAAAATAATATACGGGCGCGGTACATCACTACATCTACAATGAAGGAGCCAAGAGACTTGTAGTCACGTCGAAAACGAAAGTAACAAAACACAAAGCGAGTGAGCGGAGACACAGGTATGGCGTGAACGGGGCAGGAAATACATCAGTCGTTATGACTGTAAAGTCATGTTCGACTGCAAAGCAGCGTTATTCAGAACATCGAAACCGGGCATCATATGGTGTACACGTTTTCGAGGCGGAGGGAGACCAGCCATATTCTGACATGCGACGACGCGTTATGAGCCCGAGCGAAATAAGGAAGACAAAGATAGACAGTTACCTGGCAAGCATACTGGGCATCGGCGTATTGGGCATCTGCTGAATGATTCAGCGAAACGCCCGGCGTATTGCTATCGCAATACCCACCTTGAAGCTGGCTGTGCTCCCATGTCCGTGGATGCTTCCTGGACTTGGACTGATCCTAGACAACAGTTGAGCGTATACGAAAACATGAGAAAACATAACGCACGTCAAGATGTGATGTTGGCTCGTGTGCGTACATGCCATGATTCTCCACTGACGCCCAGTCCATGGCTTTTGCGGTGGCCATTGGAGGTCTTATGGGAATTGGCTCCGCCGGTCGGAAATCCTGCCGCGCGTGAGCATGCAGAAAAGAGAGAGAGAGAGAAACGGGCTACTCACCTCGTACCTCGGACTGGGTTCATCTCCCGATACCGAGGAATGTCTCGACTGACTGTCTAGATCCCAATTAAATGCCAAACCAATAATAACTGACTAAACTAACTCACCGACAGCTTGATTCCGGGTTAAAAGGGAAGCCACTGATACCAATTGCTTTATGAGAATTGTGATGCAGTCCAAAAGCGTTGATAACGCACTGATATCGTCTCGCCGTTTTTCTGCGGTGGAAACCGCGGCCCTTGCTTGTCGTTCGGCCTCCAAACAATTTGTGTAACGCATGAAAGCCTCCTGCGTGTCTTTCTGCGCCCGCGTAAAAGCGGCTCGCGCATTCTGTAACGCCTGTTCTGTTGGGCCATGAGAATTGTCTCATGAATGATAAGAAGCGAGGGACGAACTTGACGACGAAGCTTCCTGAGACAGTGTCTCAGAATTTCGCATCGAAGGAGAACCCGAGTTTGGTCTCGGGTGGGGAGTAGGAATGTGTGTGGTTGGTTCGGGGACATGGTCTGTTTGAATCATAAGAACGAAACTGGTTCTGAGCGAAACATGTATTTACAAGATTTCTGCTGGTCCAGAAATGCAGCTCGTTCACGTTCAGCTGGTTCGGGTGATGGAGACTCGACGGAGTGTTGTCGTATAGGGTAGGGCTCATTACTGAGGTTAGGGTTATTTCGCAGACGAGGATTATGGGGAATGCCGGCTGTTTGACGCTCAATGAATTTGCGCAGGAAGGTGAGCTCGACTTCTTCGGGCATGGCGTACGGAGGCCCCTGAATATCCCCCTTCTGCATGAGAAGTTCGAGGTGAGACATCGTCTTGTCCTTCAATTGTTGGAGCCATTCATGTAATTCCATGTGGTCCTGGTCCGCACGCGCGTCGTAGTCCTGGCGTCGACGGGCTTTGCGCCAGTAGGTTTTGGTGAGTTTGAGGGCGCGATTGACTTCATTATCAAGGGTGCGATACCAGTCACTGGCTTGGCGATTGAGGCGAACAGCGAGAACGCCTGGTTGAACCCTGAGTTGGAGTATGGACCGTCCTTCACGGTCTGCGGGGCCAAGGACGCCTTTCTGACCCTGGTTGCCTCGAGTAGCACCGCGCGAAACGTTGCCGAGTTCGGGCCACGGAAGGTCGTCCGCTGAAGCCATACCGAATTGAAGAAATGGTGGACAGTAAGGAAGGAGAAGCGGGAGTGGCAGGGGCGCCCTGATTTACTGGGCGGAAATTCAAGCGACGTCTAGTGAGCGTACGGGATTTAAAGGACGAGTTTAGACAATTGTTTAGCGTTCAGTCAACTCGTTGAGATCAGCAGCATCCTACGGGCAATACATTGCTGATGCGGTTGATCCATCAACCCAATTGCCGACATTCGAGACATCCACATGAGTGCCGCCTGGATACCGCCTCTCACGTATGTCTCTCGCGTGAGGGAGGTGATGAACAGTTATCCAAACAAAAACTCAAATAAAACACGAAATGAATATCAAACTACTACAAGGGGATCCAGTAGTGAGACAGCATCGCACCGAACTGAGTTTCGGCCGCACCTTCCTTTTCGCGCGCCATCTTCCCGTTCTCTACACAGAGAAATTCACCCCTTGGGCCAACGGCGCCTCGTCCGAGAAATTGACTGCAGTCCAGTTAGTAGTGTACTGTAGAAACCCCTTATCGGCTCACTGGTACAAGCGCTCCAGCGCACATATTGTTTCCAAGCATCGCCTCCCGACTCGCGTCCCCTAGTAGATTCAATGAGAGTGTATCAGCACCAACAATCCGGGCAACTGATGGCCAGACTAACCACCCAGTACTCTGTGCGAAATTTTCAAGGTAAATGACACCGCTGGGTGCAGAACATTGGAGCGTACCTTGTTACCGCCGAATGCAGCCCCGATTTCGGCACCACTCGTCCCAACATTGACCTATCGAGATCGGATTATGGCAAGGTCGTACCAAGTTATGCGACACGACACGTACATTCACGATTCCGGTGTCAGAACCATTTGGTCCAATCCATGTGCCAACATTTCTGATATCTTTCGTCCAGAGGCTGGAAGACAAGCCCTAACAAACGACGAATGAATAGAGTCAACGATTGGAGCATACACTCCTTGCCGACACACCTGGGGCACCGCATTGTTCCAGCGAATAGCTTCATCCAGCTCGTCAAACACCGCACAGTTCAGAATAGGTGCAAAGGTCTCCGTTTGCCACAGACTATCGGCGGGATCTGTGGTCTTTGGCACGGCGATGGTGGGCTGTACGAAGTTACCCCGGGACCCACCCGGCGCATCAGCAGCTGCATACCGCGCCCCCCCTACTAGAATCTGGGCTTTCGTGTCTTGCAGATGTTGGACCGTCTTCTCATAGGTCTCAACCGCTGTCGCGCTGTGCACAGGCCCAAGCAAAGTGGCTTCATCAAGAGGGTCGCCAGGTTTGAGAGTGGAATAGACTTTTTGCAGACGGTCAAGGAACTGGTCTGCAATTCCCCGGTGTAAATAAAGCCGCCGAGTCGAAGTGCATCGCTGGCCCGCCGTGCCGATGGCCCCGAAGAAAACAGATGGAATCGCCATTTTGAGGTCGGCATCAGGCATAACGATTGCGGCTTGGGAATATTGTCACTGGAGGATGAGATGAGGGACAACTATTTCTTACCATTATTCCCGCCAAGTTCCAGAATAACCTTTCCAAATCGTGATTGGACAGTCCGGCCCACAATACGGCCAACACGTTCGCTGCCGGTGAATGAAACTATACAGACATAATTAGCCAGACAGCTACAAATCCAGGAGGTCCGTACCAAGATCTACTTCGCGGCTCTCTGCAATGCCTGCTCCAACATCCTTATCTCCCGTAACGAGGGCAGCGACGGCGCCGGGAATACCTGTCATGTGAGTGTATGTATGTTCAGAAAACATGGCAAAAGCAGATGGATTTTCATGCTTGCCATTCTGTTTGAGGACACGCGCGATTATGGTTGTGACGGCGATAGAGCATAGGGGCGTGGTCGGTGAGGGTTTCCAGACAGTCGCATTACCAGCCGCAAATGAGAGGGCGAGATTCCTATCAATCAACAGTCAGGATGTGAGATATTTTGCACGCTACAAATTGACTAGCCATCCATAAACAGCCACTGGAAAATTGAAGGCACTTAGAACGCCTACTACGCCGAGAGGGTTGGGAACTTGTATCATGTAAATATAACGTCGACGGGTGTAGAACTGGATCGACGTCCGAGCAATACCTTCTAAGATTGAGTGCCCTGGACGTTCAGAGGCAACGACACGGCCGTTCATCATCCGCGACAGGCCAACGGCATAGTCGCACTAGAGGAACGCATCAGCGATGAATCCGGTAATTCGTACCGAACATACAATATCAACGAATTCCTGAACTTCTCCAATTCCCTCGGTTTTGATCTTACCCATTTCAAGCGAAACGAGAGCTCCAAGCTCAGTGCGCTTAACATAGGGCACGGAGGTTGGTACGGTTCATTGCGCCTTGGATCATACAGACAGACCTTAGCAGCAAGCGCCTCTCTGATCTGCCGGAGGATTTCTCCCCGACGTGGCGCCGGAACATCTAGTTGCGGTGGGTTCGCAAAACCGGGCGAACATATACAGAAAACATACTCCTGAACTGGGTGAATGCTTCCCGAGACTTGGAAAGAGCTTCATGAAGCTCTTCCGGAGAGGCCTAAGATCCGGTTGAGCTCAAGAGAGTGCAACACCCTTTGGGTGCGGGTCTTTTGCATACAGTTTTGACATGGGCAAGAACTTCACCAGTTGTTGGGCATAGAGACGAGACAAGATCCCCGGAGCCTTTCCACTCTCCGTCGTACACGCCGAGAACGTCGCCAGATGTAGGAATATCGAGGGCAGACAATACATTAGCCGCTCGAGAGGACAAGAAACGCGACGACCCCAGCACAGTATTACGGAGAACACGCCTTGATATCATGATACACAATCAAGTCGATCCGTACAAGTGTGGATGCGCAGGTGTAGTCAATATCTTTTGGTCGGTTCGAATGTTGTGGTGTTGGCGAAGTTGTGACCGAGTACCGCTTCGGCGATCAAACATACCGCGTCCATAAGAGGAAATACCGCCTCTTTGATTCGCCCACAACAACCGAACTGAGCTTGCTCGATGATAGACGAAAAATCTGTGGGCACAGGATATGCAATTTTATCTCATCCGTTTTGGGCGCCTTGCTGTCTGACAAGACTTCAAGTTCATCATATCCGTAAATACGACTCAAACCACCTCGCGGCTTATCTTTTCATGAGAGGTTGAATCACTTGGCCATACTGCTTCAACCTGCTTCATTTAAATTCTCTTGATTTCCGTTGATCGCCTTGCTGCTCTTTGCGAGTCACCAAGTCTTCTCTGTCTTCGCCTTCACGATGCAACAGGATGCAACCCCGCAGCGCTATTAGTCCCGGTAATCGTCAAGAATCCTGTGTTGAAACCCACGACTTCGACGGCGCTATACGTCAAGCCCGCACATCAATCTCGTCTCCTATTCATTCATTGTGGTTCTCTGTGGACTCCATTTCTCTAGTCTGATGGCTATTCAGTCATGTCTTCTCACACAAGTTTCCGTGCTTCCGCTTCTCTGTAGCGCGGATCCCATCTGGTCCATGTATATCAACCTGCTGCGTACATATGTGTCCAATGCAACGACCACAAGTTGGCGGGGCTTCTATAAATGTTCGAGGGTGTCAAAACCGATAATCCAAATATATGGTTTGTAGAATTGTGGACCTGAGAATCCTTTCTGAAGATTTCCTAGTACTTGTTGCAACGCAGATGTTTACCCCGCCAAAAGTCCTTCAGCAGCATCGCATACCGCAGGGTACCGTCCGTATTGAGTGACGGCGGACAGTGCGCGACACAGTACACCCACGTTGACATCTCGCCATCGCTGTCGCGTGGCTCAGTTCGGTTTTCAGAGGTTGTCAACATCCTGGCATCGCTGTCGCGTGGCCGGAGGTGCTCTCTGACAACCTCCTTCTGGATACGCGGCGACCCTTTAGATCTTCGGGACTCCTTTCAGATCTGCCAATTCAAGATTGCAGCTTTCAGCTTTGACGGGATTACGCTAATCATGCATGTCGGAGCAACACACGGTTTACCCGTCGTCTTCTTGTCTCGACAGTGCGACCCCATAGGTCCCAATATTCTGGGTAACACGCAATGGGAAAGATGCTACACACGGCCCTAAATTATCATTCTTGCCCAGATTCCTCGTTTCATTTCGTTAATTCAGTCAGCTTTCGCGGGAGGATTGCCATTGCCGACTGCTACCTGGCTACTACAATCCATCGAAAAAGTTGCCGTCGGCAAGATCGACTTCATTCCGCCCCTTCTTTCGACGCACAACGAGAGGGTCTTTTTCGGGCTTCCTCTTCCGTTTCTTCGTTGTCGGTGCATCGGAATCATCGTCGTCGTCCGTGTCCGCATCGGAGCCGGCCTTGTCTTCTTTGCCTTCCTCGACTTCCCCCTTCTCGTCAGGCTCCTCTTCGTCATCTTCGGCTTCAGCTTCCTCGTTTTCCGACGCATCAGAGGAAGCTTCCCCTCCCTCCTCTCCAGTGGTGGGATTACGAAAGAAAGCTTCAAGGTCTGTGAGCCGGAGCACTTCGTCGTGCCCCGCGCTTGCAACAAACCACCGACGCTTCCCCGCGTCATCGTCCGCGTCCTCCTCCTCATCTTCTTCATCGTCGCTCTGTGCCTTACTCCTACCTTTACCTTTATTCTTAGCATTACCCGTCTCTCCTGTGTCGTCGTCATCCTCGTCTTCGTCCTCGTTCAACTGGAGTCTGCCTGTACCGCCTCCCACAGCAAGCCGTTCTATGGGCAGCTCTCCGTGGTCTGCAACAACCCCCACGAGACGGGTTGGTAGAACCTGTACGGCGCGGACGAGCCCGTCCGAGGAGCCTGTTAAGACTGTGTTCTCCATTCCAGGAGAACCAGCAGACTCGATGAAATCCAAAGGGAGAGAACAGAGGGCGTCAATTGAGGAGGGGTGTCTACAGAAAATATGAGTATTGCGTTTGGCAACCAGGAACGAAAAGGATGAGGTAGGGAATTATTCGAGGTACATTTCAAGTCACAGATAGAAAAGGCGTCGGTGAAACTCTACACACCCAGGTACACGATCGACGCAGTCGGCGTAGCCGCTAGACCGATTGAATATAGAGAGGATACCGAGCTGGGTGCCTACAACAACTTTTGCTCCGCTGGTAATACCATTAACTCTGGGTAACCCATCAGCGAGGAAATCGACCTACGCTTTTATCGTGGTCGCGGCAAGCAGCTCGTCTTCCTGGTCCTCAGATTGCGCGAACGGTGTGGGCTTTTTTGATCGCACATCCATGACTGACAGTGTCCCATCACCACTGCTCGTTATTTAGCAAATCTTGCTCCCTTCCCGGGGGAGGCACGAACGGACCTCGTCGCCAGAAGATGGTGTTTGTCAGGAAGCCATAAAAAGTCGGTGATATAGTCAAAATGTTGTTTATGTGTACGGATAGCTTCTTGCTGCCTTGGATCCCACAACTATTAGGCTTGAGAAATCCCGTTCTTGGGAAAGGACATGATGGAGAACCTGCCTTTATAACCCCGTTATCGTCCCCTGTAGCCAAAAGCCAGGGCATAACATGTTTTATGCGGTTTATTGGGTCGCTAAAAATACGCGTTTGAGCAAGTCAACGAGCGGCACGTATCATACCCGAGTACCTATGTACAGCACCCAGGTAGACTCCAAATTGAATGCTGCTCACTCATGTGCGCCGACGCGAGTCTCGACGATATCTCCAGTTTCAGAATTGACTGTGCTGCCATAAGACTGGTTTTAGATTCCAGCCTCTTGAACCCCGACGATTGACGCACTAGATAGCCTTCGCTTTTCCGGCCGCGTAGAGACGCGTGCCGTCGTCGTTGATAGTCAGAGCACGACAAGATCGTTTTGAAGGCCGAACAGAAAAAGTGTTCTTATGTGAGGATTGGTCGTATGCAAAGGCCTTGATGTGACCCGTCAGCGTCGCAGTGTAGACCACGCTCTCATTAGGGTGGAATACAACGTCGAATATCTGCCCACCAACTGGGATGTCGGGCATGGTTTGAACCACGGAAGGGTTGAGGTCAAGTCAAAAAACCTCAGCCAGTTCGGCCGAAAGTGTTGGCCATCGGCCGCGGCATACTGCTTTGTTCAGACCACCATGGCTCGGTGTCATGTCTGCAAAAAAAACGCCAAAGAAAGCCCTGCGATGTTCAGAGTGCCCAAAAACTATGTAAGCTGACGCCCTGGACGTGAACGCGACAAAATCGCGTTAGCATTCGATGAATCGATTCAGTATTGATTCAACACATATCCACTACGATAAGTAATTCATGAATTCTATAGCTAGATATGCGCTCCCCAGGTAGTTTCAGCATGCGATGGCTATTTTCGTCGTTTCAAAGGCTTTCCCCCGAGGGAAGACGAAGACGAAGATGAGAACACTCCAGATGCAGGTGATGAATTCAGGCATTGTAAAAAATGCGATTAGACTATCTGTGAAGACTGCACTCATCCTCTGAACCAAGGTTGGTCGCTCTACTCGGAGACACTGATTTTGCGCTCGTTGACTTCCATTTCACCCTCTGAAAATACTAACAGGCGTCGTCTTCTTTGATCGCCCAACAAACACTTGTCGCTGCCCCACGGCAAATTTTGGAGTCAGTTATTGTCTGTCCCCGCCCTGCTATCTCGACGGTGATGGGCGGAAAACATACCACGGTGGCAGACACCCTCCAATCGCAGGAAGCGGATACTCAAAAGCTTCTTTCGAGGCAACCGAACGCAAGTGCAGAACGTGCGAGGTAGTTGCTCGTCATCTCAAGCGGGAACATCTGAAGGATGCCAGGTGCCTGGTATCGTCTAGAGCACCGTGAACAAATTCGAATGTATAGTATAATTTCGAACGATGTTTCCCCTGTAAAGACAGGCAGAGTGAACTTGTTCCATGGCGCCCGGTTCATATCATCCTTGTGCAAGCCCGAGGATAGCATACAAAATACATACAGTGATATTGTAAGTGGTGGATCCGCGACAAGTAGAATACAGCTTGAGTAGTTACAGATGAGGAAGAGATAAGTAATGCGACGTATCTGTAGACAGCAAGAGAAAACAAGAGAATCAATCAATCATGAAGCTCGAAGTATGATCTGAACATCGACTCCGTGCGCAACGATGTATCACCAACAACCGAATGCACATGTAGGAATAGTCGAGGAAATCGTCTTGTGAAATAAGCCAGGAACCCCTCCGGCATGGGACCAAGGTTCCGCTTGACTTTGTCAGGCAAATCTTGATAATGATGTTTCTAAGGGCCACGTTAGTCAGGTATGGAATCACCAAAGGCTGCGGACGTACCTTATTTCTTAGAGCACGCAAGAGATCCTGCACAGATCGTCCATCGTATTTCCTGAACTTGCCCAGATTCTCGAGGAATAATGGATCGAGACGCGAGAGCCAGTCATTCCCAACGATACCAAGAGCACCCTTCTCTAAAACCAGGAGATATGGGTCTTTTGGATCCCGACACATTATCTCAAATCGGTCAGAGGCGTCTTGCAGGAACGTCAGCCGCCGGTTTGGATCCCAGAAGAAGGGATGGAGGAGGCATGTCGTCGTGTCCGGGCTACATTGGACAGGTCAAGGTCTAGTTGTGGATTGCGATATCGGAAAACATACCGCCCTTGTGCCTCGGAGTGAAGCATAGATGAAATGAGATTCACAGCCTCTTCGCCCTCTTCTCCGAAGCGTTCCAATCCCTGAAGATTTTTAGTGTCTTTCATGATGTTCGCTTCCCTTTCAAATCGATCTCCAAACGGATGGCCTCCACTCGTGAGCGTGTAATAAAACAGACACCCCAGAGCAAAAATGTCGACAGATTTGGTCAGCCTCGTGGGCTTCCCCGCCGTCGAGTTCGAGGTGCTAGAAGTAGCGCTACCTTGCGACGAAACAGAGGACTCGTCACTAGGTACACCCAACTCGTCTAACTTGACATCGCCGCGCAAAATCTCGGGTGCACGCCATCCGACAGTCCCTGCAGCCATAGGTCCATGGTTGGTAGGCAAGAAACTCGTTTGGTCAATGTCCAGCTTCTTACACAAGCCAAAGTCGGATATCAGCATCCGATATGACTTGGCACCACCTCGACCAGTCCCAGCAGATACGAGAATGTTTTGTGGTTTGATATCACGATGGACAAGTTTCAGTCCGTGTAAATGCCGAAGCCCGCCCGTGATCTGCCGTAGAGCACGCTTGGGGTCCAAGGCGACGGCAATATCCCGCCAGGCATCGCGATCGGGCGTCTCAATTAGGTCGGCGAGCGTCGCTGGACAAAGTTCAAGGGCGATGTAAAGGAAATTGGAGTGTGCCTCTTGATAGTAATAACGGATGACATTCGGATGGTCGTCGCTTTCCTGGAGGATGCTGACTTCCCGCGACGCAAGAGTGACGAAATCTTGTAAAAGACGTTTCACAGCAACTGCACGGCCCTGGAGCGATCCACGGTATACAACCGTCCCGTGGGAACCGTAACCTGAAATGAGATGAGTGCAAGTTCACCGTAAGGACTGCGGGATTGCTTACCAAGAACATGGTCAGAAACCACCAATGAAGGCGCGGCTAGAGGTGCTTCCACGGGCGGAATAGTGGGAGAGAAGGATATGCCGGATGGCGTCGAAGGAATACCAGGCACAAGACCGTTTTCAATGGGCTTTTCTTGTTGATTTTCTTTTTCGCTAGAATCGCGAGCATGGGTCTCGCCTGCATCAACCATCCCTGGCTTCTTCTTCTTTGCTCTCCTTCCTCTCCGACCCTTCCGTTTCGTGCCTGGCACTGCAGAGCCATCCCCGTTTTCATTTTCGTCGAGGTCATGATCGCTGTCGTCCCCGTCATCGATATCAGGAGGCAGCGGTGGGAGTTTTTTGGTCGCAAGAATCTCAGGCGTCGAAGGAATGGACGAGATGGATGCGGGAAGAGGAGAAGGGGGGATAGGATCTGCAACAATAGTCAAGTTACCACTGACGGTCGACACATTCAGCGGCGCCGGTGATAGGCTAGATCTGCGTCGAACTTTGCCCATGCCGAACCAGAGGCCCAGGGCACCGACGACAAAAGCGAAAGCGACGCCTCTCCAGATGAAAGGGTCCTCGGCTGCCTGATCACCGCTCGAAACCTGTGAGGAATTGACGGGAGGTAGACGCTCAATAGACTTGTTACCGAGACCATCCACAGCTCCGGTCGATGGTGTGTTGGGGTCCCATGGGGGAACACCAGGAACCCCATCGATGAGCCGCTTCATGCGCATCTCAGGACCATCCCCATCGCCACCTTCTAACGGTCGAATGCCAACAAGACATCGCTTGTCAGTATACTGTGCCGATCGATCCATACAGCGCTCGTCTTCAGCACCGTAATTGCGCTCCTTCATAGCAAGTTCCCGCTGTTTGCGGGCGATGGTGATAGCGTCGAGTTCCTTCGGTAGGTCCACAGGATCACTTTCCTTCGGCGCTTCGATGAGCTTCGGCTTCCTGCGTCCTCCGCCACTGAATGCAACGAGGGGAAAGTTATCCGGGCTCATAGCGAATAGACTTCCCGACTCTTCCACCAAACCAATATAGGCTGAATCCAGGTGTGGAAGCTGGTCTGTCGAAGTCATAGGAGTGAGCTTGGGAATTATAGATGATAGCTGTGGACGAGGCTGGAGGAGCACAAAAGTACTTGGAGGATGCTGATCGGATAGCCTCAGGACATCAAATATCGCCACGCTGAAAGTATGTAAAAAACCGCCCAAAGGGGAGAAAGAAACACTGACATAGGATTGCTGAACTGGAGACCCCAGAGAAGTGAGCGATCTTCAGGGTCAGCACCCTCCCCTCGAGCTTTGAACGAGATGATCTCTCCATTCGGCAGACTCTGAATGTACGCATCATCTTTGGTGTTTCGATACGAGGCTTGGAGAACGCTGTCCTGGTTGTTTGGGCCGTATGTGGAGAAGGAGAGATTTTGAGCGGGGATTCGGTGCTTGCTGGTCGGCCGCGTGTGAATTGTGATATGATAGTCTGGGCCAAATCTAGCGTGACGAAAAAAACCGGAAGCCCAAGACTCACCAGTGCGGCCAATATATACCTCCGTAGGCTTAGAGATCGGAGGCTTGCTCCCCTCCAGCTCATCTAAATCCACTTCATCATCACCCTCACGCAAATCTTCGAATGGGTCCCAAGGACAAGCCGAGTCTATCGTTGCCTTTATGTTGCCCGTTTCGAGTTCCATCACTAGCAGCGAAGTCTCCTTCCTTCCCACGAATACACGCTGACCGTCTTCGTCCGCGAAATGGAAGGGTGACATATCGACCAATTCCGACATGGAGAAGGGAAAGCGCTGAAGAGGGCTCGAAGGGGTCGCCATTACATATATGTCGCCAGACTGAGGCTCCACTATGTAAGTCTCTTGATACGCATTGTCGTCTGTCAGATCTGGATCCTGGTCTATGTGACGGGTGCGAACAAGCGGCGCGAGGGCGGAAGGCGGAGACAAGGCTTGGCTGGAGGATGAGAACGACGACATAGACCAAAGAGTTCGACCCGTTGTTCGATTTAAGGCATGAAATTTGCCATCGACCGAAGCTACAAGGACGATGTCCAACAACTCCGAATCCCCAAGCGGATCCGACTTTGCAGAGCTCTCCCGGTTGACTGGACCAGAGAGAGATTGGACATCACTAGTTCTGGTGCTGAGGTCAACTATTTCCGCGCAGCAGGCGAGAAATAGTGCAAGTAGAATGGCAGTCAGATACAGAAGGTGTGCCATTTTTGTCGGTCATTCGGTCATGCCCAAAGATTCCAGACAGCACAACAGTCGACGAAGATTCTATCCACTGAACCCCGCGTTGGTTGAGTATAGAGAGGGAGCAGTGGCGGCGACTGCGTACGAAGGTGGTGGTAACAGAGGCTAGAGGCTAGAGCACAGGATAACTTTGCCTAATTTGGCAGCTTTGGCTCTATTTCGTTCATCGGGCTTCCGCTTTTAGGCCGAGTCGCCGCTCACATCAGTGACCACAGCACGCATTAGAGTCGGTAATGACTACTCATTGGCAACGTAGGCGATGATCTCGACTCGGCGTGATACAGCAGACTTCAAAGCCCGAAATCCATACTCGGTTCACATAAAGCATTCCGAAAACATCCTTGAATGTATATTTCTCCGTCAGCAACGTGTCAAATCTTTCAGAACCTTCCAGACAACGCTAGTCCCCGCTATTGCGCATCGGTGCTCACAACCGCCCAACATAGCCGACCGTTCACACGCGGACGTGGGCGCGCCGATTATTTTAGCGGTAGGCAGCCAACTCTGAACGTCCCTAATCATGTGTGTCGCCATTCGCATCCCTGCGTGGTTAAAAGCTGTACTGTGGGCTGTTGGGGAATTTTCGTGCGTTTGTAGCGTAGAGATGGTGCGAGTTGGAGCAACCAGTACATGCCAGCGAACCTAAAAACAAGGCATAATGATATCGGTGGATTTGTGAGAGCGTTTGACTCGGAGACCTAGGTCGGCCGGTAAATCTCAGTCGACGAGCTCGAGAGAGGTTGAGGGCGACTTGGAACAGGTAGACAGCAAAGCTGACAGTTTTTGACTCTTCAGTATACTTATCACCCCTGGTGTGAGCACAACACGGCCCATGTCCAGACGACTTGCTTTTGAAAGAGTTTCACAACCATTTCGTTGGACGAATTGTGCCCTTCACGAGTAACTTTGGAGCTGCGACACCAGTCACACCGCGGAAATGTGTCGTTTTCGTTCTCGGGCGCGAGCACTCGCGTCGAGTAGGTAGAGTAGATTGGAAACCGACGGAACCAAAACCGAAAACTTCCTAATGCGGACGTCGGCGTTGAGTCCAAGGAGGCAGTGTTACGGTCATGATGATGTCACTGCAGTGCGGCTCTGCCCCAACCCGAAATCCCTCAAATAGCGACTCCATCGTCCATCGCTCTCCCCCAAACCACCATGAGCTCACAACTACTCAATAAGGCCGGAAAGGCCCTCTTCGAAAAGCATTTACAGCAGTACAGTCCCGCAGACCCCATGTACGAGGAAGTCACCGATGCTCGAGGGCGAAAGAAAAGAAAACGCGTGAGTTAGCTTTATCTTTCTGCCAAGCTATACTTGGAATTCACTACATTGAAGCGTGAAATACCCCCTGGTCTCTCCAAGCGCGATGCCAAAATTTTGAAGTCTGTTCAACGGAGAGCGCACTATTTAGACAAAGGGTTCTGAACAACTCGAGTCTTTATAACTGTTACTCATGCCTTTACAGATTTAGTTTGTGTGGCTTCCGTTTTGGCTGGACATTTATCATTGGGATCATCCCCGGCGCCGGGGATGTCGCCGATATCTCTCTCAATTACTTCCTCGTTGTGCGCAAAGCCCGGAAAGCTGAGCTCCCTCAATGGCTCGTGAATAAGCTGCTCGCAAACAATGCCGCGAGCGCTTTAATGGGCTTGATCCCTTTCGCTGGCGACGTGGCTCTGGCCGCGTTTAAAGCCAACTCTCGCAACGCCGCGCTTCTCGAGGAATTTTTGCGGATTCGTGGCGAAGAATTCCTGAAGGTGCAGGCGGCCAAGGACGGGACGCTGAGCAAGAAGGATGCCCCACCCCCGTCTGACATGGCGCAGGTGCAGCCGGGCGCTGGCAAGGAGCCCGGAGAGATCGTGCCTGGCGAAAAGGCACCTAGGCGGTCCACGTTCAGCAAGTGGTTGTCGCGTGGTGAGAGCGGTAAAGGCAAGGCAAAGGCGCCTGTTGCTGCGACTACTGGTAACACGGGGCGCTTTGTCGAGAACGTGGACAGCGGGCCAAGCAAGTAACGAATTGGATACGATAAACACGATACCTTTACACATGTAATGTGCGCGGGACAATTTTTGATACCTTCATACTGTACTTTGAATACATTCTTTGTCATAATCGCCGTGCATTCGACCGGGCGTCGCATGCTGGTAATCGGACAATCACCGAATTCGAGCTCAAAGGGACGTCGCCAACACGCCCGAAAGCGTGGGCCGTCTTCCGCTCAAGAAATAACTGACTCGAGCGAATTCGCGGCAGGACGGTATGTGTATGTTGGGTGATAGTGAAGAGACTATTGAACGCCAGCCTTTGGGAGTGTACATGGATGAAAAAGACAGCAAAGACGGCATAGAGCAGAGGACACGCGCGCTGAGCTGTTGCTCGGAACATCCAGGGAATCCTGCTGAGAGAACAATTTGGGAGAGCAAAGGCCAAAGGGAGAGTGCAGATCATGATGATTTGTTCTCATCAAATTTCTGATGTGAGGTTCTTCCTCAACCACCTCAGACACTTGTTCAAGCTCTTGCTCAGAAATTCCGTGAGCAAACCTTCTGACGCTAGCGATGTGAAGGTGATACTATCTCACTCCTTCTATGTTAGCATGGCCCTCGGATTTGGGACTTTCCTGGACCGTCTGGAACAATTTCTGTAAGTAAAACAAAGCGCCTGCCGGTGAGGCGCGTCGCGTACTCAGCTCAGCAGTGTCAGCACTCATACATTTCGTAGGCCGAGACTTCTCGGGCTAACCCCAGGCCCTGCTCGATGCAATCGCTTCGCACGCCACCTGCAATTTGTCTCAGGAAAGTTCAAACTTTCATCGAGATCAGCAAATTGTTTGAGTGTTTCTCCCAAGGAGGGCTGCGGCCCGTTGTTCACCTCGTCTATCACCTAGCTTGAAGCGTATTCAACGGTATTGGCCTTATGGTGCAACGCTTCGAAACGGTCGAGTGGTTTGTGGTAGTGCCTCTTAGTGCCTTTGTTGACAATTGTCACGCGTGACCAGACGCGTTTATTCCCCAAAACCTCAACCATTATCCCAGCACTGAGTCTGCCACCAGTTAACTTTGCCACCAAGCTTCACCAACGCTCAATATAGTAGAGGATTGTGAGTAATTGTGTTTTGTTTCGCCCACCTGCCCCCACCTCTAACACAGGTCGTGCACCCGGGCCTCAACCCCAACCCGATCGCTAAATCCACCTCCATCTAAACGCCCTGCGTCTATACATCGCCCCGCAACAAGCTTACTAGCACTTATCATCAGACTACGCTTCTCAAGGCAGATATGGACCCTTTGCTCTTCGAAATCGAGGGCTCGACCGTCATGGACGTGCCGGGTCTCCTATCTACTCTGTTCCCCGACGCGTGCTTGCCACTTCCAGCCGCAGACATACTAGCGAAACTTTCCAGTGGATCATCTGCGCTCTATATTGATTGCAAATGGAAGTTCTGCCCCGACCTTGCACAAAGGCTCGGTGTGGAGCAAGACGTGGCCGACTTCTTCAATCATTTTGCATTCGTCGTTGAAAACCTCTGTGCTGCTGCTGGCAGGTCGCGACCCAAGGGAAGGCGGTGGACGGCCGAATTCGTGGATCACGGCATCGAGAATGCCCCCAACGTTTGGAAGCCCGAGTTTTTTCTCGGTTCCGAAGCAAATCTTGACTGGTCGAACACCTCCAATCACGGTGTGCTCAAATCGAGCGACTCTAGCGACTGCGAGGACACGGCGCTGAAGCAGTTGCTCAATGGCGCGTACCACACTTTCTCCAGCCAGGACAATCGCCGGTTCGTTGTATCCGTCGCTTTGTTCGCAGAACGAATTCAGCTCTACATTTTCGACCGCGCGGGGCTTGTCAACACGGCTCCGTTTCACATTCACAACGACCCTGAAGCTTTCGTCAGGGTCTGGACGGCATTGATGTTCGCAGACTCCGCTGTCCTGGGATACGACCCCACAATTGTCGAAACGGCACTGGGCGTACGCCACATCGAGGTGGAGGGCCGCAAATACGATATTGTTGGTAGTAACGCCCTCTTCATCAGCGAAGGGATTCGCGGTCGAGGCACGGTTTGTTGGCGCGTACGTCACGGGGGCAGAGAATTCGTTATCAAGGACACCTGGGACGACGCTGCGCGACTGAATACCGAGGCGCAGATTCTTGATATAGCCATATCTTACGGTGTGGTGGGGATTCCCCAAGTTGTGGCATCCAAAATCGTCGATGTCGGCGGCATCAAAGGGACAGACGCCTTACGTTCCTCTTTACCTTCAGATATCTACGAGGAAGAGTGTGCCCACATTGAGAAGCGACTACATCGCAGACTCGTTCTCACTCCCTTTGGTCACGCGCTACATACTTTTTCGACGCGGAAAGAACTTCTATCGGCGTTGAGGGACGCAGTCGAGGGTGAGCTCGCATATGCTATCCCATCTCACACTCGAAGACTTATTCATATGTTGATCTCACAGCGCACCAGAGTCTCTACGACAAGGCTGAAATCCTACACCGAGACATCAGCGTAAACAACATTCTACTGATTCCGTCAGCCCAGATGCCACCCCCTCGCTCGGCTAGCCTACTATCACCCGCAGTTGGAGCATCGTCGGTGCACACCGCCGCTCCTATTCTGCGACGGGGCTTGTTAATCGACGTGGACCGTGCATTAGTCCTCGGCCCAACCGGCGAGCACAAAACTGCTCCTGCGCATCGTACTGTGCGTACACCAAATGTCTGTCATATGTACATTCGCTGACAGTTGTCAGGGCACGCTTCCTTTCATGGCTATCGACGTCTTGCGCAAAGGTAAAACACTGCCCCAACACCTACCGCGCCATGATCTGGAGTCCTTCCTCTACGTTCTGATCTGGATATGTGTTCACTATGCCGGTCCCAACGGAGTGGTGCGACAAAACTTCAAGATCTACCACTCCTGGTTAAAAGACTGGGTTGGCGGAACTTCTTACAAGAGTATCGGAGGCTGCAAGGGCTACTCAATGTTGGCTGATGACGGTTGGGAGGAAGTTCTCAATTGTTTTGCGCCGTACTTTGAGCCGCTCAAGACGTGTGCGACTGCCTGGCGAAAGTTGTTCTGTGACAAGCAGCTCAATTACAAGGAGGTCTCTCGAGTCCTCCAGACCGCCATCGACTTACTAGATGACTCGGAGACCTGGTCGTCGAAGGACGACCCTGCCGGGTACGGGGCATGGAATTTGAATAAACGCAAACGGCAAGTCGAAGCCAACCCAGCTGGCTCGATCGCGAAGGAGGACGACGATGTGTTCAACGACCACCGTCCACCCCTCGAATTCCTTCGGAGTGACGGTAGCCCCGAACGAGTTCCTGTCGCCCGAAGTGTGCCAGAACCCAGAGCAAGGAAGAGTATCAAAAACGGATTGAAACCCAACCATAGGCGGATGTTGAGCAAGGGTTAGCTATCTGCGTCTGTTTAAAAACCATATAGTAATAAATATACTGTTACGACTGTGTTCTGTACTGGAACCTTTTGTATGTCGACTACGACTAACTTGGAATGAGTTGATTGATCTCCGATGACGACACGCTCAACACCTCGCTCTCGCCCTCAACTTGCTCTTCCTCTATGGATGGCGTCCTGCACTCCCACCGCACCCATCTTGTAGCAACCGCGATTGCAGCAGCGGCAACTACTGCCGCCTTCATCTCCGTCTACAACTCCCTCTCAAAACGATCGCGCCGACGCGACCTCGACCAGGATGTCCTACGCTCCTTGTCCAAGTCCTCACAAGCCCCATCTAACGACAACTTGCTCTTTGGCGAGACGAAACCTCAACCGGGCGCACCAACACCGAACTCAGGGCTCCCTTACGACGAAGACCTAATACGCGAGCAATTGGCACGGAACTATGCTTTCTTTGGCGATGAAGCAATGAACAAGATTCGCAATGGGACTGTAGTTGTCGTTGGATGTGGGGGAGTTGGCAGCTGGGCCGCAGTTATGCTTGTAAGATCGTGAGTTGTCGTTCTCCTCGTTTGCGTATGGTCTTGCAATCCCATGCCCCTCCGTTGAATGTATGGGACGCATCCCCCGCATTTCCTGCTCTTGGTCTCCAGTGACTTCGATACGAATCACCGTATGGAAATCTCGTTCCTTACCATCTCCTACCGAGTCTGTTTTGCCGCTCCTCAACGGGCAATGACTCTGTACTCTATTCAACTGCCTTCGGTAGCTCTGGCTAATTGGTTGATTGAGTTGAGCAAGGTACACTGTGTGATATGCTTCCAAAGAGTCAAGTTGTTTTGGGAATGCAGTTCAAAATGGGTGGTAAATTCCATTTAAAGCTTAATACCGAGGAGAGCAGAGCAGTCGCAAGTGATATTGGCCTGGTATAGTGCCAATATGTGCTCCAGGAAACATTGGCATCGCATGCTTGTGCAGAATCTGCTTGATCTCCTTTGAAACTCATCAGCATATCTCCTTCTCCTCTCACTTACCCTTCCCCTCCCTTGTCCAGAGGTATCTCCAAAATTCGTCTAATCGACTTTGACTATGTCACCCTCTCCTCCCTTAACCGCCACGCCACTGCCTCCCTTGCCGATGTTGGCACTCCGAAAGTAAAATCCATCGAACGCTTCCTCAAACAATTCTCTCGTTTCGTCGAGGTCGATGCCAAAGTTGACATCTGGCGGAAGGAGGAAGGCGGCAAGTTGTTGGAGGGCGCAGATTGGGTCGTAGGTGTGCGGTTTTATTCAAACTGTTTGTGCATAGATGGCTTATTATAATGCCGACAGACGCGATAGACAACATCCAAACCAAAGTCGACCTGTTGAAATACTGCCACGACAACAACCTCAATGTCTTCTCCTCCATGGGCGCCGGCGCAAAATCCGACCCCACGCGCATTCAAATCTCCGACATCTCGTACACTGTATACGACCCCCTGGCGCGCTCTGTCCGCCAGCGTCTCCGTCGGCAGGGCGTCAACTCAGGCATCCCCGTGGTTTATTCCACAGAGGTGCCGAGCGACGTGAAGCTTCTGCCTCTGAGCGAGGAGGAGTTTGCCAAGGGCCCTGTGAAGGAGTTAGGCGTGTTTGATGATTTTCGGGTGCGCATCCTCCCTGTACTCGGTGCGTGTCGATCTCCTTTTCTCTCTCTTCTTCGCTAACACAACATGTACAGGCCCCCTCCCTGCGATCTTCGGCCTCCACATCGCAACGTACATCCTCTGCGCACTCGCGGACAAACCCATCGCGAACCCTTTGCCTATCAAGAACAGAAGAAAACTGTACGAGCGCATGCTTCGCGATTTACAGGCAAGGGAAGCGAAGCGTGCCGGGACGCTTGTTAGGTAAGTCTCCTACGTTCTATCTTTTCTTCTTCTTGACTCAACTGATCTACCTCTCACAGCCGCCTCCCCCTCGACGAAGACGACGTCGCGCTCATCTTCGACGACATCCACCGCGGAAGGAGTGTCATGCCGCCGCATGCGATTGCGATGAAGCCGACGCTGGTGAGGTGGGACCCCAGAAAACCGGTGGGGGTGGATAATGTGGTGGTGATGGATGCGGGGGAGGCGGAGAGGCATGAGGGGGCGAATGCGAGTGTGTTGAATTCAGCCAAAGACGCAGAAGGTGGAGAAGGTGGACCGGGCATGTGGGGAGACGAGGTCAAGGAGGTGGTGAGGAGGAGGGTGGCGGAGGTGGAGAGGTGGCGAGAGTGGGTTATGTGATGTGTGAGTTGTGGTATAGGTCGGATGGATGGTTGGGGAGGGGCGATCATTTCGCTCCTTGGGCGTAAAACTGCATTGTACGAACATCTCACTCATAACAAATTTAGAAACGCCCAATCTCGCCTAAAGCGACTCGTGATACAGTAAAGTAACAACTACATGCAGCTGGCGTTGAGTCGACGCTTCAGGAAGTAAGCCATCACGCGACACCCAGTATTGGCTTGAGTGATTGTATTCCGCCCTCAGCATCGCTCCTAGTCTTCGACTTTCGGGGCCAGTTAGGAAGTGCGGAAGATGGAATGGAGAAACAAATCAGATTTACTCTACAGTACAATACTACAAAACTTTTTACAATATGGTATATACAGCACAGTACACTATTACAACCCATCGAACGACGACGAGAGTGGTTTCAACTCGGTGGTAGTACAAGGGTCCAAGTCCGGAAGGAATCCAAATCCAAGAATAAGTACTTAATGTGTGTGTTTTGGCTCGAAGAAGAGGAAGGGAGAGAATTGGAAAGAGGGGATGGGGAATCCAATATTGAAACCGAACCGAAACCAGAAATGATTCAAAGGAGTGTGGATCCGCTATGCGGTATGCTGAGTAGATTGCGCAGGTAGGCGGGCAGAGGTCTGCTGTCGTTTTCGTCGTTGTTCTCGCGTCTTCTGCTTCTCCGCCTCGTCATCCTTCTATATTTCTTCTCCTGTTTTGTTCTTCATGCCTTCCTCTTCCAAGCAACCCACTTGCATTCGCACTCGCGCCGCCCTCCTCCCTCCCTTCTCCACCAGCACCATCCTCCGGTAGCCCGAAATCCAACACCACAACCCTCCTATCATGCCCCGTACTTACAATCCTCCTCTCATCAAACTTCACATCGAATATATGACTCGTATGACTCTCCCGCACAATGCGCACCACCTTCCCCGTCCCCAAATCCCACACCCTCACGCTCTTGTCGTAGCTCGCGCTCACGAGCCGGCCGGCGCGGACGTCGACGGAGAGCGCGCGGACGAGCGCCTCGTGCCCGACGAGCGTGCGGAGACAGGCGCCCGAGGAGGCGGACCAGAGTTTTATTTTGCAGTCATTGGAGCCGGAGACGATCAGGTCGCCCTGCGAGTGAGAGTCAGTTATTATATTTTCATTGTGAGGAGGGAAGCGAGTACCTTGAACTCGATACACGCCAAACCTCGATCATGTCCTTCAAACGTCCTTACCCGCTCGCCACTCGCAATGTCCCACAAAATCATCTTCCCATCACCACTGGCGCTCACAACGCGGCCGCCATGTGGACCTGCATCGTCAGCGATGGTATAGTGACTGCAATCAAACATCTCAGGTGGAGCGCTGAAAATGTAGACGGTATCTGCTTACCCGCTCTGCAACCCAACAGCATTAACCGGCCCGTCATGCCCCCTCAACGTCCGATGCAACTTGCGCGACTCCCGCTCCCACACCCGAATCGTCGTATCCTTCGAACAGCTCACGATCCACCTCTCATCCAACCTGAGATCCAACACTCCACCAACATGGCCCTGCAGCACGTCCCGCACCTCCGCATGCACCGGCATCTCGTCGTCCGCCGCCATCCTCGACGACGGCTCGTACCAGAGATCCCAGACGCAGACGGTGCAGTCGCTGCTGCCCGTCACCAAAACACCTCGCCGCGTCGCTGGGTCCAATTCAAACTTGAGACACAGCACGCTCCCGCTGTGCGTGCCAGCGAAGGTGCCTAGCAACGCTCCGGTGCGGAGGGACCACACTTTGACGGCGCGGTCCCGGGAACCGGTGATGATGTGCGTGGAGGAGAATTCGAGACAGTAGACGCTGTCGGTGTGGCCGCTGAGGGCGGTGGCACGGGGTTCCCAGTCGGGGGTGGCCCATCGACGGTCTAACGCGAGGCGGGCGCGGTAGAGAGCGGAGTAATCGGGTGGTGCGTCTGGGGGAAGGGCAGGGAGTTTTTTCATTCGCCCGAGAGAGCTGCTGCGTGGGGGTAGGGACGGTCTGTTGGGAAGTGTGAGGGGCGGCGGAAGAAAGAGGGCAGTAGATGGAGGGCCCCATCGGGTGAAATATGCGGCTCGCCAGATGGCGTTGTCAGAAGCGAGGCGGGACCATTTGCGGGAGACAGCGCGGCATGAGAGGAGGGCGGAGAGAGAAAGATTGTTGTCTTGTGAGTGGTCGGGGAAGTCGCCTAGCAGCGTTGGTGCAGCAGCGCGGGGGTCCGGTCGGGTGGATGGGAGGAGAAGTAAAAGAATGTGAAGGGACAATTCGGGAGGGAGGAGGGTTAATATGTCGATCCCGGTGACGAGTGCTTTGACCGGGGGACAGAAAAAACAGGCTTCATCGTCGATGAGTTCGCCCTCCTCGCCATCAAGAGGGGGGAGTCTAGCATAGTCGATCATCATCAATTTTGGAGGAGGCAATGGACGAGGCGGAGACGAAGAAATGACGTCCCAGATCCGCGGAAGAAGAGAGCGAAACGGGGAGGCGCGGCGAAAGGGCCACTGGTCATCGGGACCACGACCGTCTTCGCGATGGACGAACTCAAACCCATAGAGACCTTCAGGAGATGGAGGACGAGTGACTGTCTCTGCGTGGGGTACGATAGCGTCGTCGCCGTCGACGAGATCGAGGTGCGGGGGAAGTGTTGCGAGGTCGGTGGTCGTCAGGAACGGTGAGCCGAGCACAGAAGAGAGCAACCGACTAAAACGCTGGGTGCTATTGGGCGGCGTCGTTGTGGTACCGCGACGACGAAGACGGTTCGGCGTCGTGGGCGGCGATGAGGAGGGAATGAGCTGGAGCGAAGCCATTTGCCGTCCAGCGACAAAGCTCTGGACAAGGTATGAGTTCAAGAGTTGATGGAGGTTTCGAATTCGCCACTGGTTGATATGTCACAAAATGTCACAATCACGAAGCCCTTGTTTTCAGTCACAGCGCGTGACCGCACACTTTTGTTTTCTTTCCACGTCTTGTCCACGTCTGCTCCTCGTGCTTCACCACGACTAAGCCTATTGTCTCCATTGCTCTTGACACCTTCGTCTTTCAATATTCGATGACCATCCCCAATTAATTCGCATTTTGAGGCGACGCGAAATGAATTAGCACTCGACAACATTGCTCTGTTTCGCCTGCGCGTTACACAATGAAAATACGGTCACGGCGAAATAGAAGGCAAGCTCTAGGTGTGGCCGGGCATGCTAGGAAGACTGGGATTCGACGCGAATCCGGGCAGTGTCGGCAGGCAACGGCCTGTCTTTTCGCTCCAGCCGCCGGTCTGGACATTCTTCGCGCAAGACTTGTTACAGAAGACGACCAGAAGCCACGGTAGCCCCGTCCAACCTTGGCAAGACACAGCAAGAAAGTAATACCACAGCATGAAACGTAACCAGAATAATTTATTTCGGGCTCTGGATCGAAATGGCGAACCTCGACTTCAATGAGTATGGCCATGGTGTATTATGGGTGACTACAAGCAAAGGCTGACAACACATATAATAGAGGCAAGCAAGACAGGCAACGCGATGTTAAGAAACATAGTTGAGATGATCCAACTCGGCCTCTGGGTCAAAATACCGACGTGAGACTCGAATTCGCGCCTTCTCGATACCGTATGGATCGAAACATGGATCGCGATTCATACGCGATTCGATCAAAGCAGCCAAGTCAGCCTCATCATGCATAGCGAGCACTTCAGCTTCGAGTTCCGCTTCCGAGAGTGTTGCCCGCGGGACGAAGGGATCGTCAGGGAGGTGCAGCACAAGAGGTCCATGGAACTCTGGAGTAACAATCCCCAAACCTGAAAAGAGAGCTTCGGAGGTGTAAGATACGGAGAGAGGGCGTGGCTAGTCGCAGCTCTACTGGCAGACGCAACGGGGCATGCGTAAGGATGTCCGTGTTGTCGCGTCTGAATCCTCCTACAACAAGCATCTCGAGGTGACTTGACCGCGCGAGGAAAGCCGACAAGTCCCCATGTAGCTTGCTAACTTCGATGCTGAGTGAGAGCAGGTGGGGAAAGCTATACGGAATGACCGTTTCCTGAGGGTACTGGCCAGAAATGACCCATTTGCGTAGGGAGCAGTGGGGCTCGGGTGGATTTATTACCTCGACAGGGGGATCGCCTCTGAGTTCGACGCTGAGGTATTATAAACGAGGACAGATTTGGATGCATTCGCTGAATGCGAACGTCGCAATTGGATTGAGCGTCAACGATGTCAATGCCTTCCACGGCGCGATGAACTTAGAAAGAGACAACGAACTGTAGTACACAGCTTTCAATGAAAGGCGGCGGAGGGAGGGTGCATCGCGGAAGATGTTGATAGTTTGCACGAGCTCCAAATCTCTAAGACAGAGTGACTGAAGTAGAGGAACATTTTGGCGAGCGGCTTCCAAGTCGATTAACCGAGTTAAATCGAGAGTGATAGTCCGCCAGTATCGACTCCTCCGAACTAGAGTCTTTACAGTCCATTTGTCCACGGGAGGAGAGCAAAAAACAGTGAGCGGAGCGGTTTTGGCCAGGGATAGATAGAAGCGAAATTGAGAATGTTCGGATCGAAGAATAATTGTGCTCCAAAGCTCTCGGGTATTTAGAGCCACGGCGCGCCAGTAGCAGCAAACATGTGCCAGTCTGACAGCAGCGACAGCTTTGCCGGGTAGGAGAGCACCGTAAGTATAGCTAAACTCACATAGGTACTGGGTGATGGTACCGTATGTGTCAGATATCGCAGTGAACATGAAGATCTGCTGCAACAGCTCTGGAGGGAGGCGGCGTATGGGGGCCAGCAGAGATTGTTTAGCCACCAGATATCGCGACATGTCGCGGTGTCCGAGCTGAAGCTGTTGTACAACGCGATGCAGTCGACGCCATTCCGGTGAAGTGCGCGGCGGTGGGTAGAGGCTAGAGCTGCAGCACGCATGTGAGCAGGACCGATAGTCTTTTGGACACAATATTGGATTAAATGGTCGATTTGAAGAGATTTGTGTCTTACATGGCACACCAATTGAAGAATGAGGCCGACGCGCAGCAAGCATGCATCTCAATCTCTGAAGTTCTTTCTGACACGATGAGTGCATGATTCGAACGGGGCCTATTTCTTCAACGGTGCGAGCGGCTTCGGTAGCATCGATATAAAACATTGTGCGCGATGCATTCACCGCGTCAGAGCAAGATTTGGCCCATTCTGTCGGTCGCTCAAGACTGGGGTCGCAGCAAATACGAGGACATTTCGGAACAAGGCCGGCGGTATCTAAAATTGTCGAGTTAGCAGCAGAACAGATCAACTTGTTCAGCGACATACCGAACGGGTTCGACTCTCTCTTTTCACGCAGAGATCTGTTTCCAGGTCGAACACGGTCAACTGAAACTGAGAAGGTTGGATGAGGCCCATCTTGTCTCACTGTTGCACCGTCGTTGCAACGCAAAGAACGCGCCCATGAATGCATTTCTGTATCCTTCAGTAGCTTGGATTTGAATGAGCCGTCGACTCAATCAGAGCGTATTTAAGAGGATATGGAGGGCATAGTATCGGCTGGTCAAGGCCAGCAATCGTGAGAGACGGAGATTCGAACCACGTTGGAAGCTGACAAGGAGCGCTGACAGGCCTTGTCAAGGTCGTGTCCTAATGCGTCGACTCAACGCCAGCTGCCAAAACAGGAAGGAGACGTCATGACATCATTTGATGCACCTTTTTGCTCTTATGGGCTGTTGGCACACTAACTACAGACGATAACATTACAGAAGCAATCAGGACAGATACCGCAGGACGACTTTAATGAATATGTTTGAGATAATCCAACTCCGCCTCTGCATCAAAATACCGACCCTGAATCTCAATCCGCGCGCGCTCAATGCCATACGGATCGAACAATGGGTTATCGTCCATGCGCTTTTGAATTATATTAACCAGTGCAGCTTCATCATATACAGCTAACTCTTCAGCTTGGATTTCTGCTTGTGAGAGCGGTTCCTGGGGGTCGAAAGGGGCGTCGGGGAGGTGTAGATCAATAGGTGTGTGGAACCTCGGCGTGACCATCAGGGCGGAGGGCCGTTGTAGATATCGATTTTGGAGATGGAGGACACGAAGAGAGGGCATCGCTACACGCATCTCGAAAGGAAGGCGCAGTGGCGTGTCCTTTAGGCTGGCTATGCGATGGAAATCCAACTCTCGCACAACCAGCATTTCGAGGTGGCTCGCCCGCATAAGGAACGTCGGCAACTCTTGATGTGGTGCGTAGAAATCAATACTGAGTGAGAGTAGGCGGGGAAAGCTATGCGGGATGACTGTTTCCTGACAGTAGGGGCCGCGGATGACCAATTTGCGCAGAAAGTGGTGTGGTTCAGGCTCGGGTCTCGGTTCCACAGGAGGATCTTTGGTGATCTGAGCGCTGAGATATACTAAATGCGGACATGATTGGATACATTCGCTAAAGCTCGGTATCCCAATTGCATCCAGAATCAACGATGTCAATTGGTTCCAGGGGACCGCAAATTTAAAGGGATCCAGATGACCGAATGTAGTCGTCAATTTGAAACGACGCAGTGACGGCGCATCGCGGAAGACGTCGATTCGCCCAACTTCATGAGTAGCAACCGAAAGTGATTCAAGTAGAGGTACGTTTTGGCGCGCTGCATCGAGGCATCTGAGTTGTGCGACATTGAGAGTGATATTACGCCAGCGTTGGCTTGTCCGAACCAGCGTCCTAGCAGTCCACTCGTCTATGAATTGAGAGTAGAGGAAGGTAAGCGGAGCGGATTTCGCATGGGCAAGATAGAAGTGGAATTGAGCACTTTCGTCGGTTCGCCGTAGAAAAATGGTAGCCCAAAGCTCTCGGGTATTGAGGGCGAGAGCTCGCCAGTAGCAGCAAACATGGGCCAACTTGACAGCGAGAACGGCTTTGTCGGTTGTATATGTCCCAGACTCATATCGTGCAAATGTGGTATATGTGTCCGATATGACAGCGAACATGAAGACCTGCTATAACAGCTCCGGAGGCAAGCGGCGGTGCCAGTAGGGTGTGCTTGGCCGCCAGGTATTGCGACATGTCTCGGCATGTGAGCTGAAGCTGTTGGACCACACGACGTAGTCGAGGCCATTCCGGCGATGTTCTTGCCGGTGGATAGAGACTAGCGCTGCAGCAGGCATGCGAGCAGAGCTTCGAATTCGCTGCGCATCATAATGAGTTAGACAGTCAACTCGAAGGAGAGTTTCTCCCCTGTCTTACGGGATAAAGCTACGGCGGAATGAGGTGGCCGCGCAGCAAGCATGCATTCCAATCTTTCAAGTTCTTTTTGGTATGCTGCGCGGAGAATTCTAACGGGGGCTAGGGCTACTTCTTCCATGGTGCGAGCGGCTTCACCAGCATCAATGTAAAACATTGTACGCGATGCTTTGACCGCGTCGGAGCACGTTTTAGCCCATTCTGTGGGCTTCTGGAGTGTTGGATCGCAGCAAACAGCAGGACACCTCTGGACAAGGCCAGTCGATTCTAGGATCATCGGATTCAATGAGTTTGTGTAGGTGAACTCTATCCGCGACATACCTGAAGAAACGCAAGTTTTATCTCCACGCAGAGGACTGTTTCTGGAACTGGCGCTGCTGCAACGCAAGGAACGCGCCCAGGAATCATCCATTTCTCGTTAACGATATCTTCACGGTGCGCGGGTGCTAGTATCTAGCGTAGTTGACTAGATAGGAGCCGCTCAAGATATGTTATGGGCACATCCTGGGCCGCTCAGAGCCAAACCAAAGTTTGCAAAAAAGTTTGAGACAAGGAAAGTCAAGAGGAGAGTTGGCCGCGGCGGTCCCTGTGACTAAATGTGATCTGTCACCTTCTGTTCACCTTTCTCCTCGACGTTGTGCCGTTACGCCTCCATACTAGGACTTGAGAAAAAGCAGTACTAGTCAGATATGTCTAAGGCTTTGGATGACCCTAGAGATGCCTCGCTCGAAACAAAATATTGCGTCCCTGGCACTTGGTACAGCGAAAATTTCGGTACTTCTCGGGCTGCTTCCTACGATGCTCTTCATTCATATTCAACTCTCAACTGCAGACGGTATCGGAACTTCTGGCATGTTTTTATCAGGCCTGATTATGGTGACCCGGAATCGGTGCGTGTATGCGGCGTTTGCGAGGGAGGTGCGTTAATTGTCAAATTATGCAGCTACATTGCATGGCCCTCGGTGCTGTTTGGAATCAGCAGCGCCATAAATGTACATCCTCTGCGGGCTAAGGATGGTGGTGGAGGAGCAGGAACACTGTCCAACCTTCTGTGAGACATTTCTGGGTTTTGTCGCGGTCCAGCTCACATCTGCATAGATTATGTTTTGGAGCATTGATTGCAGCCTACCTCCCTATGCTGATGATCTCGAATGTCTCTAATGCAACCACAGCACCTCTACCCACACCTTAGGAAGCACGACGTGTCTATCTGGCTCAATTATAATTATTTGTTTGCTATCGGACACCAAGCTGTCGTCCTCATTCCCCACTGGCTCATAGAAATCTAAGCACTCAAGACACTGGTGACTTCCGTGACAACTTGAATACCCCATTCACTGAAGCGGCATGCTTGACTGAAGTGCCAAATTGGATGCTTGGGATGCCAAAATGCTCTCTGCAAGTGTCAAACATCAGCGAGCGAGCAAAATTTGACCCCCCAGATGCAGTCACGGTTCGGCTCGTGAGCGGACGAATTGTAATAGTTCACACCCGTCTGGGTACCTTGAAGCTCGAGAAATTTAAAATGGGATTGCGCGCTAAAATGTCATGTTTGAATCAGACGAGATCAACAAATATTGCTCTCAATCGGAACCGATAACCACCAAATTCAAAGTCTTGACTTGGTCTTGACTGATATTCTGTAGCCTGACTCTCTCCTTCTGACAATCGCCCATAGACTATAGACCTGCTTTGCCCGATGTATCGAGGCAATTCCAACAACAATAACGGGAGTGGGCGGGGATTCCGTGGCGGAGCTCGCGGCCAGCCTCCCCGAGGCGGTGGTCGAGGACGAGGACGAGGAAGGGGTCGCGGGCGGGGTGGAAGAGGTGGTCCTCCACCATTCTATGATCTTAGTGTCGAACACGACTACATCGTCCAGCAATTTCCCGAGCAGCGTACGTCCTGAAGGGATCGCGGAAACGCAGCAGCTTATATCGTGCAGACGCCGCTGTGAATCGTGGTGGGTATGCGTCGCCTACATCCCGCGGAAGAGGTATCGGATCCCCCGTTCGCGGCTTTGAATCACCTCGCGGACGTGGCCGAGGGCGTGGGGACAGTTTTGAATCGCCTCGAGGGCGTGGTGGTCGGGGACGGGGTCGAACGAAGTTGCACCCAGACGCCCCGCTTTCCAGACAGTTGAAGGAGGAGAGACCACTGCTTCGACCGATAAAATTCGTTCCCGCCATGCATCATCCAGTCTTGTTCCAGGAGGAGGAAGAATTATTACAACCTATCGTGGAGGATGTAGGCGAGTTAAAATCCTTTTCGATCTATGACGATGTACCAACATGACACAGGCGATGAGGCTCAAAGCCATGTACCTACCGCTGAACGAGTAGCCCGCGTTTTCAGCGGCATACCTGCAATAGAATCGGAAGATGAGGAAACTCTTGAAGAAATCGATTTCAATGACATTGGGAAGATGCAGCAGGTGGTAGACGCCGCTGCTGCGCTTCCAGGCGCCCCTTCGGTCGCACTCGAAGTTGTGGAGGAACAATTCACTGGAATCTGGATCAACAAACCTCCGTCGGCCGTCGACAGCACCGCTAATACATCTAACACTGGAGTTGATTCTGGCTCGATTGCTTTTGTCACCGAGTCTCCGGAAACCCCAAGTTCTGTTATAATTGTCATGAAACCTGACTCTGCCTGCGATTCAACGCCCGACTCTCTTCCTGTTTCCACGCCCCTCGCCGTTGCGCCTGGCCCGAATCCTTCGCAAGATTCCGGAGTGTCTGTCTCGTTGTCCGCGCCTAACGATCTCTTTTACATTGATACCACACCAACACCAATCATTGTTGCTCCTGGAGCTGTGGAATCTGCTCTTGCTCCGTTATACGCCCGCGATGATGCCACGTTAGAAGAGGACGACGAAATAATCGTTTATGACGCCCCGCATCCGCGAGCGGGACGCTCTAGAGGGGCTTCACCTGCCCCTCCTCCCCCCGCCGCCGAACTTGCAGCTGCTACTGTCATCACTAGCACAAGCTCTGTGTCTGTCTCAGTTGCCCCAGCCCCACCACCGCCCGCCTTCGACTCCATCTCTTTCCTGCCTCCCGTACCATCTCCCAAGAAGTCCCGCAGACAGGCACCGGTTTTCACCGCACGCGAGCACGCTAAGGCTCAAACAAAAGCCCGCTCACTTGCACGCAGGGTCGCACGGCGCACCACTGCGGCGTCCTCCTTTAGTGCGTTTGGCGCCCGTGCAGAGGAGGCTCGGTTGAGGGGCGATGACCCGAGATGGGACGAGCGGCGGCGCGGAGATTCGGATATCGATTGGGGGGATGATGACGACGAAGGGGAAGGCGATGAGCAAGACGAGGGAGGGATGGACGTGGATGTCGAGTTGGATGCCAAAGCGATGGCTCGATTTGCGAGTGGTATGGGGCCTCAGGGTGCGCGGTTTGTGACAATGGATGATATTCGTGATGAGCAGAGGATGCGAGAAGAGGACGAGGAAGACAGTGGCGAAGAGGACCAGGCAGAGACATCATCCGAGGAAGACGATGGGGAGGTAGACGCGATTGTTAATGCTGAGGAGGTTCTCTTGATCGCTGAGCCAACCAATGCGCTCAGTGAAGAGGAAGATGATGAAGAAGACGATGATTCCGACGACCCGGCGCAGAGTCCTAAGAGCGTGTTTCAGGCAAGGCTAGAGCGCTTACGGAAGGCAGCTCGTGAACGCGGAGCGGACGATAGTCTTGAATTGATAGAGTATAGCGACGATGACGATGACTTCTTCAACAGAACTTGGGCAGAGAAAGACCAGGACTTTGCGGATGAGATCCAGGTACGTTCCAGCGTCTTGCTTTGTTCGCGCGTCGATGATATTTCTCAGGCGATCCTGAATGATGATGGGGATATTCTATCGGCGAGTTCTCGACAGGGAAGAAAGAGACTCATGAAAGCTGTTGCCAATGGCGAGATTGACGCTGATGACCTTGACGGCTATGACGATTTCTTCTCCTCGCCTGCTAGTAAGTGTTTCCGTTTCCAAATTTACTGGTCTCGCTGCTACTACGGTCTCACTTAGAACGCGGGAAGAAAAAACGGGTCGATGTCCCCCCGGAGCTGCAGGCGATGTGGGACAAGGACAGGGCGAAAAAATCTGAAAACAAACGATTCCGTGCTCTCGCACGAGCCGAAGCGGCCGCGGACCCTCTTTCGCACAAGAAAGGCGGGAAGAAAGGGCGGAAAGCAATGCTTGCAGCAGCGCGTCTCGATCCGACTATCACTGTTGTCCCTAATCGTGTCATCGACGTGACAACCCTTGTTCAACAAATCAGACGCTTCATTGGCGACATCGGCGGACCGCAGAACATGTCCCTACCACCTACGGATAAGGCGACACGTAAAATGGTGCATGAAATGGCGGTTGCGTTTGGGTTGAAGAGTGTGAGTAAAGGGAAGGGCACGGCGAGGTACACGACGTTGACGAAGACAACGAGGACTGGTATTGCGATCAATGAGGCCAAGGTGGGGAAGATCATGAGGAGAGGCATGGACGGGCGCGGCGGAGCTGCATTCGTGCGCGGTAAGGCGGCTCCGGTTTTGATGCCGCGCCATCGGGATGGCGAGGAAGTTGGAAAGGTCAGTGGGCGTCGTTGCTTTGTCAATGTCATTTTCAACGTCTTATACTTTTGCAGGCTGCACCGAAGATTAGTGAGACGAACGTTGGGTTCAAAATGCTTGCGTCTATGGGTTGGGTAGAAGGAGACCGGATTGGCGCCTCCGCGGACGGCCTGCATGTCCCGCTTACCGCAGTGATCAAGAACACCAAGCTGGGTCTGGGCGCAACTCGTTGAGTTCACTTTGTCGTAGTGGTCGAACAAAATTAAATCAGATCTTGTAATAACGAATCGTGAAAATTCATTTTTCACATAAGAACAAGATAACAAGTGTGGGTCGACTGAAGCGTCCCCCGATCGCGAGCTTCCACTGCAAGATCCTGCCCGGCGACCGTTGATGCCAGGAATGCACCCAATTAATGCACGTTAGTCTGGCCCTATGAGATTGGCGAGAACGCAGTGTCCGCCACGTTGGCTTGTCCTCAACTCCTTGGTCATTTGATTGAACTTGTTTGAACGTTGAAGCGTGAAAAGGCCAAGTCAAAGCAAAGTTTGAGACCCGGCAAAGATAGTTTCGTCGACAATCATTCATCATACAAGTACAATGGGCTTGGGTAAGGAATTTTTTCGCGCCTCTGGAAAACTCAAAGCTCATCCTTCTCGTCCAGCTCATGCTGCAGCTGCGACGTCATGCCCGCCGCACCAAAGGAACCCATGTGCAGCGCCTGGAGCACATTCTTCATCGGCGTCGCTGCGTCGCCCGCCGCAAAACAGCCCTTGACCGCCGTCTCGTTGAATGGCGGCTGCACAGTGATGCTGCTCATCGGGCCCAACTCCAAACCCAACTGCTCCGCAAACGGCGCCCGCTGCTCCACGTTGGGGTGACTAACAAGCCATCCTTCCGTCTTAGTACTCCCATCTGCAAACGTGATCTCCACCGCTGGCCCGCCGTCGACGAGGCGATACTTGGTGATCTTACGGTCGTCGAATGCGAACTTGCTGCTATGAAGAGCCGCTTTAGTGCTGGATAACAGGGAGGCGTTGTCATTGGTGTATATGTTGACATGCTTGGCGAGGCGGGCAGCGTTAGGGGCGGCATGCAGCATGATATCGGAATTAGAGATAAGGCCAGTTCCAATGACTCCGACGCTGTCCTGACCGCGCTCTTCGTATCCGTGACAGAAGAGACAGTGAAATCTGAGCCACGAAAGTTAGCAATGTTGGTATGGAGTTAGATCTCTCAACTCACATGCCCCGTCCCCAACACTCCTCGTATCCCTCAGCCTCCCCCTCCAAAATATCCCTCACTCCGGTGGCCAAACCAAGCTTCTTGCCTCGATGCACCGCACCATTGTCTTCTATGGCCTCAAAAGTTCCGTCGTCGAGCTTGCGCACCTGCTTGACAGTGGCTTTCTTGTACTCGATACTCGGGTAGCGGTTGTGCAGGTCCGACCGAACCTTGGCGCGGAAATCGGATGGATTGGCGTGGTCGAACCCGGGGACTAGATGCATGTGCGAGGCGCGCTCATTGCGGTAGACACCCGAATCAATGATCAAGGCCGAGTACACCTGGCGCGCAAGAGCAGTGGCTATACTGAGGCCTGCGGGTCCACCTCCGATGATAAGAGCGTCGTACGTTTTGCGGACATGGCGTGGTTGGCGTACTAGTAGAGCAGAATGAGAGTGCTTATAACCGCTGCGAGCCCGTATCCGATCACAGATCCCCAGCGAAACTTGAGGAACCCCAACAGTCATGACTGTTGGGCGCGGCGGCCGCCCCCCATTGCATGCATACGGTACCAAGACGGTACATAGAAGAGCACCAAAGCCCCGAGGTAGTAAGAGAAAACAGATGTGAGACGTCTTTCAGTGGTAGTCTTGTTAGAACCACGAGAATTACTTGCAAATCCTGGACAGAATTTACAGTAAATCAAACTATGTTTGAGCTTGCCGTTATCCCGAGCGTCTGGAGACCCTCCTTGGACACTCCTTCCGCTTAGACCCGTTGTTGAAATTCGCCAAAAGGATTAAAACGGAAGCCCGACAGTCTAGGCTTTTTTGCAGTCTCTTTCATAGAAAGTTTGTTATGGGTTCATCCAGTACATGCCGAGACCGGCGATAGGTTGGATTGTGTTTGAGCAACGCGCAGAGCGGAAAGTCGGTGTTAGCTTGGTGAAAGTTCAAGTCTGAGTCCGAGTCGGATCACCCATCAAAATAAATTGTCCGCCTTGTACCGACTCGGGACCAGGAGCCGACCACGAAAAAAATCACGGAGCGGCTCCTTGGCCGTTTGGCGACTAACGCCAGAAGAACAATCTCAAAATGAGAAAACAATCTGCTCACACACACAGAAACCCACCAAGAACATCCGCAAATTTTCCAACAAAGCCCTACCTTGCTTCTTTTCTGCAAATTCGGCTTAATCGCTCGCCATCTTTTCCTGAAATTCCTTCTTTGTATCACGGCCTCAATCATCCACAAGTATCACTGAATCCAACACCGAGAAACCTGTGGCAACACCACCCTCGTTACTTTCCTTGCCCTTGGTCCTTACCAGCCACCCAACTTCCTTCTCGCGCACACCCCCATCTTGTCCACCAAAAAGCGCCCAGCCAAATATTCCGAGTTCGCTGATGACTTCTGCTTTGACCGAACTTTGTGCTTCCTCGCTCCCAGCGCGAACAAGGTAATTACCTGTCCCCTCCGGTGGCATGATCAACTCCATTGCAATCCACGCCTGTCGCTCGAGAGGCGGCAGCCCATCGAGGAAAGCCGGAATCGCCTCCTTGTAGACGTTGTTCCCTCCGCCCTCCCGCTGGGGTTTCAAAACTAATTGCTGAGCGATATTTCGTGCCTTCTCAACGCCTCGATCTTCGTCCAACCCCCACATCGTCATCCAACTGTCTCTGAGCTCTGCGATTTGCGCCTCCGGAACCTCGTCGCGTAAAAAGCGTTCCAGCATCCCGGGATGGGTGAGGACTTGCTGGACTTTCTTCCCTCCGGCGAGTTGCAAGGGAATGGAAGGGCACTTGATTGCTTTCGATCGCTCGAGGAGGAAGCGGGTGGAGTATTGCGCGGCGGTGGGGTAGTCGGTCGGTGTGTATCCAGCGCGGAAGTATACTGTTGAAATTTCGGTGCCGCCACCAACGATCAGAGCACGGGTGGTAGGGTCGAGAGAGGCGCTAGTTGCGAGTTGGTCAAAGGTTTCGCGGACGACGTGGATTGAGTGTCTGGACAATATCAGTGTGTTTTGTGCGGCGTGAAATATGACCATACTTCTCCAACAGCTCGTATTCTAACCATCGCTGGTCGAAAACATTGCGCTCCCCGTCTTGGACCACAAACAATATTTTGGCTCTACGTACAATCAGCTTCTGATTACTGCAAGAAAGCCAATGATTTACCCATCGACGTTGTAGGCCGAATGAGCAGCCGCTAGTCCCTCGACGAGACCAGCTGTAGTATTGTTTGCGGGAAAGTCCTCCGGCTTCATAGCCGGATAGGCGTTGTAATAAGTGGTCGTCGCATAGAGATATCTTCACATTATTGAAACAGAAAGGATGCAAAGGTTCATAGTCACCGGTGCAGCGCTGCTGTCCGCTCCGACAAAGCCCCAAAGGAGGACGAGATGGTATTGAATTCGACTTGTTTGAGGGTTGGGGGCTCATCGTTCAGACCGGCATGAAGCAGATAGTCGGAGCGAAACAGGCCCAGTTGTAAGGGCTGATGCAAAACCATGAGGATCGAGAGACGAAGTACGCTTGTCAAAGCCCACCTGAACAATCCCTTCGTCCCTGAGGTTCTTCCATCCGGTCCAAAGCTGGCCCACGAAATCGTCTACTTTGCCAACGCCGTCTATAGCTCCCATGACATTATCCAGAAACTCTACATCCGTTGCAATCCGAGCATAGAGTAGGTTGTAGGTGTTTTGAAGCCGACGCGCCAGAGAGAATAGCCTTCGCGGAAATGGAGACGGGAACACAGACAACGGTGCATGGATCGCAGAATTCGGAACGCGCGGTTGCGGCTTAATGGGGGGCAAGTACAGCAGGCCATGAGAGAGAGCGTATGTTGTTGCATACAGTGTCAAAGCCTGAAGCTGATCATCGGTGAGGGTCGGTGGCCATTCAGAGAAGACAAATCGCGATCCGGATGTCGACATTCCGAGCGAGAGCAGTGAACTGGAGATTGAGGTACCAGAGCCGAATCAAAGGGCGCGCGCTAGGTCAGCGCAAAAGCTAAGAAGGTGATAATTACGCGATAAGATTGGTGCTCTTCGCCGTCTTCGTAAGCCGCTGTGTGCCGCTGCCGGCTGCAGTTAGTCGCCAAAGATACAAGTACAAGCGTGCAGCCACTGAAGAGTCCAATGGCGAGAGATTCGTCGCCGTCGCCGACGATGAGGGGAAGCTTCAAGCGCGTCGTCGTTGCGAGCGGCCCGGCCCGGCAGTCAGAGCTCGAGTTACGGCATCGTCGCAAAATGGCTTTTCTCGTTTACTTCCACCAGTCTTCATAGCGGCCGATCTGCTGAGATGCTGGTTTGAGAGCTCCTGGTCCCCACATAGTCCCTGTTGTCTTTTGACTGGATTTCTACATGTGCTCCCTCGAAAACTACCGTGCAAGACAGATTCACCCGACCCAGATTCCTCTTGGAGCCGCCCTTGTCTCTCGTCTATCTGATTCGAGGACGCGAACTTTCATCGGAATTACCTACCGTACACGCGGGATCAGTTGAACCCATAACTATATTTTTGCCGAAGAATCCCACTCACTACCGCCTTGTGACATAGAGCGGGCGGACCGTTTAGTTGGTTTCCCACTGGCCCAGAGTGGCCATACTATATAAACTGGCAAAATAGTGGAGCATGATACTACCCCCCACCCAGCATGCGTTTCTCACTCTCGGCGGTCCTGCTGTCCCTTGGCCTTGTGCCGCAAATCAGTGCGCTAACCTATCATGGTGCTGACTTTTCGTCCCTGGTAAACCTGGAAAATTCTGGTCGCACATACCATGACTCTGCAACGTCCTCGACGAAATTTGAGACTATTCTTGCGGCCCATGGAGTGAATCTTGCTCGCATCCGGATCTGGACCAGCACAAACAACGCCGACTATTCGCTCAATTATGGTCTTGCGCTCGCAAAACGCGCTGCTGCCGCCGGAATGGCGATCATGATAGACATGCATTACAGCGATACCTGTATATCCCATTGATTTGAGTTTTTTTTGCCCAGTGTTCATACCTTCTTGCAGGGGCCGACCCAGGTCACCAATCAATCCCATCAGGCTGGTGAGTATTCCTGACATTCGGTACCCGAGCGACCGCTCTTACACGCGAGAAGGCCCACCGACTTGTCGGGCCTGAACACGAAGATATTCACGTTCGTCGCCCGTTCCTCGTCAAAAAGGCGCAATCAACTTTCAATCATCTAGATACACCCAGAGCGTTGTTCAGGCTTTTGTGAACCAAGGCACCCCAGCTACATTCATCGAGGTACAATGAAAACCTACCCTTCGAACCAAGCTGATGCGTTTTCTTGAGATTGGAAATGAGATCAACGACGGCATGCTCTGGCCTACCGGCCGCATCTCCGTCAACGGGTATTCCCCGCTTTCGCAGCTGATGCACTCCGCTGTGAACGGTGCTCGCTCGGCGTCCTCTAGTATTAAAACCGTTGTCCATCTCGCCAATGGCTGGGACGCGAACGCTGTCAGCTCGTTCTATAACCAGATCTTCATCGCCGGACAGTTCGCTACTGCAGACGGTGAGTCGTGTCGTGTGCTGGTCTGTGTAGTATGGTGCTAAGATCTTCAAAGTGGACGTGATGGGTAAAGTGGTCTCCTAGCTCCCTCTTCGTCATTGATTAGCATTGAAGGCTTCAGCTTCTATCCTTTCTATGGGACTGGCGCGACCTTCAGTCATCTGCAGTCGAGTTTGCAGGCCATGGTAAACAAATACGGCAAAGTTCGTGATTGAATTCGCCCTTGGTGTACCTCGCATTCGAACCTCTCAAACCTACAGAATGTCATGGTCGTCGAAACTGACTGGGCTGCCTCTTGCTCCGGCACGACCATGAGCGAATCGTCTATACCTATCTCAGTAGCGGGACAACAACAGTGGGTGCTTGGCATCAGGAATGTCGTTGCAGGTCTGTCTGGTGGCCACGGCATCGGAATTATCTACTGGGAGCCTGGTTGGGTGCGTAATCTTCGTAGTGTTCATCGATTGAAACTCACGTGTCTGTCAGATTGGCAACGCTGGTAAGTGACGAAGGGTAATGCTCTTCTCACTGGGTAACTGACAGTAAAACTTAAGGCCTTGGGTCCGCTTGTTCGGTATGCGCTTGATCTTGGTTCTTGTAATTTTCCAAACTCACTTCCTCTATAGGATGCTCTTCTCGTCGATGGCTCAGGTATTCCGCTTAACTGTTTCTATGGGACGACTGTCTGACGCAACGCAGGAAATACCCGTGCCTCCATTGCGATGTTCTCAGCCGATATGTAGTTAGCGTTAGCTTTTCTTCTTTCGGCGCAAATTTAAATCTGAGTATTGAACCATCATACTGGAAAATTACCTTGGTAATCCGAATGCAACAAGCGGCGCAATTCCGATGCGCTTTCGTATTGTGACGTACCTGAGAACGTCCAATGGAATTGTGGACTGCCACTTTCGAGGACGACGAGGCTCGGACAAGGCAATTTAAAAAGGCGAAGCTGTTCACGTGACCGCGTTTCACGTCTCGTGATTGTTCGGCAAACCCCCTAAGTCTGTCTTTCTTTGAACTTGGACCACGCCCTCTACAGCAGTCAGCTCCGCTCTAACACTCCGCCCCTACTTCGTCTCTCATGCCGTCTGCTACTCGTACCACCCGTTCATCCACCAGAAACAACGGATCGACGCAGGATGTGGTATGCTTGACCGATTCCGACGTTCTTGCTATCAAACGGGGAAGCAAAAAGGATAGCACAAAGCAGACAAGAAAGGAGAATAGACCTGTTATCTCATCTGAGGTTATCGAGATATCATCGGATGAGGACGAGGAAGAGCCTATCGCGCCGAGAGCGTCAGTGGCTTCCAAGTTGCAAACCAAAATACGAGAACTTGAAAGGGTGAGCTCAATTGTCGTCGATCCTAACTTCAATGTCTCATATTTCCTTCAAGGCAAATGCTGCGATGAAGAGGGAGAACGATGAGTTGAAGAAGAAGCAGACGCTTGTAACTAGTTTCTCGACGTTCAGCGCGACACTGCAAATTAACTTTCGTTCCAAATCACAGTCAACCGATCTAGAGGAGCAAATATCCTGCGAAGTTTGCAGTGGAACATTATGGTCGCCGTATATCTTGACTTGCGGTAAGTTTCAGCGGATACACTAGTCATGTTGATTCTCATATTTTCCAAGGCCATACCTTCTGTCAACATGATCTCGAGAATTGGTTCTCGGTCGCTCTCAAACAGCACCGCAACGTTTATCCTCACTACAACCCGAACGCTCAACAACATGCCAACGTGTACGGTTTCTATCAGCAACAGTTACAGCTTCCCCTTCCTGGTGTACGCCGTCTTTGTTCAACTCAGAAGAGTATCTTGCTCAACAGCTTTCACTGCAGTATACGTGCCCGAAATGCCGTGAAAAGGTCAGCGCACGGCCTATTCAAAACTTTGCAGTCAAGGCCGTGGTCCGAGCAGTGCATGCTGGAGAAAGCAGTCCTAAGAAAACCGTGGATGGCGCAAACGTCTGGAATAGATTTTTCCCTGCTTAGAATAGATTTTCTTTCATCTTCGCGTTGCCTAACCTGCGGTATCTTTGTAACCCATCACCCATTCCATGTCTGTTTGCTCTTTCCAATCCATATTTCATGCCAGAAAACGACGTCGCGAGTAGTTGAAGAAAATACATTCCAACAGATTACAATTACCACGACCCGGTCAGTGAGATCCAATCTTTCAGGACTTGCGTCCGTTCCGTGCCGATCTGTCTAGTCATTTCGTTTTGCCGTGTAATTGGGAGACTCTCGAAATGAGCCAACAGGTTCCCATCCAGCACGCCTTTGGATAACGGTTTTGATACGAAGTCGTTCCGCACAATCCTAGAAAAATTGGTCAATGGGATTCGTCCATTTGGCACTGTTTACACTCACCGAAGCGCTTTGGGATTCAGTCCCGCCATATGTTGGATGTTTCGGGTGAGCTGGCCCTGAAGCAACTGGAGCCTCTTCGCAGTTGTTTCATCGACCGGAGTTAAACTTTTGAGGGACCCGTCCGTTGAACCTGTGTACAAAACAGTTAGAGAATCATAGAGTGTGCGGCAGATGAACCTACCGCAGATGAGCTTTGACTGTGGGATGACGAGGTCTTCTTTGGTCCGTCGGGCAACGAGTAATGATGTGTGATATCTATTCTGACTATGGAACTCCGTCCGAAGGAGTAAGTTCCGTCCGTCCTTCGACTCGGGATCTTGGTTACATTGAGAAATGAGAGGACAGTGTCGTTAAGGGCAGCTCACCGTTGGGATTGTACTCATACAACCGTATTATGCCCTCCTCGTCGCTGGTTATGATCGACATCTCCTCTTCAACGAAAAAGAAGTCTACATTGGTGAGACAAACTCGATTGAGGTCCCTGGCAAGAATGACAAGCTTGTATGGATCCTCCTGTCAAGGAATGAACAAGAAGAAGGCAGGTAAGGCGGAGAAAACCCACCTGAAAGGCGACAAACATCACGCTCTTCACCGCATCCCCGACTAACAGCAGGTTTTTCAGCGCGCGGAGGGAAGTCACATAGACCCCGACGTCTAGGAACGCGACCCCTACTAGCCGGTCGTCATCAAATGCGCGGACGAAAATCTGAATCCATATGAGCTCCGCAATCTTTGAGTATGCATGCTTACCTTCTGACCCATCGACGAGACCAGGTAGCCGTTGAATCCACAGACAGCGGTGACAGGTCCCTTGGGATCGTCTCGGAAACGCAGCCGCAGTTTATACCACCGCTTGGGCGCGAGGGTTGGATCTGGGACGACTTCCACGATCTCAAAAACATAGGTCTAGAGATATGGTGGATAAGTGACTAGACATGAGGAGTAAAAGTATGCAACGTACCGACCCTTTAACCGCCAAATCTTCACCGCGGTTGATTGTGGTTCCGACTGCAATGAATTCTTTGCTTCCGGTTTCAGTGCTCGTAGTCTCAAGGGTCACACATGCTAAGGCGGTGATGAACTCATTTGTGGCGAACTCAAAGCTAGGGTGAGTATTAGCGGACTCGTATGTGACTGTTCCCACCCTACGTACCCGTCCATAGTAATCCAGTAGTCAGGAGAAATCAGCTCCAGACACGAGGTGTCACAAAGCGGATCCCCGACGTTGGGAGCTAGACAGACATGAGCAAGGCAGGCAACACAAGACCCTAGTTATTACCATCTGGTTCCCAAACTCTGTTGCCGTCCTCATCGAAGGAGGCAAATTCGGCCTGGAGCGATGAAGCAGCTACGATGAGGGAGGTGGAAGGATCGAAGACGACATGTGAATACGATCGTCCTCGAGGTACAGATCTGTAGGGTAACGGGGTGTCGAGATTGAAGCCCGGCAGCCATTCCAGAAGACTGGGGCCCTAATCTCTTTGTTGAGCACAAAGAAGGTTGGGGTTTATCAACTCACCTCTTCTGAATATAACAAAAAGTCGCCCCGAGACTCCCATAATGAACATTGAGTAAAGGCGTGTACCACGGAGTGTCCCGAAGGCAAGAGCTTCGCGCCGCTTTTGTTTGTGGACATTATCCAGCTCGGTCGATCACCGGTGAAGAACACCCCAGAAAGGCTCTGACCTGATGGACGTGAGGTATGAAATGGCACGAACTGCCGAGATATTCTTTTTTGCTCCGCAATTATACTTTTATCGGCCTCGTCTGGCCGCTGGATCTCGAACGACGTGGACAATACCTTGACGAATTTGATATTCACTGTCGAGGCGCGTAGCACGGCTGGTCGTTCTTCGGAGGCCGCGAGGGGAACAGCTTCGTAGATTGCAAGCTGCCCGGAACGTAAGAATACCTTGAGAGGCTTGTTGAGAAAACTGGATTAAGAGAAGGAAGAAAGCTAACAAAGAGGTGGGGTTTCGGAGATGACTCTCCTAGGGGAGCTACCAGGACTTGCTCTATATCCAAGTCCTGAGGTTTTCGCGGAGGATCTTCTGGGGGCGACGCAGTCGGAGGTTGGTGTGAGTCGGATATTACATTCTGGAGGTTAGGAAAGGCGTTGGTAGAAAATACAAGCGTCAACTTGGGAAGAGTCCAGATCTATCCTTGCGGTGAGCATAGTCGTGCACCTGGAAAGAAGAGGTCATACCTCTACGACGCCTTGAGGACGAACTAATAGCAGCCAGTGACTTTGAGATTTAGACCCTGCCGCACTTTCCTGAACCACGGGACTTTGCAAGCAGGCCTCGAATGACCCCGTCCGATCCATGAAGAAGCAGCCAGTGAGGTATCTTGAGTTCTGAACAAACTCAATATTGGCCTCTACTATAAAGCTGCGACTCCTTACTTTGTCACCCATTGACGACATGTCCTTCCGCCGAATCCTCCGCTCCTCGTATTTATCCGTTTCTACGAACATTCCAATCGAATCGTCTTCTCGGATGACAATGATATAAGGGTCGCAGATACTGCATGCTCTGATTTTCGGTCGAGGCATGCTGCCATCCATGTCCTTGATGATCTGCCGTTCGCTGCCGTCTGCAAGACGAGCATTTATCAATTAACAATCAGACAGGTATTGTTCAAGACCTTACCCGGCTCCAAGACACGGAGAGAGTTGGTCGTGACGTGCAATATAGCAGTTCCTTGGAAGAAAGGACCGGCTCCAATCGTGGTGCCAGGAATCCGCACTGAAATGGTAACATCGTTTTTGGGTCCCCGATGCGCTAACTTGATGAACTTCGTCAGCGACTACACGAGGATGATGTACATGAATTATCACCCGCGACAGGCCCGGAGAAGGATTGGCATCGGTACTGATGACTAGACTGTCGTTGTCTGACTGGGATGGATCGGGAGGGCCGCCGGTCTTCGGGATCTGCCGAACTGAAAATGACCACATACCGCGCGCACCGCCAAGAGCGTGAAGTTTGCGCTTTGTTCGAATGGGAAGATCGCGCTGGAACAAAGTGAAACCGCCCAGTGGCCCAGTCCCAGTGGCTGCTACCAATTCGGACACGGCGCGATCCTGGAAACAGCGGTCACCAACCAGTACGGATAAGAGAGGGGGAAGCATGTATACAAACCCCATTCCATGCAAGGGAAAATGTCATATCCGCCACTGACCCGTAAGCATCTAAAGTATCGCAGAGAGACAGGTGGGTGACTGTGCGCGTTTTCTTGGGAATGCGGCTGCCGTTCGTCATTCCATTTGTCATTGGAGCCGGAGTTTTTGAAGGACCATAAATGTCTAGATCCAGAAGTCAGGGTGAACGTTCCTGCGGATGGGGACGATGAAGGCACCTTCATCATCGTCAAGCACATCCATCGGCTCATCCACTTGTGCAACCGCGTGCATATCAGCATCTTGGTCAGGCTCAATCTCTTCTTCCACTCGCCCAGCTCTGAACAAAACCGACGGCCCAACTGAACTACCAACGAAGATCAGTTCGCTGGAGAGCTTGCGTGCAACTTCAGGAACGGTCGTCTGCGCCAGTGGAGGTCCCATAACCAACTTCGAGACCAATTTCCCGTCAGAGACGATCTCGACGGGATGAATCGTGCCGTCTTTGAGAATCAGGAAAATGGTTTTGTCGTCAGCGAAGACCGCACGCGACCCTTCCAGTGCAATGTTACGAGTCTGATCTTGCGGCGCCAGCTGTGGCATGGAAATGTCGGTGATTCGACCAGACCACCCGTTGAGTGGGAGAGCAATACGTCGGCCTGAGCGGTCGATATAGATGATCGAGTTGCTCGTGATAACCACCACACCGCCCAAAGACGAAGAACAAGGGAGAAGGGAGATAGAGTCGTAAGGGAGCCCGCTGACGGAGGAAATAATTGGGTAATGTTGACCGACAACATCCAGGGTGAAGATAGCGAGTTTGACGGTGTCCTTGTATTCTTTCAACCGGCTGCTCGTCTCATGAGATCAACAAGTCAAACAGGTGATAGAAACACCCACCCGGTCCATGTTTGTTGCGTCTGGAAGAGGACTGCCATTGTTGGGTTGTTGAAACCAGGTAGAAATGCAAAATCAACGATATTCCGCATATTCTCTTCGACGCTACCGGGTAGATCAAGAATGAAGCTAGGAGAGTAGGGGACATGTCTGAACAAGATGTCAATTGCAGTCGATCTCGGAATCATAGAGATACCGACTTTGCGAGATCCTGGTCCTGGTCCATGACATCAAGGTCTGCCTGACTCTGGTAGAACGGCAGTATGGCAATGGCATCCTTGGGAAGAGAGAGAGCTGCACAACGTGAGATGGGGTCCACACGTAGAAGGCCCTGGAACGAAGAGGAATCCATGGATATCTAAACTTCTGTTAGATGTATGGAACAAGTCCAGACCAACGACGGCGCACAAGTTGAGGTGCTCGTTCATAAGTGTGAATTGAGACGGTAACAAGGTCATGAACTGCTTCTGACCATTCCATGAGAGCAATCTAGCAGGGCCAACCAAAAAAATACGCGTAAGTATGACCTCACGAAGACGCTGAAGATGAACCTTGGCATCTTTGAAGGAAATGAGCAGACGATCAAACTTGTCTTCAATGGATGCCGTCGTGTGAATGCCTTCGACACCAGTGACAATCCCATGCAGGGAATGTTCTCGCAGAAAGTATATTCGAGTCACTGTCAGACTTGCAGCAGACTGAGGGAAGGAAACACGGGGGTTAGATTAGAAAATGAAAACATACAAACGACAGTCTGATTCGCAAGTACTCGAATTACCTTCTCCGTGCCCATCTCAATGTCCCCATCCCCCACCCCAGTTCCTTTTCCAACAGACTCTCCAACCTCAACAGCTGCCTGTTCCTCGCATACCTCGAAGATTCGGAGAAAGTTCGAGCGCGCCACCACGAAGTTACAGATTGCCTTTGGAGAAGAGCCCGAGCTGCTTGCAAGCGTGGACGGAGTCAATTTGAGGCTTGTGACGAACTCTACGCCACTAGGTGGCAGAATCTCTTGGTGCAACGCATGCATACGGTTGGAACAAAGGTATTCGCCGCCTTTACCGTCGATTCCTTCTTGCCTCAAACTTGAGGAACGCCAACTCAGATGACCGAAAAAGGAAGAAAGGCTGTTTACTTGTGCTTGGCAAAGACTTCTTGAAGGAGCGCGAGCGCCTAGTACTTATCATCTCATCTTGGTATCATCTTACTTCGCACAAGACATCGCAATCTCAGTAAATATTTCAAGGATGGATAGACTGCGTAGTGCTAGAAGTATGAATCCCATCTATGTGTGGTCAGCTTGATGGGCACCGTGAGCGACGGTCGACGAGTCTCATGTGGAAGAAAAATCTCCACCACGATCAAGTCCTGTGCAGCAACTTCGAGTCAAAACCACTCAGAGCCTCCGAGATGAAATCACATACTGTGAGGCTCAGTGCATTCCCGCAACTGAAGGTACCGACGACAGAATCGGGGTCCCGGCAGCGTGCTTCACCCTCCCAGCCCAGGACTACTTGCGTGTCCTCATCCCTGCCCAACGGCACGCGCTGGAGAGTTGCTTCTCCTAGAACGATATCCCGGTGGGCTTGCCGATCCCCAACATTCATTTCGAGCTTGCGAAGTAAGTGCACCTTTACAAGCGGGTGCGCATTGGGTCTGAAGAGTTGCTGGCGTCCGTCTGGAACGCTGAGTTGCAAGTGGAACGGGATGGGGTCTTCTACGCAGAAGACAAGAATTGAGGGGAGAAACAGCTGAAGTTTCCGTGAGAAGACTTGAACTGGTTCAATTTAGACGGAGCTCACGTCACACCACACTGGTAGGCTCGAAATGGAGACAATCTGGGAGCATTGGACCCACTCTTCGGGGCAGCTCTTGACAGTCTCGACCAGGGAGGGATTGAGAAGGAGTGGTTGCGATGGCCTGCTACGTGGACGGTAGGTAAACTCGAAGCAAACTCTGTAGTAAAAGGTGAATGTCTCGTCGGCAAATTAGAGATATAACTACTTACTGATTGCTCTTCGTGAGGAAGGAGGCACGTCGGTGGAGAGCAGACACTACGGTCACAGTGATTTGGTAGGCACATTTGATAAAGTGAAGACTGTTGAAAGCGACGTGGAAGGTGGGAGGAAGAGAGTGTATTTCCTGCTGATAGTGGAATTGGGATGGGAAGGGATGCGAGAAAGATAAACTTGATGGGCATGCGGTGGGCTGGCTGTCGTGTCGATACAGCTCATTGGTTATAGAGACAAGAGGGACCGTCATGTACGACGCTGGAAATGGGAGTGTTTCGAGGAGACCATCAACCTGAAAGAAAGTGGTGAAAAGACAATCGAAGGAACGAAAGACGTAGATGCCTTCAAAACGACCGACAACACGTTCTCAGTGTTCTCAAGAATGACCACGCCACGAATAGAACTCCCCTCCTCAATTCGCGGATGCTCAGCATTCTCTTCTTGATCCAGCAGCACAAGAGTGGTACCTCCAACGGACTTGACGCACATTCCCGTCCCAAGAGGTTGCACGTGTGGGCGAGAATGCTGTAGGGTGCGCTCATCCATGCCTGGGCGTGGTGAATATGTGGGGCATGAGATTGAGCCCGGGGGTAGAGATGAGTAGAGAGGAGGGTGGTCCGAGCCAGACATATTCAGCCGCCTGCGTTGTAGAGAATCGACCCAAAATTCGTGGTGTTTGTTGTGAAATGACTCGGGGAATCATGCAAACGGATTTGATAAGCGCGATAAATTAACCAAATAGCGTCGGGATTTGGGCTCATGGTCGGGGGACGGCGGCGGGAGAAGCGTGTTCATATCGCCCGATGAGCTTCCAGGCCCCAAAGAGCCACGACCATGGAGTGCGCCGGCAATCCTCAAGACTTCCGCCTCGAAAACACTTTTTTCGGGGTCGAAAACCCAGTTTTTGACAAAAGATGTGACATGTCACATGTGGGAAGCTCGAAAGAAAACCGTAGAAAACGGAGTTCTGTTCCCTGAAGTCCAGCAGCAGCTCAAAACTTACCATGTCTCGGCCGATATGCAGCGTTTGTATTCTTGAAACGAAGAGTTGGTTTGAAATACCGTCTCGAGCGAGCTACACAACCGATAGTATCAGCAATGCGAGACTCAATCAAGGCTATGGCTTACAGAGTTGCAGAAGAGGCTATGTGCCTCTCAGATTGTTTTACGATGCTGCTGGTGAGCGTCCTGTCTGATGAGTACGGTGTTTCGACAGGCGTAAAGGTGGCCTCAGATTATGATCACTTCTGTTGCAGGCAGCTAGGATTAGCGGATCACCGACGACTGAGAAGCTGCGCCAGGTACTTCATGCCGCACAAAACCTGCTAGCGTATCGCAGGGCGACAAAATGGCCAAGCAGCAGCGTTGCAAACATCAATTCGGAGGGAAATGTATCTAATCAGTCGAATTAGCAGCTACTTCCGTTCAATAAGCTTTTACTTCACCTATGCGTAGTGGGGCACGTCTGCTGTAAAGTTCAGTGACGGTAGCGAGACGCAAACGAAGAATGCAAGAGAATGCATCGTGAAAATCAAATGCAGTAATGGAAACTTCGCGTCACCCTGTATCCGCCATATACAGGGTTTTACCTTGCAGCCCGTGTTAATCGACCGAGCGCAGCGCGAGCTAGAAACGACAAAACATTATGCCTAGGGACACTAAGTACCTAACAGTGTGATTCTGGCAACATCAGAGTCAAGAGCAAGTTCTGTTTGTCACGGATTTGCGTGACATGCGTTACGAATCCTGACGTTAGGAAGGATTCGTTCGTTCTTTCTTTGACCCCCCACTTAGCATAATTTGGCGTCAGATGGGTCAGATGGGGTCAGATGGGGTCCGCGAAATGATTTTGATGGTTTGATGAAAGATCTGATTTTGGCCGGGTTTGGTAATTGGTTGTATTTAATCTGGGTTTATAAACTATTTTTAATTCCTATTTGCCTTCTTTGAAATAAGTCACCACGTGCGTGTGACCTGTTGTGACCATGAAATTCGAATCCGGAAAATGTTAACTATCTAAAATCGCTTTGCATTTCCTGAAATTCAAATCCGGCAATTGTCATCTTTCTAAGTTGCTTTGCAATCGTGTATTTATTTCGGAGTACAGAAGGCCTTTTGTCTATCGAATACGGTTCACTGCTCACGAATACTTTGGTTGCACAGTTAGAGCTATATATCACGTCGACTGGACTTGTTGCATACGACATTGTATTTCTTGCCCCCGTAATCGAAACCGAGTTTCGCTAGAAAGTCGGCCTCTGCCCACTTCAAGTCCAGTAGAATCACCAGCGTCATTTCGTCTTCAGGCACCTTGCCGAATATAATCTCCTCCGCGACCCACACCTTGAGTACCGGGACGTCGAACCCGGTTTGAGCTCTTGTCTGCTTTCGCGAGTATACGTGAGCCACGTCCGTCTCTCTCAGCGGGTACGGAAAACCAGAGACGACCACGCAGGTACCGTGAGATATTGGCAAGAAACAGACGCAGTCGCTGCGCGGGTTCTCGTTCGGTTCGGGCGGGCGACATAGCTCTCTCAGCTGGGCGCCTGCGGCTTCTTCGTCTTTGTACAGCTGTGCGTGTTCGTCTCTTTGAAATGCGATTCCTGTGAGTCTGTGTTCTTCGTTCATGCGGAGCTGGAAGAGAACTTTTCTTGACAGGGCGTTGTATACTCTGGTTCGTGGTTCTACGCCGGATGCTATAAGTCTCTGAATTTGTGGGCATTCTTCGAGAATGCCCAGAAGGCCCGAGTTCGTGACCGGGTTGGTGGGTAATATCAGGGTGGTCAAGCGGTTCGGTGAACCTGCGAACTTGGCTATAACCTGCGTGTCCAGAGGCACTAGGCCGTCAAATACCTCCAGTCTTGTCAAGTTTGGTGCGAATATGGGGGGCAGATGTCGCAGTGTCCACAATGTCAAACGTTGAAGGGATGGCATTGTTATCATCGGGGACGAGGGGATGTCGGTTATTATGTGCCACCTGAGTTGCGACAGATTTGCACACGATGAGAAGACATGGGACCAATTCAGGTCGCGTTGATCAGACGCGATGGAGAGGTAGCGAAGGGTCGATGAGGGAATGACAGCGACGTCCGTCAGAACTGTACTTCGAAACATCTGTATTTTGCTCGAGCACAGGCGCACGCGTTTATGAGTTGTCGGGCAGGGGATGTTGATTGTCTTGGTGATCTCTACGATATCCAGTCTCGTAGCGCGTTCCATGGCGTCTCCACCCAACAGTGCTTCCACGCATATACTTTCCTTGGTGCAAGTTCCCGCACCTCGAATGAACAGTGAGCTCCAACGGCCCGACGTCGCCAGTAGTGCGTTCCACAAGCGAGAGGCATTATCGACTCTCGCAGGATGCACCGCTAAGTTGAACGCGACATGCAACGGTCGTCCCAACGATTTCGAGATGTGGTTGTGAACCGAAAGTTCGGATGTGTCCAGCTTGTAGCGTCGCTTGTGGTTCTCGTCTTCGGTTTCGAGCACGATAAATGTCCACAGGACGGGTAGTCCATTCACTATTTCCTCGAATTTCATGCAAATCTGTCGCAGCCTATCTCGCAAGAGTTCGTTTCCGTAGACGTCTTCTTGATTCGCCACGGGTTTTATAGCTTTGGAGAATATATCCGCGATGGTTTCGTTTGGGACTTTGACATTGTCAACTGCTGTTTTTCTGCATTTTGCCGGCTTTGTACTTACGCGCGAGAAATCCGGTCTTGGTGTTGTTTACTTTACGAGGTCGAAGAGATACGGGTTGCGGTGTGTTGTCGCCGAGACGTTTTCGAAACATTGCGGGCGCCTGCGACTGCATGAGGGCTTACTTCGGGGAGGGGCAAGTTGAATAAATCCGAGGTTCCCATATTTCTGGTGGGCGATTGAGAGGACGTGGTTGAATCAAAGGAAGCCGATCTCAGATGCTGACTGAATTCGCAGAACCCTGAACCCGGAAGTTTTGAGAGGCTGACTTCTTTTGTACCCTGAAATTGTTTTTGAATTGGCGCTGATGCTCGAATCTTCCTTCCTTGTACCATATTGAGCTTATATTGTTTATTGTATTTGTTACATTGCTGTTCTTGACCTATCGGTGATCACTTGAAGGCGCAGTAACGCGACTTTAGGGTGAACAGATCTAGAGGTTCGTATGAAATAAACGAGCGATAAGGTTTGATAATACTTTCTGTGTAGTCGTGGGAAGTATGTGGCTGTTATTGGTTCGATTACGATATATTCGGCTTTATCGGCCTGCTTGCCTTACCCTTTCTATGTCTTGCCCTTAACTCGAATCTTGTCTCTGCCTGTCTTCTTCTTTGAATATTTATCTTGATGTCAGCCTCCGATTTCTCTGATTCATTCAGCAAGTGTTTCTGGTTCTTGGGCTTCGTCGACTACTCACGACTTGTAACTAGATTCCATTTCCCCTCGTTCTGTTCCTGTGTCGGTCGACATTGCTGAGTCTGGGTCTCTTGCTGGTTCGTGGCACGAGTTTTGTCTGTCCTCGTTGTCTTTATCCTCCTGTATTTCTAGGTTCCTTGGCAGTTGCAATTGGCCGTGATCCTGTCGAAGCTTCCCAACGCCAAGTTAGCGATGGGGGTCAGCTTTTGGTCGCCTCTTCCGATACGACTGAATCTCTTGGTCCGTATGAATTGTCCATGTTATCTCCTGCTTATTAACAATGGTTTAGCTGCGCGTCCCGATGTTGAAGACAACTCGGGTAAGGAGGCTGAGGCTGCCGCTTACAAAGGTCAATATTGGGGATTTCCTACATTATCTTCGCTTACGCCTGTTTTTTTTTTTCTAGGGCCGGCTCCCATAAACTGCCTCCCTGATGAAGTTCTAGCTCCGGCCTTGCGTTGGGCGTTTCTCAGTCCTAGATATGTCGTTCGCGATCCTTCTCGCCGTCGCCGGATAGTCGCCTCCGTTTGCCACACTTGGGCTCGTGTCATCAATGGTGACCACGAGTCGTGGAATCATATAGTTGTCGACCACCATATGCCCCTCATATCTCTTCACGAGGCCATCACCAAGTCTGGGGCTTTGACTTTTTCCTTCGAGTTTGTGTGTTCCATCAAGGCTCAACGATCTAACTCGGACTTTCTGGACTGGTTGTTCCAGGCGGTTGGGACAGTCCTCCCTCGTTGCAAAGAGCTGCGCGTCCGTTCCCATTTTGTAGACTCCACCTTGGCCATCATGAAGCGTCTCGAGGCCGCTCCACTGCCTGCACTGTGTGAGGTGCAGTTCGAGTTGGCCTTGCCTATGGTGCCCCGAAATTCATATATGCCCAACTCCATCGTCCCTTTCTTATCTGCAGGCGCTCTTCCGTCCTTGACGCGAGCGTCTTTCGCCTATGGCTTGCCTGATTGGCCTTGGTCAGGCTCCTCAGCCAATCTCACCGTCGTCCGACTGGCTCGGTTATCAGGGGTCATTGTCGCTCATGCAATCCGCCTCTACTCCTTCCTTTCCGCCTGCCCTAATCTTTCGGAGTTGGCTCTTCACTTCGTGGATGCCGTGCCTCCTCCTCTCACTCCGTCGTCTGCCTTAAAGCCGTACGACGGTCCACTTATCGCTCTCCGCAAGCTCGTTCGCTTGCACTTGTCTCTGGAGACACATCACGCGGTGTCTGTTGTAGCTCCTTTGCGAGCGCCGGCTCTGGAATCGTTGGCTTTATTCGCCCCCGATGATCGTACGTTGAACAAGTTCGTTCTCGATTGCCGGGATCTTCTACGATTCCTCCACACCCTCGTTCTCGCCGTCAACATCTCCACCCACGAACCTCTTAGAGCGTTGTTGCTCGCTACGCCTTATTTGCGTCGACTGGACGCTAGGCGCTCTGCTCCTAGCTTTGTTGACCACTTCTACAGACTCTCTTTGTTTGCGCTCTCGCCCTCTCTGACGCTGAAGGTTGTCGTGACCAACTACTTTCCTCCGCCGTTGGTTACGGACGTTTTGCTGTACCGTAGTTGGGCCAGCTTCGATCCTGCCTTTTCCATCGTCTCTATGCATCCGCATCCTGTAGCGGGCGCCCTTGCGTTGACGGAGTGGGTGAGGTCCAACGACCTGGTTTTTGCGAGGACGCGCTTTGACTATCTCGATTGGATGGTGCATCCATCGTTCCCCGTGTTCACCGATGTGTGATGTGTTTTGTGGTTATTCTGTTGTAATTATGGGTAGATTGCGTCGCATACTATCAGACAGTGCCTCCAACCTTGCTTATCCTTGTTATTTGCGGATATTTACAATATAATATAACTCCTGTCTCCTTCTTCCATGTCTCATTCAGTCCCCACTCTATCCGCTGAAAGTACCTGGCGATGCATGTCTCCACAACAGTAAGTCTTTTCCGCGCTGACACTTAGTGACCATATTTAACATCGCTGCAGGCGCAATGAACTGGTCGTTGATCTGAAAGCGTGCTTATTTCAGTGTTCCTATTCCAACGTCCTCACTGACCTTGATAATTACAGTCACGTCCGGCACCGTCTTTTATCTTTGTTCGCCTCGCTTGCTCCGCATTTGCTTGAAGTTATACAATCTTGTCTTACTAACTCCTCGTCGGTCGGACTTTTCGCTGCTCCGGTCTTGCTCTATATTCACTTTTCCCTCACCTTCCAACAGACTTCCTCGTCTGCTGCTGATGTGGTCCGTGTCCTATCTTCCTGTGCGTTTTTTCCCCTTGTTTTTCTTGGAGCCTGGGCCTCTTTACTTTGCGTATCTGTGCTCAATCTTCCTTAGGGACGCCTATCGCTCTTCGTCTTCCTTTGGAAGTGTGGTTTCTGATTCTGGATGATGCTCTGCGTTGTGCTCATCCTGGATCCTTATTTGCTTTGCGGTTGCGAGGTCGTCTTATGCCCGTGTGCAAAACTACAGAAGTCGTCGTTCGCTCTTACAAGCCTCTGTGGTCTGTCCTGCGCGTGTCTCCGCAGTCGACATACAATTCTATCCACGCTTTTCTTCGACAAGTCACCGGTCAATCTTTTGGGGTTGTCGTTGTCGACGGTCGCTATACTTGGCCAGACGAAACTACCCGCATTGCAAGGGTTCGGAGCGCATTCGATGTCTGCATCCACTCGACCTCTCACTGGTCATCCCTGACCGTGCTTTCGCCTTACCCTTCTACCGTGCATTATGTGTTTGGCTTGTTGCGAGGCAAGGAGCTTCCCGCTCTGAAAGAGGTGTATGTTAACGCACCTGTTGACTTCATCCAACGCGACCTTCGGCTCGACTCGTCTGTTACGCGCCATCCCCAAAATCTGATACGCCTTGATCTGCGTGCGGTGGGGCAATACGGCCTTGGTTTCGTGGGCTACACCGCCTTACGTTTCCTTTGCCTCGTCGACTTGCCTACGGGTTCCTGGCCTTCTGTAGCCGGCTTCTGTGACTTTTTGCGCTCTGCTACTTCTCTCGAGGAATTGGAACTTCGCCGAGTGGGCCTTCGCGGCGCTTTTCCGAGTCGTCCCGTCTCCAGCTCTATCTCACCACAAGAACTTATAACGCTTCCTTCATTGCGCAGTCTGAAGCTCTTGTTCGACAACAGGTATCCCGAGGCTACTCTCTGCTTGTACCCGCTCATTGAACGTCTGGTTCTCCCTTCCCTGTCTTCCCTTCTTTTGGAGTTCCGATCGGATCCGGAATTGGTCCAATACCGAACCTTTGGACCCCGATTGTGCGCGCCGTACGTTCAGATCAGGGGCTACCTTCGTGAACAACCTCTTTTGGAGTATTTGTATTCCACGTTGGGGTCCTGCGAACACCTCGATCTTTGGTTGCTCGGTGGAATAGTGTGTCTCAAAGCGCTGGGTACCACCTTTCCAGCCACGCTCGCGTCACGCACTATATTCATGCCGAATTTGACCACTTTGTCGCTTGCTAATCGAGACTGGGGGTATATACACAGCTCTCTGTTGGAGCGAGCTGCTCGAGGTCGCAGGGTGAAGCTTTTGCGCGTTGTCGTGCCTTTCGTGCAGGCCGATTTGGCTCAAGCCGTGCCATTGGCCTCATGGTACGATTTTCAGTGCACTTCAGAGGTTGTTTCGGATCTGGTCTGGGTCGAAAGGAGACCCGTGGACGTCTATACCGATGTTCGCAGAATCTAACTGACTGTTCCGCTCCGTACATATTTGCCTTGTCGTTCTTGTCACTGCTACTATGCGTCTCATCTGCTGATATTTGTGTCCACTCCTTACACATGTCTATAAATCCATTTTGACTACGCTGTGCACGTCGACTCGAAGAGTTTCAGTCATCACATGGTACCTGGTTTTGACTCCCAGTATCACCATGTCTCCCAGCGGCGCAGGAGCGTCCTCCCTTCCGCGTGGCAGGGTCATGAAGTATCCAGGTCTATCTTCGTGCTTCAACTTCGAGTTGTTTTCAGTTGTCATTCGGTCTGACCTTGTTAATCTTACCAGAACGCCTAGGTCGAATTCCTGCATATTTTTGTACTGGCGTTCGAAGGCGTCTTCGATGTAACTCGCCTCTTCAGTATCGGGATAGTAGAATTTTGGTAACCCCAAGTCCACGTAGCGCTTGTAAACCCCGGTGTACTGTGTCATCGAAGTGTGGTGTTTGAATATTGACTCTGTGGAGTGTAGACTGCCTACCTCGCCCAGAACTACCCCGAAGAACAACGCACTTGGATGCTCGATCTCCGCTTCTTCTTTGTACTTCATTATATCTTCGACTGAAGACCACCAGCACCCCACTTCCTCTGCCAGTTCTTGCAGTCGCTGAGCGACGGTGGCCGTTGTAGCGCGATTGATTGCTAGTCCTGACATGATGTGGTGGCTACTGGAGAGATTGCTCTTAGCTGATATTCCGAGCTATTTATTATACGTCGACTATGATCAATTTCATTGCACAAGATACTCTTACTATGTCATCTACTCTACAGTCTTCGTATCAATGGAGTCTAAATAGCGGGGAGGAGGACATTATTGGGTCGTCTAATATGATTTTGAGGTGTCTCTTGAACCCCTTCGGTCCTTGGAATTTAGAGACCTGGGTATTAGATTGTCAGTATTGTCGATTCAATTTCATGGGGGAGGTAATATTCTTACCTCTGTTTGTTTAATAGGGACGCCAATATTCAGGAAGTCCATGTACGCGCCTCGTCCGGTACACGGGGGGCCTCCGAGACACCACACCACCGTCTCCATTCCGTCGTACACCGTTGGTGAAGCTGACTCGGTATTTGTGGAGCTGAGCGGTATGAACATAGACGTCCCGTCGTACAGACTTCGCAACGTTGTCGGACAATTACGGTCCGTCCCGCAAACGTGCTCCCGCCATTCTTTGTGCGAAAGGAGGTCGGGTTTGTGCCCGATATGTCGCGTCTTCAATTTATAAGCCAGTCTGGTGAGAGTGGTGCCTCCTTCGATGGTGTCTGCCGCGCCCGGATTGGTGTAAGATTTGTTGTTGAAAGTGAGCTGTGGGTAGGCGCAAAACAAGCCGTGCCCAGACAAGAAATTCATGTCAATGGTGGCGTGGAAATTGAACACAAGGCTGGCAGCGTTCTCGCTGGCGGCGACTATGAGATGTATACAGTTTCCGTCTTTTTCGAAATGACGAATTCGTAGGAAGCCGGTGAACCCAGGATACCTGTTGTAGCCACTGAAATCCTCTGAAAACTCCAACTTGTCCTGGATTACTTCGGCCATAGAATCTTCCTGCGACCGAGGGCTCAGGACGTCGACGCCGTCGGGCTCAAAATCCAGAGGCAATAAAATCGGATGAAGAGTTGAGCCTGCAATCAGCGAGCGGTGGACCCGTAATCGAGGTAGTAGCAGGTCCGCGTCGATGCCTCTTTGTTTGAGCTGATCGACAACTCGTTGTTCTAATTCTGAGGGCGATGGAGGTCGATGCTCGAAATTTTGACTTTGGTGATCTGGTGGCGCGTCGTTAAATGAACCCTTGCTCTTTCGTTCTAGTAGTATCTCACCCATTTGTACTGGAAACGGATTATTAAAACGAGACGGCCTATCTCTCTGAGCCTCTAGAATGATATAGGTGCAAGGTACGGGCATCCTGATCTTTTCTGGTCTCGTTCGTCTGCGCATTGATGCGGAAACCATGGCCGGCAGTTTGACGTCATTCGGGCAACGTAATGTTGCCCGTCAACAAGATCTTTTGATAATGATGGATTACATCATCATACTGATCGCGGCTTCGTGCGGTAATCTTCCCCGGTTTCTCGACTTTCCCTGTGCCTATGTCGATCCTGTTGACCGTCGGCCACAAACCCAGGTTGCTTGGCTCTCTTTTTTTCTCCGGTGTGACGTTGTTCCTGGTTGCGGATGGATGCGGCACTCATTCCCGGATCCTAGCTACCTCGTGTTTCCCTGCTCGCTGTTCCTCAGCGTTACCATCTCAGTTCTTTTTTGTCTTATGACCTATTTCAGCATGGAGATCGTCCTGGATAAGGTGTTTCTCCCGTCAGAAAAGCTATCAGTGGAAACAGAAGTCAGATCCACTCCCGCTCCGCATGAATTTGGAATCGAGCCTGTCTGCCTCGGTCATCTTTGCCCGCTTCTCGTTCGCTCATTTTTCGAATTTATTCCCAGTCACCGAACGCGCTGACCCCCTTGATCTCCAGAGCGAGCAAGCGATCATCTAGTTGTCCCTTTTTGGGTATGCGTAGAGACTGCGTAGAGTCTCTGAACTGTTGGCTTACGCGGTGCAATGTACTTCGCATTGTCGACACGACACTACTGTATTTGTTATAGTATTCGAATAATTCATATCGTATTTTTACGGCCAGAAATTGCTAAAACGTCCTCGCACGAACCAACGACAGTCCTTCACCGACCATTCCACTAGCTCCTCGTCAATGTCTCTCTCAAAACGCATCGTTTTTCCCTCATGGCAGTCATAGCCGTACCATCCAACTGGAATATGAACCGCCCTCTGAGCCTCCGTGATGGCGAGGCAGTTGACCATCAAAAGGTAGATCTCATAAGCCGCCTGCGAATCGAGGGCTGCGTCTGTGTGTTTTCATGTTAAGCAGGTTATAGTTGCGATGGTCAGAATAGCTCACATTTGACGATTTTGTCGACGTTACGACCGTTGCTGTCGTCCCTCAAACCTCGTTCCCAGTCCGTCCTGCGTTCGTCTTTGCTCATATCGAAATGCAAGATGTCGGCGACGCATTGGCGCAAGGACAGCGGACTGCTGGTGAGCCTATAGGATATCGGGAAAACGATGCGCGCCATAACCCCGAGCTCTTGAAAATTGCGAACGTTAATGTGGAACGCGTCCCATATCACCTTCCCGTCGTTTGAGATACCGGTATTCGTTTTGATTATGGTACTGTCTTCTAAGATCCTTCGCAACTCGATTGGGCAGCCTGCAGCTGGTCAGTTAAGTATTAGGCATATACATGTAGCCGCACCGTGGATTGCAGTCATATCGAGGACATAGGTGAAGTCCTCTGTCGTGATTTGGACGACACAGAGTTTGGACGGTATAGGCACTACCCCTTGCTGCGACGAAGGTCAGGTTTTGAATTGGAGTACGCGGGGCGTGCGACGTACTATGTACTCGGTGTCAAAACCCACTATCGAGTTGCTGCGAATCTCTTTGAGGCGAGCGTTGGCATGGGCGACGCTGAATATAACGATGACGTCCTTCGTGAGGTCGTATGGCGGCAGCTGCGAGTATGTCAGGGATCGCCTGTATGCCGAGCAGACGAACGACACTTACGACTTTTCCTGGCTCGTTGCCCAGGTTGACTAGTGCTGCAGAGTTGTCCGGGCCAAAACGGTGCGATTGGGAGTTCATTCTTTGTTCGAGGCGAGACGAAAGTGTGGAATTTGTACGAGGCGATATGAGAGTGCGGAAAGAGGAAGAAACAGTAGATAGTAGAAAGCTTACAGTGATTTTATATTGTCTGATCTTGTTAGACGCCGGGAGATTTGCTTCTTCAGTTTAGACTTTATTTCGAATAGAGCGCTCAGACGGTTGTACGCAACCAATAGAGTGCCGCTTCCAATGGCGGTTTTCGGTGTAACACGTACTCAGCCTGCCAGAAGTTCTTTCGATCTAGATGAAGTTCCCAGATTCGGTCGGAATCCGATATGGAATAAGGGTTTTGTCTCGTGCCCCAGGGTGTGCAATAGGCTCTCCATAGTTGTAGGCAACTGTTTGAAAGCCGCTCTGAAGGCGCTTTTCGGTGTAACACGTACTCCGCATACCCTGAGCTTTTAACTCGTGCTGGATCGGGACCAGCTGAATAGATATGTCGACAATGCGCGTGAATCGTCCGTGATGGTCGATGCCAAGAGGGAGAGAGGGCAGTCCGAGCGTTGTATTCAGCCACTGGACTGCTGCATGCCGAAGGTCTTTCAGTGTAGCACTTATTCGACTAATGCGAAGAGCGACGAGGAATTGGAGAGTCCCAAGAGAGTATACGTAATTTTTGATGATCAGCCCTTCTCAATTGGGACAGATGCTGCGCAAATCACGTAAAAAAATGCCGTGCTCGCGCTCGCTTATTTTTGCCGCCTCAGGAAACGACAATTGCTCATTGTGTTTCGCGTTGCCTGATCGACGTCTTGCTTGTCCCTTATATATCGCCATCGCAATGTGAATCTTTGTCTGTAGCTCCTTGCTATGAAGCGATACTTTACTCGCAGTTCGGCTCGCACGTCTGGTCTTGTCGGTGAACACCCCACCCCTCAATCCCTTGCTTCTGAGGCTTCTGTCTTTGCCAATGTGTCCCCTACTCCAACCGGTCGATCTTCTGAAGACCTTGATCTGGCTCCAAAGCGAATGAGAGCACCCGCTCCGACAGACCCTCCTACCGAGCAGCAGCTTTTGCGTATGGAAAAAGATTTTGGGCGTGAAATGCGGCGCCTGGCCGATCGAGCCAAAGAGAACCGAGGTCAGACATGTATTTTGCCTCCTAAATATTTGAATTTTACTAACGTCCTAGCCCCAGTCGTTATGCCGCACTTCAGCTTTCAGGTCGAGCTTGATGGAGGAAGACAACCGATGGCCGTCCCCGCTAATCGCATCGTCTGGACAGATGCTCAACCTCGCGTTGCTGTGAGTAACGACGGCTTCGCGCTGGTGGTTCACGTTCCGCAAGCTATCAAGGCCGCTTCCGCCGTGCGTTTGTTTAGCATTCGTTATTTCGACCGACTTCTTATTTGAAACTTCTTCGTACAAAGGACATCCTTCTAACAGAGCTCGTCGATTTCGTGAGCCATGGCTTCAAAGGTCGGTCTTATTCTCTTCTGCCCGTTCATTCGTTCATCTTACACCTTCAAGGGCGTCTTGCTTTGGCTGCTGGTGCAGATGGTCACACCAGGGGCCAACGAAGCTCGTATCGTGTGCGCGCCGGCCAGATCGCTGGTTTATTCAAGCTAGTGCGCGCATGGCTTCCTATTGGGCATCCTGTACGTCGGCTTTCTTTGGACTCGATCTAATCTAACTACTGCGCTTGCAGCACGATGATCCTGTGCCTTCTCGAGACATGCTGAAGACCGGCACCGGTTTCGCCGCTAGTCTGAACCTCGTTGGACAGCTTCGTCTCGTTTCCCATCGCGTGAACTGCTTGCTGGAGGCGATCGATCCTACCCACGCCCAACAGCTGCGCGACGTCCATTCTGCAGCTAGCAAACGATATCGATTCTACGATATATTGGGAACGAAAGATCCTCTTTACATGGAGGGCCGTGAGCTCATGTACAATAGACAAACGCCTCTTCACGCGGACAAATCGGACCCGAAGGCTGGATGGGCGGTGTTGGTCGTAGTGGGCCCTTTTACGGGCGGCGATTTGTTCATTCCCTGTCTCAATTTACAGATGGTATACACGCACGGTACGATCATTATGGTTCGTGGACGCGTTCTCCCCCACGAGATTTTGGCTTTCAGCGATGGTCAGAGGATCGCGATCGCTCATTTTACTCACACGACCTTCTGGAACAAGTTCGGAATAGAACCAGTAGCTAGTCTTCTATGATATGTTCGAAACTTTATTTAACGAATACATTTCTATCTTTGTGCCTTCCCCTTATGTCGCATTTAAATGGGCGTCTCTAGTTGACTGACTCTCACGACTTCTTCTCCTCCGCTTTCTCCAAAACACATCGAACATCCGTCTACTCTTGCATTCCTCTCCCCATCGCTGTCTTCAGTATATTGCTCGATTTCTGGTGCGGAGTTTTCGTTCTGGTTCGCATTCGTGCAGACTTAATCGATTCCCTGTCGCAGGTTCTCCGTTCACGACTTCTTTTCCTCCGCTTCCTCCAAATTCTATCGGACATCCGTCCAGTCTTGCGATCCTCTCTCACCACTGTCCTCAGCACATTGCTCGATTTCTGGTACGGTGTTTTCCTTTTGGTTCGCATTCGTTCAGAGTTAATTGATTCCCTACCAGGTTCTCAATGGCAACAAACAATGGAAACGGGACTGTGTTTCCTAACGAAGTTCTTGAGCAGGTCATGGAGTACCATATGGTCCCTTTTCTGAAAGAAGGTGGCGTTACCTATGTGCAGAAGCGCCTCGACCTACAGAGAGTCTGCGCGAGCTGGGCTCACATCGTACGCGGGTGTCCACCACTCTGGACGTGTCTCGTCGTGGAGGCTGCGATGTCCCGTACGCTCTTGGACACGCACTACACACGCTCTGGGTCGCTTCCTCTCCACGTCACTTTGGACTTCTCCGACCTTTGGGGTCGTCAGTCCCACTTGGTGGCCGAGCACTTTGTTAACACTGCCGACATCATCACCGACGCGCTACTGAGGGCTTACCGTCTGACCATCGATGCAGAGGCTGTTGTCGACGCCGACTCCATCTTTGCCTGGCTTTCTGTTTTCCAAAATACCAGCATCGACCACATCACTTTCGGATGTTTCCCCGGGCAAGACATGTCCTCTCCCATGCCCGCTTCCACCCCCATCTTCCCCGCTTGTCGGCCCAAGTCGCTAAAGGTAGCGCACTCCCTCTTGACTTTCGGAAACTTCGTATCGTCGGAACAGCTCACCATGCTTGATTTCGGTCGCATCGACTCCGATCTGGAGATCAGCGCTTTAGAGATCATCACCGCTATGCAGTCCTGCAAAAGGTTAACTCATCTGCGGCTGTCGTCCATACAAACCAGCGACGTTCCCGCTCGTTCTATCCTGCGCATCAGTCCCGAGCAACGCAAGCTGCTTACTTTGACGCACCTCAGCCTGAGCGTGGACCACCAGTCCTTGGCATACCTGGTCACTGTCCTCGACATTCCGAACCTGCGGTATTTGCAGTATGACACCAACATGATCGGGGTAAGCTGCTTGACCGGGTTGGATCGCGGGTACCGCAACCACACCTGGAACAACCTCCAGCAGCTGGTGTTGAAAGGAGACCTCCACTCCACGGATTTGCACGAGATTATGTGCGTTTTCCCTCACCTACAGCTGCTCGACCTGCAAGACGTTGTGGCCGACGTGGGGGATCTCATGATGCTCCTCTACAAGTTCTCGGAGAGGGATGTAGAACTCGCACCTTCACTGTCGTCGATCCATGTCGCCCAGCCCATCGAAACTGACGTGGCCTTCGCTATTTTAGCGAATCGTCCTGCCAGACGATTTAGTCCTACTTGCACCCTGAAAGCGTTCACCAAAAGTCGATCCATCGGAAAGGGGGCAACGATGTACAAGCTAGTGGAGTCCGGGATGGAAGTGACAGCTGCTGAGTGCGTTCCACTTGTCGACTGGGATTTTTGAGCGCATATGCAGCTGGCAAGCGTCTCCTTTTCGCTGTTTCTTTCTTTCATTGAATACTGTTGTAATACTGGGTTGTCTTTCATGCACAGTCCGCAGACGAGTTGGACTTCATTAGCGGGCGTTTTGAGATCGAATGTAGTTAATTGAACGAAGTAGTCTTCTCGCGACAAGTATGAGATATTTGTGCACTGAGGGCTCGAGTCGGACTTTATCGGCGCGCGTTTTGAGATCGAATAAGCAAGTTAATTGAACGAAGTAGACTTCTGACAACAAGAATGAAATATTCGTGCGCTGAGGCCGTTTAAGGGTCACACATAGTGACTGTCACTTTTTTTCTCCCGCCCCACGATCTGTCGAAATAGCATCGCCCAAACGCATATCTTTGAACTTGCGTCTTGTGATTCCCACTCCTGCATCTTCGCCTTCTTGCTCGTACCAGCTCTTACGCTTGAGAGGAAGGGGTCGGTGGACAGTGGGAGCAAGTTGACGAGTCCTCGCATGTTCCGCCGCCTGCGCTCCGTGACTTTTAATCGCTTCAATAACTTGGCAAGCACGCACCTTAGAATATGTGGCATCTTCGAGAGTCAATGCGTTCATGCGGAAGGCTACCTTCATTATCCCGTCTTTAATCGGAAAGGCGACCACGCTTCCTTGCACTTCGACAATGTCACCCACTCTGAAAGTTCCAGGAAAGCATTCGTAAAGTGCTCTAGTATGAGAATTCAGTGGCAGGTCGTGTAGGAGAAAATTGGCTCACAACTCGTCGTTCTCGCGAACTCTTCTGAAATACTTGACGACGTTCAACGCGGTATGAATATATCCTTGATTTCTGAATTTTTCAAACTTCTTGAAAGGATCGACGCCGGGTCCAAATGCAATCTCCTGTTCCGGCCTGTTGATGCTTTTCGTCAAGTACAGGCAAGAACAATTAAATTGTAGATCGCCAAAATCCTCGCCAATCCTCCACGAGATAGACTGTTGGCCACCAAAGTAGCGACGCAGCAGGTCAGCAACGACTTTAGTGTTCATTAACATCTCGTCGAAGGCTGAGGACCCCAAGCCGACTAGTTGGACTCGTTGAGACAGCGTAGAAGCCTTCTGACCGTTCAAACTGAAACACGCTGTGAGGTCAATTTGTTTGCGAAGTCGTTGCTTACTGTGTTATATTTCCGGGAACAAGGTTCACCTTGGCCAAGACGCCGTGGACTCTGAAGGTCACTTCCTCTTCGACAGCACCGTTGGTCGACATAGCGGCAAGCTTCCATTCACGGCGACTGGATTCGAGGCGGCTTGCCTCGTGCACGACTATGTTGTCCAGCTGGAGCAGCACCTTAATAGAAACCCCCATAACGCGTAATGAAACTACTCACGTTCATCTGCGAAAAATACTGAAAACTTTCTTTGAACGCAGCAACGTCTTCTGTGGCGCGGCGTTGAATCAAGTTGTCGAGAGCGTGCACTGTACCTCCTGCTTCAGAATTTCGAAGTAACCGGCCAACCGACTGAGACGTACTTGCTGCTTCGCGGTCAAAGTGAGCTCCCAAGTCCATTTCCGTAGAACGCTTGAAGCAGAACAACACAACGGGTCTTGTTGGTGCGTAATACAAGCGCGCTTTTACTTAACGTATTTACCCTCCTTTTTTTCTCATAGGCAGAACTCTAATTCTGAACCACCTGAGGATGACGGATCGCCCTGTAGTTCTTAGTGAGTGTCCGCATCTGATCCCTAAGAGTTTTCATTGGGATAGATGTAGATTCTCATCACCATGGAGCACAATCACATTGATCGCGGCCCTCTCGCTTGTGTGGGGCTACGTTATTGTCGCTGGTTTCGTTGAGGACCCCCTTCGTATACCCCATCGGAGATATCGACGCTGGTATTCGACGCTTCGGTCAATTCCTCATCTCGATTTAGTAGCTGGCGAAGCTCGCCAGACGCAGGTTCTCTTGATTTGTGACGGTCACACCGGGTAATGTCGTGCGCAAATAAAAGTCGAGCCGGGTTACCTGTGACCTTCGGAATGAGGTCCTCTGCTTTGAACCCGAGTATTCCTGACGAGCCTCTTAGCACCTTCACCGCAGTCGATTATATTGACGATTCTGCCGTCGAGTGAGCCGCTTTTTATTGCTTCGTATTATGTTCGTGCAACTTAATCACCCCCCTCAGGTCGGACAGTGGAAGCATCGTGAACATCAACTCTCCCAACGAAGAGGATTTGGCTTTCATCAACGACTCTTCCGATCTTTCTGTTTACTCTGAGCCCGAGAACGTCGGGTCAGCGCCGTCACTTTCTTCTATTCACGAACCGATCGCTGAGTGAATTCACAGTTTTTCTTTTCCCAAATCTACCGTTACCATGGACAGCGACAGTGACCTGTGAGTATATTGTAGTTATAGCTCTCCTTTCACGTCTAACGTGTACAAGGTCGGACCCCCCTCCGGACGTCGGGGTATTGACGTCCGCCGCTCGAAAAGGTCGCAAGACTGCTCGAGCATCTTCGGAGGAGGTCACGGTAGTACCCACTCCTCCGAAGCTCAAAACAGCTCGCAAACGGTGAGATCGTCGTATCTGCTGTATACTTTCTGTTTTTTTTGACAAATTTCGCTGTGTGCAGAACTCGCAAAAGTGTCATCGACATGAACAGCGAAGACGAGTAATTGTCTTTCCCCGTAACCGCGCATTTGCTAACCTGAATTCAGGGCAACGTCTCTAGTTGGAGGCGACAGGTAGGCAGTCCTATCAGCCGTCGACATGTTTCCTCTTATACTCATCGATCGTCCAGCATGTTCTCGAAGGGCAGCGCAGTTAAGGCCAGGTATGTTACTCTTCCAGCTTTGCTATTGATTCTGACGGCGTTGTAGTACCCTACCCGCTCCGATGACGACTCGGTATGTGCCCTTCATATTGTTTTACCACTTATAACATGCGACGATAACACGCGCCCTCCTCGTTCAGATCCACTCGGTCTGGGTCTTCAACTGTCTCTGACGCTTCGAACGCGATGCTGTCGTCGCCGGCTGTAGTTTCGTCTGTTTCCAGCCCAGTTGCTACCCAAGCACCTGCTAGGCCGAGGCCGCAGCCACGCAAGAAAAACAACCCTTCCCAAGTGCAAGTGACTTCTTTGTCCGCGTGTCTATAAACCTTCTGACTGTTTCCTTCCAGTCCTGCTGTTGACAAAACCATATCTTTCGGGTGCGTACGCTGAATATTCCTGCGTTCCTTCATATTCAACCTATTTCGTTGCAGGGACGGTAACCCTGTTCCTGCTGTCGACGGGTTCGCTGCTCCGGAAGCGTCTGTGCAGGAAAATCCCGGCCCTACTATCAACGCGTCAGCGGTAGCGGGTGGCCAGCCTCCCTCTGAGCAAGGTGCGAATGTAGAAAGGTGGGAGTTTGTATAACGTGTAGAGCGCGTATCTGATTATTGGTAGCGTATCTTCTCTTCGCGATGAGATGAAAGGGTAGATTTCGCGCTAATGTGGTTACCTCTCATGCTTACACCTAGACAGGTACATCGACGGACTCTTTGGAGAAATTATGCCTGCGATTCGGGCAATTGCTGCTAAAGCCGAAGTCGCCCAGCAGCCCGTGCCTCAAGCACCTGTACGTTACACATTGTGTTCTTGAGTGACTGGTCTGATTTGTAATAAACAGGCAGTAGTTGAGGCTTCTGCCCCTACCACTCCTGAGACGCCTCAAACGGTGAGTTTATGCCATATGAGCTGTTGCGCGTTACTAAGGACCGCGTAGTTCATGCGACAATATCCTGACACGCCCAAGACTCCTGTCAGGCTCGCTCGAGATGTTAAACCTGTAAGGTTTTAGTATGGCTTCAATCAGACCCTGACATTGTTCTAGCCACCCCATGAAGGATCTAATATGACTCAGGATAGATACCCGGCACTGAAGTCGCCCTTTGAATCTCGTCGGTCCCCAACGGCACCGTGCGTTGGTCTTGATCTACCATTTTCGTATCTAACGGGCATCGAGCAGAGGCAGTGCTTCGTCTAACCATGCAGACCAATCTGCGGTCGCCGCTTTCGCAGCTAAGGCATTTCCAGCTTCTCAGCCTAAGAAGTATGCCTTTTATCCTTTTTTTTGGGTAAATTGACGCTGAACTTGTAACCTCTTTATAGTGACCAGTCCCCCAATCCAGGCAACGCGAACGAAGGACCTTCCGACGACGTAAAGTATGGTCTGCCTATCGTGCCGCTCTTGAATTTGTATGACGGTAATTTAGACATAGCTTCGAACGACTCTTCGCGAGCAGCGGAAAAAGAAAGCAGACTGAGCCCGACGACGTCAAACCATCCCTGTACCATCTGTTTATCTTCATTGCCACTTCACTGCCTTACTGACGTTTACAGTACGCCTGATGGTTCGTCGCAGGAAGTTTCGGACGATAATCCTGCCAAGAAGACAAAGACGTTAGAGGAACAGAGCACTTGGGCAGTCAATTTGTAAGAATCGAGCTGACAGATTCTTACTTAAAAAGCTGATGCGGCGTAGCATTCCACCTGCTCGTTGTGAAGTGTACGACGAAGATCTTCAAGACGATGCCATTCGGCACTTGTTTGAGCATCTGTGCCCTCTGCCGTCCGTTTCTTTGACTTTTGTTCGATCGAGTTTCTTGCTGACCAGTGTTTAGCGGAGACAAGGCCCTGTTGCCTACATTCGTGACAGCCCAAGAGGCAGAAGACTCTCGGTCGGGTGGGCGATTGGCCTTCTCTGAGTGGAAGAACAATCTGCAACAATTTTCCGTATCGTGAGCTTACAATTTCTGTCTTTGTCTAAACGTAGCTTAACACTTGTCATAGAACCTTGCTCAGCGCTATCTCCTTTGTCCGTAGCGGCCGCTTTATCAACGGCTCTCGAGCTCCGCCCACCGACGTCGTCATGCGTCCCGCGAACTCTCGCGCCAATCCAGAGATCAACGCGTACCGCGTCTGCGTGGGCGACGTAGGCGCGATATGCGTCTCCGTGGGCATGTGCACCTTTAGTAGTCTCGGACGTCTCGCACCCGCTGCCAACAACAAATTCAAAAAATACATCGCTATCGTTTTACACAACCAAGATTGGGAGCGTTTTGAATCTTGGGCATGCGTCTGCTTTAACGAGCCGGTCCTATACTGCCAGATGTCGGGTAAAGCTATTCAGTTGTCGACGCGCCTCAGTACCTCAGAGGAGGCATCCGAAGGTTCGCTATGCCTTCTCAGTACTTTACCTGCTCTCATGTTTTACAGCCCAAGAAGCTCGCTTGGCTTCTCAGTCGATGTTCAAGTACGTAGAGTCCCCAAAGCGAACCGTTTCACCCAAGAAGGCGACGTCTGTGAACACCATGTCTAACATTCCCATGTCCTTGGGCTGCGGCGACACGGGTAAGTCTTGATCGCTTCGTCTCTTAATGCTTTGTCTGATTGCAAAAAGTCCCTGTTTATGACGCCCGCAACGCTGACGTAGACTTTAACGTTGACTTGGTCAACCTCGACAGCAAACTGCCGCGTTGGCGAGGAGGCGAGGTGCCGGTAGGAGCTTTCGTCGTGGCGGGGTACTCCATGCACTCTTACATGGGAAAGGCTCAAGGTCGACAAGCCTTGACTCTCAGCAACAACGTCTTGTGGGTCGTAATTTGCGGTCTACCCTTAAAGTAACTTCTGTAGCTCGCGTTACTTGACTTTGTACTTGTACATAAACGGGCTGAGGATCGCCAGTCCGGTCAAGATCATGTATATTGTCCAATGTAGTGAATGGTGACATATTAAGAGTACAAAAAGCATTTTCAAAGCAACGATCGATACCGCTATAGCTAGCAAACTTAGGCAGCTTGGACGCTCTCGCGTTCCGCAGCGACGTAAGACTGTAAGATGTGAATTGCTAGGTCGAGGCAAGCTAGCTTGACTTCCTGTGGGGCGGACGAACCAAGATGCTGGACATCTTGGAGCAGCCCCAAGCATTGAGCAGGCGTCCCTGTAAGTGGTGTTAGGCCAAAGCATCGATACATGTGAGACGACCTTTGATACCAGGTGATGAATACGTCAAAATTGCTGGGGAATCTCCCAAGATTACGCGTTTCTTGGGGGCTTTGGCTGAAAACGACGTTTACAATCTAGATTGTGGGGTGCAGCACGAAATACACACTATATGGCATATTATCCCTGAGCTTCTTTACGGCCTGCTTGCGGTACGGCTTGCATTTGGATTTATCTTTTCTACCGTACACGCGTAGAAACTGGTCCATATCATCGAAGAACTGGTGTCTGGTATAATCAAACAGAAACTGGGTCTTCCTGTCACACGCCATCTTGCCATCCCTACAAGGCTTGCAATTAGGCAAGTCATCTGCTACGACACAAGGTTTCCATATTCGCGCTCCTCGACAACGACCACAGCTCTAACTTCGTGTGAGAGGCTGTACGCAACGTTCAAAGGAACGGGACGTACTCCTGTATGCCCCTCGTTCCATTCCCTGATCTCTCTACTCCCGACCCATACCCCTTCGTCGGTCCTTGTTCGCGCTGTCAGCTCTGATATTCGTTGCCAGAAGGCTTGTAGTACTGGGTCCTCCGCTTGGTCGCCAGTCAGATGTATAGGGTCTTCTTCGTCAGAGCTGGTAGGGGAGGACAAGTAAGCGGTGAAGGTACTGGTACTCGAGAGCGTGTTGTTAGGCGGCATTAACCGCAATTTAGAGATTCAGTTTCGAGAGGACATAGGAGAGTGAGTCGCGATGACATTGTCGTGGTTTATTGTTTGATGACGTGATCGGTAAATATTTAAATCGATATTTACGTAACATCATTTGCTTTATTTTCATACGACCATTTACCCTACTCAAGTGAGAGCCTTTGAAAGCCCGGCGCACGCTAATATGTTGACATACCTTAGTGCATTGGAATTTCGCAACACACTGGGCTTGGTATCCACATATGCCGAGCATTGGCAACTGGCACTGCACTCAGCGCAGTATCCTATGCGCCGTCTTTTTTTCCTGCATGTACGCAACTCTCGGGATGTGGTCCCTTACCCTCTGCGGCGCCATCTGCGGCTACCTACTATACTGCATCTGCGCAACTACTCGCGTACGCGAAATACCTAACTATTCTCGAATCCAAGACCACTTGTCGCGATCACACTCTAGAGAACGATGCTACCGTTCATCTCCAAACACAGTTATCCCTTCTCATGCGCCATTAATGGGAGGAGGCTCACGTCGACTGGGAAAGTTTTCCGCGGAAGAAATTTGCCCACACATTATTTTGCAGCACAATTTGGACAATCTTGCCCAAGGCAGTTTCGGTTTTGAATACCAGTGTCCGTTACCAGAGGTTGCTAACGGCACTGAGAAACATCCATCGTTCATCGCAGCGTCTGTACCTCTACAAACCCTGGTTGCTAAATTGACGAGAACTGAAGGCGTATCCTTATGCAAGCTACACTATGTCCCTGTGGGGCATCACAATTCAGCGGCTGACGTTAAGGCTCTCTTAGCTGCTCACAGCTGTGACGAATCTAGTTGCAAGCCTTTTGCTTCAATTATGCGCTTCATTCCCCCGGTTCTTCCGTCTGAACCCAAAATAAAAGCTAACAAACGAGAACCCACGAATCGAGCAAGTGCTAACAAACGAGAACCCGAGCCAGATAAATCCACGGCCTACTTAAATCATCTGGCTCGTGAAGCCGAAGCCAAAGCAAATCGAGACGCTTTCATTTACAAGGCTGCTACAAATACCTTGGCCAACTCTCAGTTTCCACCTGATCCTTTAAAAACTGAGGACACACGACGCATCGTGGAAGGTATAAGCAATCGCTTCCAGCCCGAAATATTTGAGGAGGCGGGTTGCGCCGTGTGTGGTGTTCTAACTCCATTACGACTACTGACCCCTTTGGCCAACTTCAATTATTCGCTAGATTTGCTTATATCAGACTCAGCCACTCGTAAGGAACGGTTTGCGTCGACGGACCCGATAGAAAGTTTGGGCGGTCCTGTCCTTGCCTCAGGCTGCAATCACATCTGTGTCGCATGCGAGAAAGATATTATACGCAATAAAGTTCCTAAAATGGCGCTAGCAAACAACTGCTGGGTGGGAGACGTGCCTCCCCAATTAAAAGGCTTGGAATACGCTGAGAGAATAATGATTGCGAAAATCCGGCATAATAGGTGCGTCGTACGCGTCAATTCGGGGCGCGTCCGCATGCACGCTAATGCGATAATGTTTCCGTCGCCCGTTGTCAAAATCTACCATAAACTTCCCCCGTCCAAGGAGGAAATGAACGAAGTGTTAGCTTTCATTTTTACAGGTCCGTCTGCGCCTACACAAGAGGATTTCGAAAGAACACCCATGTTGGTGCGACGAGACAAAGTATTAGCTGCGTTGGAATGGCTTAAGCTGAACCACCAAGGCTACGCTGAAATGGAGATTTCAGAAGAGAACTTGAACTCCTACAGTTTGCGCGACATACCCGTTGTTGTAGATTATAGACGCACAAAAGCAGACCCGACTGACTCCGTACCTGCCGCTGCTAGGGCGGTCAACGACGAGTATGAAGAAATCGGGACGACAGAGGGTCGATGCAGTTTCGCTATTCAAGGCTTGACGGGAGCTGAGTACGCTAAGGCGACGACAGACACCCTGAAAGCTTACGCCCTTCAACATTTGACTCAAGAGGGAAAAATCCTTGGAATTGGACGCAAAGACGTTCCTGAGTCTTTTTATAAAAACGAAGCTGCGTACCCAGGAATGTTTCCATGGCTGTTCCCTTACGGTAAAGGTGGGATAGGGCACCCCAGTCATTTCCGTCGCATTCACGACCTTGATAGGAAGAAGAATTTGCTCCTGTACCACGATAAGCGATTCCAAACCGATCAATACTTCCCTATGATAGCGTTCAACCACGAACAACTCAAGGGTGCAAATCTCGGTGCCAAACTTTTTGTGCGAAGATCCAGGTTTAGAGAAGTAGCCAATAGGCTGAACCGAATCAACCCAATTGTTGCTGGAAATATTGCCGATAGAATGGCTAACGGGGAAATCGTGAAGCCCTCCACGGAGTCAGAGAAAGACTGCTTCGCGCTTATGAACGACTTGGACGGTATAGGCGCACATGTTCCAGGTTTCGCAACAAGTAAAAAACACATGCGCAACGAGATATGGTCCCTTGCTGCGTTCACTGGAGCACCAAACTGGTTTGTGACGATGGCTTGGAATGAGAACGGCCATCCCCTTGCTTTATACTACGCTCAAGACGACACCGTTTACAGGCCAGAGATTAAAAATTGGAAAGTGCGGGACGAACTTATCGCAAAGAATCCCGCAGCTGCTGCCCGATTCTTCCACTACATGGTGCAGGTTTTTATAGAAGAGGTGATTTGCTGGGAAAAAGAAGAACCTGGATGCCTGGGCCATACGAACGCCTATTACGGGACTGTAGAGCAACAAGGCAGACTGACACTGCACCTGCACGCGTTGCTGTGGATAAAATTCGCACTTTCTCCACAGAAATTGAAAGAGAAGTTGTTGGCTGAGGACTCCGTATTTGTAACGCGTCTTGTTCAATACCTAGAAAACGCTCATCAGGGTCACTTTTTCAACGGTTCCCTGACCGAAGTTAGCACGAAAATAGAAGCTGTCTCCGAAGAAGATTCATATATCAGACCGACGTTGCGCATGCCAGATGCTCCCCCTTCTCGATGTTCGAAACCGGGATGCCAGTGCGACAACTGTGAACGGCTGGGCCCGTGGTTAGAACATTTCAAGTTCGAGGTCGATGACATTCTGGTGAGATCCAACTTACACAACTGTAAGCCTTCGTTCTTGGACGAAGAGTACGCTAAAAGCAAGAAAAATTGGAGAGAGCCAAAAAAATTAAAGAAGGGATACATCAACGAGCGACGAGGGTGTCTGAACAAAGACGGGGTGTGTAAAGCTCGGTTTCCGCGCGAGGTCCACGAAAACAGTAACGTGGATGCGGATGGTCACCTTAACTTGAAGCACCTTGAACCTAACTTGAATTGCACTTCACCCATAGTAACGTATTTTTCGCGCGGCAACACAGACTGCACGAGTCTTATGTCCGGTACTGCTGTGAAAGCTGTGATATCATACGTTTCAGACTACGTGTCGAAGCTGGGTTTAAAATCTTACCAGACCTTCGCTTCAGTTCACGACGTATTCGAGCGGAATTCCGAAACAATTGTCAAAGGCGAAAGCGGTAACAACGAGCCACAGAAACTGATGCGCCAGATGATCAACGCTATGTCCACAAAAATGGAAATCGGGAGCCCCATGGCGTGTTTGTATCTACTTAAGAATCCCGATCATTATACGAGTCATCAATTTGCGAATTTCGCTTGGAAAACTTACGTGGCATACGTGAAAAGGGCTTGGATCAACGAAGACACCATGAAAGAGGAGCCAGAGGATGTCCAGGACACGGTGAGTCTGCAAAGGCAATCGGGCAATATCATAGGAACTTCTTTCGTAGACGACTATGCCTTGCGTCCTAGAGTCTACGACAATGTCAATTTATATGAATGGATACAATGTCATACTAAACTTACACGAACCAAAAAGGAGGCAGAAGACTTCCGCGAATGGATCGAAACTGCTGAGTTGCTGTATCACGAGCATAGCGATGACGAGGATGATTTGTCCGATTTTATTGACTACGACACAGAGTCGTCTGAAAGCGAAAGCGACAAACCTAGTAACTCCGCTGCGAATGTCAATAGACTAAAAGCTATCCTTGACATAGAATTGGATGAGGAAGACGATACACGCACCAAACATCCTTTTTTACCTAGTCACCCTCAATATCTATCTCATCACGTTTATTGCAATTTCGAGAAAATCAATACCGTTGTCCCAAATTTTCTCAACGGTGCCATCCCAAGAGCGGATTCTGGGGATCGCGAATACTACTGCATGACGATACTGACTTTGTTCAAGCCATGGCGAGACCCAATGTCCTTGAAGGCTTCAGACTTTACGTGGGATCAAGCAATGCTAGAGCACTCCTTCTCGAACCGAGAAAAGGAACTGATTAGCAATTTCAATATAAGATACGAGTGCAATGATGCGAGGGACGACCATTACGCCCTCATGAAACAGAAAATCTCAAGCGTGAAAAAAAATGCCAGCACTCACCGTATTTTAGGTCTCCAAGACGACGCCTCCGATCACCGCCAATACGAAGCTGGAGATGATTGGGAGGGCGCCGACATCGACACGGACTTTGAAGTGGGAAGAAAAACCACAAAGATTATTGCGCAAATTGAAGAAATGACTAACATTCTGAGATCAGCAAAATGGCTAAACAAAGGCGTGACTGGCTCAATAGAACCTGCCATATATACCGAACCTATTCGACCTGCTTTCATGTCTCGAACGCTGTGGGCGAAGCTGGTCAAAGAGACCCGGAAATCGTTCACCGCCAACAAGCTGGCTGACATGCCTACACCAGACCCGGGATCAGGGATATGGCGCCCGGTGACGAATACTGTCAATGTTTTGCCCGCCGATTATCTGCGAATCCAGGGTAAAATAAGTAAAGAGGAAAACTCGACCTTGATTCAAGATATAATTGACCGCTTTACTCTCAACGAAGAGCAAGCTCGAGCGTTTCAAATCGTCGCAGACCACGCATCATCCGAGAAACCCGTCGCCCCGTTGAAAATGTATCTCGGTGGAATGGGAGGGACCGGGAAATCGCAAGTTATTGACGCGATCATCGCCTTCTTCGATGCGCGAAAGGAATCATACAGATTTATGGTCTTGGGCCCCACTGGGTCCACTGCAGCCTTGGTAAACGGATCGACCTACCACTCCGTATTCAAAGTTCCACGCGAAACTAAATCCAAAAACAAAGACGACATTGAAGGCATTCGAAATGAGGCGACCAATATGGCAGCCGTTAATGAAAGAATTCAAGGCGTAGAATATATCTTCATTGATGAAGTATCTATGATGTCCTGCAACGATCTGCATATATTGGCTAGCCAAGCTGCCAAAGCTAGAAACGTACACCATCTGGAGTTTGGAGGTTTGAGCGTGTTACTTGCTGGAGACTTCGCGCAACTTCCTCCTATAAGAGGTCCGACTTTCTTCAATAGAGACATAGGTCTACATCTGAATCTAGACAACGCCAAAGATCAGGACGCCGTATTGGGACGAATACTCTGGCATCAGTTTAATACCGTTGTTATATTGAGGCAGAACATGCGGCAGCGGAAGCAGTCGCCTAATGACCAAAAGTTGCGCACGGCTCTGGAAAACATGAGATACGCCGCTTGTACACCTGAAGACGTGGCTTTCTTGAGAACGAGAGTGTCGAGCGATAGACCTGGACACCCCAGTTTAGATGAAGCCAAATATCGCAACGTCTCCGTGATAACTTCGTGGAACATTCACAAAGATACAATAAACGAACTGGGCGCCGAAAGATTTGCTCTAGATAGTGGCCAATCTTTGCATAAATTCTATTCGATTGACAAGGTAAGCAACCAAGCTGTTAACAAGACTAAATGGAAAGGCTGCGAACAAGCTCACTACAGAAAAATTGGGCCTGTTCTACAACAACAGTTGTGGGATTCCACGCCCTCCAGAACGGTGGAACACGTCGCAGGATGCCTCAAACTGTGCGTTGGGATGCCGGTGATTCTGAAAGCCAACGAGGCCACTGAGCTGTGTATGACAAAGGGGCAAGAAGGTTGGGTTCGAGGGTGGACCGAAAATATAGGCACTGAAGGCAGAAGAATACTTGAAACCCTCTTCGTCGAACTTAAGCTGAAGAATGACAGAGAGATAAAAATAAACGGCTTACCCACGAACATTGTGCCAATCACTCGGGTATCCACCCACATAACGGCATTGTTGCCCGATGACACTCTGCTCTCCGTATCTCGCGAACAATGTCTAGTCCTGCCGAACTTCTCGATGACTGACTACGGCGCTCAAGGGAAGTCTAGGAAAATCAATGTAGTTCATCTCAATTACGGCAAAAGTTTCGCGAATTATTACGTGGCTTTATCGAGAGGGAACGAGGCAGACAACACGGTCATAGTACAAGGCTTTGACGACAGTAAAATAACATGTGGGATACACGGGTATCTGAGACAAGAATTCAGGGAATTGGAACTTCTAGATGAAATTACCAAGATGAGATTTGAGGGCAAACTTCCAGCTGGCGTAGGAGGTGTGTACAGAAACCAGTTGCTGCGATCTTACTTATTATGGAGAAAAGACAGAGTCGAACCAGACCATCTTCACCCTGCGATTCGCGCCACTAACCGGGACGATCTCATGCCACCTGATCTGGCTTATTCTGACTGGAAGTTGGACCTCGACAATAACACCGCTAAACGCAAATCGGACGACTCGCATTCCGTTCCCAACAAAAAACCCAAAGCTGGCAACATTCCCTCCAAACCAACTCAATCTAACCACGTCCAGTTGGCAAACACACCCAACTTATTCAAAAACTCTAACTGGTATCAACTCCTTAAATCGACTCCTTCAAAAGCACCAGCACAAGTCCTGGTGCCATCGTTATCTCCTGTCGGTCTTATATGGGACTCCACCAACTGGAGTTGCGGATACGACGCCTTGTTAACACCCTTAGCGCGTGTGTGTGTTTCAAATCCTGACAGATGGAAAGCAATCTTGGGCAACTTTCATCCTTTGCTTCTAGAATGGATTACCCATCTTTCTTTCGACTCACCCGAAACTGCGCGAAATCACCTCAGATCCATCTTGCACGCCAGAAAACCTCACGAGTTCCCTATGGGTCGCCAATGTCTGGCTTTAGATAATCTGCTCGGATCCCTGTCAAACGACACCAGCTACGGGACAGCGCAACCGTTCTGTGAGACGTGTGGATATTGCGTGGACGCTCCCTTCCAGACTTTTGGAAATTACATGAACATTCATAATTACAGCTATCTACTACGGCAGAATTATACAAGCATTTCTTTGCAACACTGGTTGGACTACCACTTCGATCAGCTCAACGGCCACTGTCCTGTTTGCCGCCTGCACAATCGATCCACATTGCTGAGACAACGCAGCACCGTACAGAGCGTGCCACCTTTACTATTTTTCAAAATTGGAGTACACAACCTCGAACTTAATCACTACTTGCGCCTCAACAGTTTATCTGGTCCGAAGACTATGTACCTTCGTGGCCTTGTCTACCACTCTGTGAGCCAGCGCCACTTTACTTCTATGCTTGTGGATCAAACAGGTACCGCTTGGTATCACGACGGAATGACTACGGCGAGACAATGCTTGCCAGTAGGCAACTTTATGCATATGAACAAACTCGACATGCATGTGTTACGGCCGACAGACTACAGGCTTGCAGCCGCTATGTATGTCGAGTCCACTTTGTGGTAATTGTGAACCGAAATTTGTGGCTCAAACATCGCCAAGTGCGAGAACGGGTTTCCCCGACATCACCTGATTCATCTGATCGTGCTTACCAACAGTCACGACTGTTACGAATGCTGACGTTAGTCACGCTCACGGTCCACGCAACTCTTTACTCGTACACTCATGCCCTTCGTATTCTGAACTGAAACAGCTTCGCCCTGAGATTTGAATTGTCGCCATGAGCAAGCTCCTTACATGTAAGTTGTAAAGGGAAGATAACCGTGAAGATCGAGCCGATCTAACGAGTGGAAATTTAAGTACCCTCAGAACTTTTGACTCTCATTTTCCAAGCCGGTGTCAACCCGGACCTACAAACAAAAAAAGATATATATGAATACGATCTTCATCGCCTACGTTTGCAACAAGTTTGCAGCGCTTTGCGCTCCCTGATATTTGCAGACCCCATATTTTGGATGGCGTTGTATATCGACAGAGTCGACCCATCGGGTCAAGTGAAATCGCAGATACCGGTTAACAAAAACCTGGTCCCAGAGCATTTCAAAATGGTCAAGACGCGTTCAATTAACATACATTTCGCTTTGCCGTGCACAGGCAAACACACGTCTTTAGCAGACACTATTTGGACGCAAATGCTGAAACAGCAGGCGTCGTGGCGAACTCTGTTGCTTTCCGCTAACAACATGTGCAGAGAGAATGAACGATGCTTACAGTCGATGTTGCAGGGCGATTTCTTAGGCAGCGCGTCGCGTATAGTGAAACTTGCGGCCTCCAAAAAAGAAGGTGAATATCCGGGATGTGGAATGCTCCACGACATGATCAAGATTGCGCTCGCGAAGGAGATGCGAAGTATAGGCGTGCAGGCGCCAGCCAGCATCACATCTTGGCGCGACAATAACCTCAGGCTCTTGGACATTCGCACGGAGGAAAACAACACTCGGAACTGGAGCAAGTTTTTCGACAGCTGCGTGCGATTGGAAGACTTCACATGGCGAAGACGCGCTCCTATGCGAGCAACGCGGATCGTTACGCTCCCTAACCTCAGATCTTTCACAACGTATACAACGAACTTCATGCCACCTATAGCCGCTCCCAACCTCTCGTCCCTCACTGTTTTGGATAGCGCTTACGCGTTCACTTCCAATCAATTCGACGACCTAGTCGGTGCGGGATTGACAACGCCTCATATGCGGTCCCTGGACTTGTTAGTCAATCCTACGCGGAACATGGACGTCGAAGACCTTTTCCGTCGATGTCCGAATCTCGAGACGTTCCGCGTGTCCACTCACGACACAAGGACAGCGCTGTATGGGGCTGTCGCTGCGCGCGGTCGACTCCAATTTCTCCTATTTGGCGCCCGGACGCTCGAGGAGGTCAAGTTTGCCCACGGTCCACCGACGAATACGCAAGCGGAGGCAGCAAGGAGGAGGTACGAGGGTCTACGCCGCATGGCGTTCAAAGTGGAGAGCAACAAGTTTCTGTTCGAACCTCGGGCTGCGAGGTTGGTGGTCTCAAGATTTCCCGCGGACTTCACCTTTGGAGACGAAGATCAAGCAGAGCTAATTGAGGAAAATGGGATGGACGTAGAAAAGACACGGGTGTATGACCAAGGCTTCAATCCGATGAGACTGACTTCGACATCCGAGGCCTACATGGTCCTCATCGTTCTATCAACAGATGCTACTGGAACGAACGCAGTCCTAACGCGTGGCTGGTATTATAACGGGAGACGGTACAACGTATTCAGGGACAGGCCTGGTCGGGCATAATCAGATGCTGGAACGAGAAACGGACTGAAAGTTACACAGAACACCTCACTAACAATCCTAGCTTCAACGGTCACAATTCTCCTTGTTTTCCCTTGATACTCGCGCTCGCTACTCTTGCTGTCTGCCACCGCATCATTTGCTATTGACTCCTATTGTTTTATAGATAACACACATACACAAGCCGATAAATGTAGATATTGCTCAATGTACCAAACGAAAGAATTTCCAGAACTCAAATATTGTAATGCATACGTTTGCGTATGGGTTAACTGGAGCACTGACCATACTAAACGGCGAACTACCGCATCGATCGGCTGATTGATGATGGTTTCGCTTGGACAGAGTAGGATGTCAGCGGATCAAGGATCCCTTGGATGCGGCTGATTGTTATTGATTTCGGGTGGATAGGGATGGGAGTCAACGGATCAAGGATCCCTCGGCAGGATTCGTATTGCCATGCGTAGCACTGGCCGTCACCCACAAGTGACTCATGAGCCAAAAGCCCCAAACCAAAGTTCATGTCGCAAGTTGCGTTGAATATTGTTGAATGTAAGCTCAACTGGTCTCTTGAAGACGTCGAAAGTGGCCAAAGACAGGTCAGTTTGAAAAAGAACAGAGCGGAATCCATATTTGATGGCGACAACTTGCAATGCCCACTGGGCTGCCAGACTCGGACGGTATATTCAAGTTTTCATACTTTCTAGGACATCAACGAATATGTACTCCAAGCCCGTCATTCTAGAAATAAGAATCCCATCTATGTGTTGTCAACTTGATAGGAAATGCGAAGGATGTTCGGTGAACTGGGCATTCATGCGGCGGAGAGATCTCGACTACCAGCATGTCCTAGATCGCACCCAAGTTAACGCAGTGTCGCCTGAGAAGAACAGAAACAACATACACTGACGCTTAAGGCTTCCCCACAGCTGAAGGTGGCGACAGCGGACTCGGGGTTCTGGCACTGAACCTCGCCTTGCCAGTTCAAAGTTGCTGGTGAGTCAGTATTTGACGCGAGGCGCTGAAGACTGGCTTCTCCTAGCATGATTGTCCGGTGGGCAGGTCTGTTGCCCGCGTCCATCGAGACTTTCCGGATTAGGTGTACTTTGACGATGGGGGGCGCTGAGGCCGTGAAGCTCTGTGTGTGGACTTCATCCATCGCGCTGAGTTGTAGGTGAAAGGGGATCCGGTCTTCGATGCAGAAGACACGAATGGAAGGAAGGAAGAGCTACAAAGCAGTTAGAAGTTTCTCCGAAATGCAGTGAAAATCTTACATCGCATAACACTGCAAGGCTGGCAATAGAGACAGTCCGGGGGCATTGGTCCCACTCTTCAGGACAAATCTTGACGGTGTCCACCAATGAGGGATTCGGCAAGAGAGGCTGGGATGGCCTGCTTCGTGGTCTATGAATTAATTCCAAGTGGACTCTGCAAATAAGATAAAGGAGATGTTGGCAAATGAAAAAGAGGAGCGCACTGGTTGGTCTTCGTGAGGAAGGAGGCACGTCGGTGTCGTGCCGATACTACAGTGACCGTAATCTGGTAGGCGCATTTGACGAAATGAAAGTTGTTGAAGAGCATATGAAGGGTCGGAGGAAGGTAATGTAGTTCGCCCCTATACTTGAACTTGGATGGGAAAGGATGCGAAAAACTCAGATTCGATGGACATCTGAGGGACGGGTCATCGTTTCGGTACAGTTCACTCGTTATGGAAACAAGAGGGGTCGCCATATATGAGGCTGGAAGTGGGAGAGTCTCAAGCAAGCCATCGATCTGCGAGAGGTTGAGCGACGACGAAGAAAGGACTCGTTGCCACGAGACATGGCTGACCTGCAGAGTCACTGACTTGATGTTCTCCGTGTTCTCGAGTAGAACAGCTCCACGAATTAGAGTCCCCCCGTTGACTCGTGGATGCTCAGCGTTGTCTTCTTGATCGAGCACTACGAGAGTGGTGTTCCCAACGCATTTAATGCACATTCCTGACCTTCGACATTGTGTCTGTCGCCGAGAATGCTGTAGAGTGTGTTCGTCTGGGGCAGGCACCGGAGAATATGCAGGAGACGAGCAGGAGCTGGAGCATATGGAAGAGTAGAGAGGTGGGCATTCCGAGCTACACATGTTGGGTTCCTACATAGAGTTGAGACGAACCACGATTTACGGCGAGGCAGAATCTTTGGATATTTATGTACTCTAGTAATTGTACGACTTGTTCGGTACTGTAGAATTAGCAGAGTATTCGTGAAATCGGACTGAGTTCGAGCTCAAGCGGGTGTCCCTGCAGCTCGAACACCTAATTAGCTTCGTCCAAACTTTGGGGACGCGAGTGGGGAGAGTACCTGCGCAGTCGCGTTGTGCCAGTGGGACCGTCCCGAGTGATCGCGTCATTTAAATTTGAAATTTTTGTTTCCAGTGCTTGCAGTTAACCGCCGGGCAACGACAATTCCATTAAAACAAGCGTTGATATCTTTGAAAACGCATCGAGGGTTGCTTGCAGCTTGAGAATCGACAGAGACCCCTGAGAGCCAAGGTTGATCATGAGTTTGGTTTAAGTTCGATTTGTGGCGTGACATCGCGTGCTTATGTAGTGACGTAACGTAACGTAACGTGGGAACTCACTTGTATCATCATGACCTCCAACGTCCACGACAAAATTAACCTGAAGCGCCTCCTGCGACGACTGGAAAAATCTACGCTAGATTCGACATGGGCGGTTGACTCGGAGGACACATGGATTGAAGCGCAGGGGGCGCTCCAGGTAAATGGACGGGACACGTACACGCGCCAATTGCATCTCACTTCTGCTAGAAAGTGAAATATGCGAGAAAGCTTCTCGAAAATGTTGAACTTGAGGATGTCGATCCTACACCGTTGGTCAAGCTTCCTTCTCTTTGGTTTGGGAAATAACGTTCTTTCGACCTACAGGAAAAGTACACAAAGGTATCAGGACTGGAAAGCCAAGTTAAGTCGGATAGACACGTTCTTGCAGGACCTGGAGAAGGTCATTCAACTTTCAATAATGGGCTCGCAATGTCTGATCCAATGTGCAGAAAGCAGCGCCAAAGCCAGTACAACCGGTACCACTCCTCTCCCAAATTCCTTTACCTCCAGAAGAACCAGAACCGACTTCTCTACCAACCCCAGCAGATCCAGTTTCCGGCGAAGATGCTGCACCTGCAACCCTTCCAACAGATGGCCTCCTACTGTCCGTAGCAGACGTCGCACCTCCAGTCGACACTCCGCAACCACTCACTTCACTCCTCCCCCCGTCATACGCCGCAGCGACCAAGTCCACATCCACAGCGGTCGAGCCGCGTCTTCTGCAGCACTCGACTACGCGCCAGAGAGAAATGGCAGACCAAATGGCCCTCATGGCGTCGCAGCTGAAGCGCAACGCGATTCATTTCGGCGAGTTGATGGCTCAGGATCAGAGGGTGCTGGAGGAGACAGATAAGAAGCTGGAAGGCAACTTTGGGTATATGCAGCAGACCCAAGTGCGCACGAAGAACCTGAACGCGAAGTCTTGGTCCTCGACCTGGATTCGCATGCTGATTATTTTCGGCGTGGTATTTGTGTTTATGTTCATGGTTTTCTTCATGCGTTTGTCGGGACGTTAGCATTCATTTCTATCGTGGAATATGTTTATTGTCGTTCAGAATTTGAGTACCGGTCACTGCTGGAGGAGAACACAGCTCCTGGTGACACTAAGACGAGGTGAAATGACTTATTCTCAGCACTGAATAGACAACAGCTTTCAGCGCTTCGACGGCTGCAGGATAGCTATTCTTTCATCCATGCGCCCGCAATAATGTATTAATGCTGAGGAATTCCAAAAAGTTTGCAGAGTTGCAAGGAGTGAGACGAAGTCAATAACGCTCACGTGGTCACTCGCACCTTCTTCTCCGCCACACCCAAACCGCACCCCAATGAAGCCCAGTGCCCTGCGACGCCTTTCCACTGCTCTGAATTTGGGCAAGGCTTCCGTACCAGTTCCTTCTGATACCTCTTCGCTAGCTACTTTTCTTTCGACTTCCAGAGAAAAATATCTCAACGATATACGCGCCTCACCAAGCAAAGGCGATGAATGGACCGTGGTCATGGGAAATGAGGCGGGAGGTGCTGCCGAGACGCCAGAATTCTTTCTTGCCTTTAATCTCCGTGTCTTCAGATCTCGACTCTCTCGCAAGTTCCATCGCATACGCTTGGATGCAGTCGGAAGTCCAGAAAACACAGTTCATTCCATTGATCCAGACTGGACGCGACGATTTCAACTTACGCGCCGAGAATCTGTACGCACTGAAGCTAGCTGGGATAAACGACCTTCAGCAGCAACTCTTGAGCACCTCAGATCTCGAAGGAATAAACCCCTTTCCATCCAATACCTTTGCTCTCGTCGACCATAATCGTCTGGGACGCCCATTCTCTGAGCACATTCCAAATGCAAAAGTGGTGGCCGTCATTGATCATCACGAAGATGAACACCTATACGAGGAATCCGCCGACCCACGCAAAGTTGCCCCTGCCGGAAGTTGCGCGTCCCATGTCGCGACGTTATTCCCCAAGGATGCATCGGTTCCGAAAGAGCTTGCCACCCTTCTATTATCCGCCATTCTGATAGACACAGGCGGCCTCGTCGTCGATGGAAAGGCCATCCAAGTTGACCACGAGGCCGCCTCGTTTCTGATACCACGATCTACGCTCTCCGACTCTATGTCGTCCAGTACATTAGGCTCCGTCTCCCCGAATAATCCCAAACTTCTTGCAGACCTCCCCAGTGTCAAACAGCTGTCGAAGGAACTTTTCGATAAAAAGACGGACGTTTCTCATCTAGGAGCTTGGGACCTCCTTCGTCGAGATTACAAGGAGTACACATATACCCTCCACTGGCACCCGTCTACACCCACGATAAAAGCGGGACTTGCCACCGTTCCCGCGCAGCTCCGCTCCTGGGGAAGTGACGGCAAGCTTGAGGCAGAGGCGCAGCGGTGGATGGAGCACGAACAATTGTCCGTTCTGGGGGTTCTCACCACTTTCCGAGACAGCGGGAACTTCGGGAAGAGCGGTAAAGGAAAACACCGCAGAGAAATGGCTTGGTTCGTCAGAGACGGCTCAGACTCGCAAACGCTACAACTGGACGACACTGCTGCCCGGCTGTGGAAGGGGTTGGAAGCTAACGAGGAGGTCCAGGTGAAGAAACATAACAAGATGAACCTCTCCCAGGTCCCACCGACAATGCGGGTCATGCTCTACAAGCAGGGTAATGCCAAAGCGACTCGCAAAGCCACGGCCCCACTGCTCAAAAACATCCTTGAGAGTGCATAGGCGCTGCGGGGAATGTTCTCACATCGGTTCCGGCACGTCCCACCGGCTCGGATTTCGTCTCCAGATAACGAGAGCGATAATTATACAAGGATCAAAAATACAGTCGTCAGTGGTACAATTGTGGTACATCGTGGAACCTCCCTGGCCAAAATCATGTATGTATATGTGGGCTCGCTCGCAAGCGTCATAAGCCGGGAGGCGTCGGTCGTAAATCTGTTTCAGAATCCGAGGGAAGGGGAAGCGGCTCCTCCGCATCCACAGAATGTGCGGACAGAGGGATGATTGGCTGCGAAAATAACCAGTCGGGCCAAGAGTAATATGTGGCGTCCACCAGTGGTCTGGAAGATGGCCGGAAGCGTGGTTTCTTCCGCAACCGGGGACAACTATCGCGGTGACCCGAGTTTGCTCTTCGAGATGTGCGCCGCGTCGTCCCACTAAACTTGGGGAGACTCTGCCAGCTCCAGGGATCCTCCGCTATGGATGAAAGCGACGGTTCGAAGGGTCCCGAATCGCTCTTTTCCGAGTTTTTGGCTGCATGACAATGCCCGAATAACGATGAGTGCGGTTAAGAGTGAGTGCATCCTTGACATACATTCGAGGTCCAAACGATATTCGCTTTCATAATATCGCCGATAACCACCGAAGCTGCGGCAAGTTCAGAACAACGGACTGCTAGCGTTTGGATATCATTCACCAGACGCGGGGGAAGGTGTCAAAAAGATTGGCTGAGTTGGGACTAAGAGGTGGAGGCTCGTCCGCCCGTCGACGTGGTGGGCCTCCGTCATCGCAGAAGTCGAAATCCATGTCAGAGAACGAATCATTGTCGTCGTCTGGCGTTCGGCGTCGAAAGCAGGAAAAGCGCAAGAGATGCATTTGAAAGTGTTTTGGAAGAAGAAAAGAAGTGAAGGCCGCATTATCGTCGGATAAGATGGCTTATATATAGGGGAATCGTCGGGATACCGTTTCAAGGGAATTTGATTCCCCACCACCAATTTGAACTCGCTGTGGGGACACCCGGTGACTGGAAAGCAACATGGGCAACAAAGCGTGAGCTTTTCCAATTACTCGGCCCGTTGCCTTACAAGGCATCTGATCTTCCTTTTCAGGACTCTCGACCACGGATCCTGCTCCTGACCACCATCATCGTACTATCGAGGTCCCGATTACGGGGCTCCTGGACTACCAGGGATGGATGGCCATTGGAATGCAAGCATATATATTTGATCCCCACCACATACGCGCTATGCGCGGTGGTATTGGGCCATTACACTATCTCGTTGTTCCTGGGCTGTGGGGCGTACCGTTTCTCCTCAACCGCCGGCCCTGTTGGCTTCTATTGCGCACAAACGAGGTGACACAAGTCCTCAGTCCACGAGAATATGTGTCTTGCAGCTTTTTGACTCGCAGCACCTCCCCGACACACATTTCGGGCTGTTTCGGACGTTGCGCAACGTCGATCAAGACGGTCACAGGATACTGCACTGCCTCTTGATCCGCTCGGGCCTTCTCTCCGTCCGTCGCAATCGAGTCGAGTCTTTTGTTGCTGCTGGCTACAGTACATCTCATTCACGCCATACGCTCAACCTTGAACTTTCTGCTCGGTGCAGCACTCAATCCCTTCCGAGGCTGTCTCCCCAGATTCGATGTCGTTCATCGCCTTCAAGTTGTTGAGCTCGGCCTTCATTTGAGTTTCGCTAATCTGTCAAGGCGTCACGTACAGTGTGGTTCACATTTACAAGAGTCGTGGTGAACGGACAAAGTAAAGAAGGGTTACTTGTCACTGCTCACCTCGCGATGCATATCCAAACGAAGTCTGCCTTTTTCTCGTCTTACGGTCAGTCTTCCGGCATGGAGCATCCAGGATGAATGTGGACTACCCTGCTAAGATAACTGGACTGCTTCTTACGGAGTACCGGGGTTGAAGCTCAGCCATCGCTGTGGTGGCTTGTGGCCTCGTACCGGATAGTAGGAAGATCTCGTTCCTTGAGCTTGGTCTGTCATATTGACCCCAAGCTGTCTGGACAATCTGGAGCTGCCCTTCGTGGAGAGCACAAGGGTTCTCTTACTCGTCTCAACCATACCCAAGTCTCCTTAACGGTACACAAACTCTACGAGACAGTAACAGAGTCGGCGCCTTGCCCGGATAATTCGACCGCTCATAACACTTGGTCGGCAGGAACAACAGTCTGGTATTGGTAATCGTGTATCTAATTGAAGCCGCGAGACGGTCCAGTCTCTTGATCATTGTTTTCTGGACGACAACGATTTATGTGAAGGTTTGGGGAACTGGACCTTGACTCCTGGCTGATGACGGTCAGGTTGGCGTTGATTGTTCTGCTTGTTGCTTGGTAGTTGTCGAGTGGGGACTAAATGACTGCCACACAGGCCGGGAAAGCAATGGATTTGATGTGGGCTAGTTCACAACGGTGGAGGTTAGATACATCCGTAGCATACATTATTGACGCTTTATGTATGTAGTACGGACCCCGGCCGTTCCGATCCGGGACCTGGCGCCGGCAACTATCCTATCCTATCCTATCCTATCCTATCACGATTTGCAATTTACGCGTTTTGCCTCCAACTGTAGCAAGGCTCTCAACTGTGCTATACTCTAGGTTTTAGCATCCCAGGCTTCCAACCTCGCTGTCCCGGTTCCAAGTAGCCTTGTGCTTTGAGCTAGACCAGGCTCCTGCTTTCATGAAAGTCATTTCCAAGCCAATTTCGAATCGACGCTCAGTACCGAAGATCGGTGCCTTTGGTATATCAACGGCGACAATATGCAGCTATAATCGCAGACCTTCTGCTTCGATGAGCTTCAGATTGAGCCTCGACTCACTGATGTCTACTGGTCGACCGTCGAATGAATGCTCCTCAGCTCGTAAACAACACTCTTCAAATATGCAAATGCCCATCAAACGCCATCGTTGACAACAGGCGATGTTTCAGAGAATTGAGAGCAAGATTGTCAGTGAAAGTTAGAACCAGGACGATCCTCATCATAGGAGCATTGGCAGGAGCAAAAAGACACTTCCGGAATTCCACAACCAAAGCAACACAAGCCGACGACTGATTCGTAGAGGACGAGAGGGGAAGCCGGGCATCGAGTGAAAACGCCCTCGCTCTTCCCAATAGGGCTTCGAAGACCTCAAGTTCGAATCTACTTCACCCTAATTCCTATTGCCCATGTACCAACAACAAGCGCGATAAATTAGAAACACAGATAGCTAGCTACTTATATACATACAGTTTCAGCTTCAATAAAGATAAAAGAGACCTGTAGATGTCATGCATGCGGTCGACGTCGTTGTGCAGTACTTGTGGGGGGCCAGGCGGTACGTATTGTAACAGAGAAATCATATCGTACGCAGCTGCCCAATAGATATCCGTAAGTATGCGGGTATGTATAGTGGGTATGGTGTAGTCGTCATAGAGAAAAAGATGCCGCAGAGTTCAGAGACGCGGGCTGAGGGCTGATAGGTGGATACATTGTATATGTTACTGAGATTGTATGAGTACATGAAAACCAAGAACCGGAGAGAGGAGAGGGAGAGAGACGGATTGCGCGGCGAGTTGCGCGTTGACGAACATAGACGGTTGGACGGACGACGGAACCGCGCGTGCGGGTGCAGCTCGGATGAGTTGGTAGTGGAGGTAGTGAGCGAGCGCCAAGCGAACGCCAGCGGATATGCTTTCATACTTGAACGACGCGTTATAAAGCGAACATTCGACGCGCCCGCAGGGATCTGCAGTTGACGCCTCGTTTCCATCTGCGATTGGCCGCCGCCGCTTCAGCCTTGGGCCATAGATGCAAGCAAAGATAGAGCAGGGAGCCATTTCATTCGCCTCGCCTCGCGCCGCACATTCACGCCTATACATGGCAGTCAGTCGCTCATCTCCGAGTACCGGCATATCGTTATACGAGGTTGGAAGTGACCAGGTTCTCTCGCAGTACACGATCGCGGACTAGATAATGAGTTCGAGAAAATAAGCTTCGACTGGGGCAGGATTCCGGACGCGAACGTACTTGAGTGTAGTGTCTTCGCCGTAGCAGTCGTATCCTGAACGGGGTTAATCAGTCAGTTGTACACTCATTGGCGCATACGTCATGAACGAACCGTAACAGTCGTAGTGTAGATATACGCAACCCGCGGCTGAGGCGAATGCTGTTTCTGTATCTCCTTGTATTTCTCGCGGAGGTCTAGCCCAAATCAGGAGCTTGTTATTAGCAGATGAGGAAGATACCAACACTTTACAACAGGCATGACCTCATTTGGACGGTCACCGTAGCTCGGGAGGAACGTCTTGACTTGGATCCCGCGCTTGAGCTTGCGCTTGAGTAAATCACATTTGTTCTGTAGTTCAGACTAAGTTAGATCGAGATCATGACGGAACACTCCGGGTTACCAAGAATAAGATGAGCTGCGTCTTCGTGAGCAGTTTCGAGGAACATATTGAGCGCCAAAGCAGAGTCGAGTCTTCGAGGCGATTGACGCGGGCGTCCTCGTCCAGGCGCTCATCAAAACACGAAACCGGACATAAGAAGATAATCACGTCCGTGTTTTCGAAGAACGGTAGCCATGCGGAACGCTGAAGTAACAAACAAAATTAGACGCCAGCTGAGTGAGCAAGGATGATGAATGAACGCACCATAGTGCGGCAGCCGCCCACATCGTACAGCTTCCACATCCAATAGTTGTCGTTACCACGTATCGAAAAGCCATCCGAAATGCGGAGAAGATATTCTTGTATGCCTACGGTGCGCAATCTCGCACGGACAATGTCGTCGTCTGTGGCGGTATATTCGCGCGTCGCGATCCGGTCAAGGTCGTTCAGGAAGAACCCTGCAGCGTCGGCGAGTCGGACTTTCCGCTGCTCGAGAACAAGCTGAATTGCCGGGTCGGTCCAGAGTGCCTTCATATCGTCTTTGCACGTCATTAAAGTGATAGTGCAGGAATCGAGGTCTCCAGTAGGACCCATGGCATCGGTCCAGCTGCGGACGAAGAACTCGTGGTTGCGCTTCGGGGGGTCTATTGGGGTATTGACGCTATCACTATCGTCGAAAGGTGTCGCGGACATCGGGGCAGAAGGGTGGATTGGCTCTGCGCCGGCGCCCAAGCGGCGTTTGAGATCTGCCTCAAGGCCGCGGAGAGGCGCCAGTCGGATTAAGAGCATACGGTGCTTGTCGTTGAAGGTGTCCGACTCGCGGTGTCGGGGAACAACCTCGATGTCGTCGTCGTCGCCTTCCGCTGTGTTAAAAGACGTGTTACCGCTCATTTCGGCCTCCATGATTTCACATATAAGGATTATAGACCGAATGATGTTGAGTTGGACGACGGCGCGCCAGCCGGTTCGCTCCTGCTCCCAAGCGTCGCGAGCGTACTGCATACGAAAATCTCGAAGCACATCAGCACAATATAGATGATGGATGCGCGGGAATAGTTATTCACTTTTCAATGTTGTCGATTTGCCTGAAATAGCATGAATACAAGACCAACGAAGATAGAGCGATGCGCACCGCTCTCTCCTTGGCCTAGTAACAGTATGCGCAGCTCCTTGCGAGCCTTGCGTTGTGAGGCGCGGTCGCGCTTGATGTCCTCATCAATATTGTCGCTGATTCGTTGGGCGTCTGCCTCGCGCTTGAGGCGAGCGGTCATCTGTGCAGGGGTCTCGTCCGGCGGGGGGCGCATAATCTCGTAGAATGGGTCATTTTCGTTTGGGACGAAGGCAGACATGCTGGAAGAAGAGCAACAGGCATCAAGATGGTGGTGAATCAAAAACCCTTTACATGCGTGCGACTCACGCACATCAACTCAACAAACCTTCCTCACCGCTGCCTTGAATAATCAATGATAACAGATCCCTCGTAACGTCGTTGGCCAACGGTAAACACGTTGACCAGATCTGCAGAGCTCGCAACAAAGTGCAATTTCCCCGTCCCAATTAGCACATCCCAGCTGCTTCAATAAAGCCCTGCTAAAACAAGCTCCTCCTAATCCACTATTCGCGCCCTTTTCGTTTCCTTGAGCCTTGTTTTTTCGAGGAGAAAAGAGAAAAAGAGATACCGGTATCAGTTCGGAGTCGAATTTCGGACGCCCGAAAGATCCTATCGGATCAATCGGTCCTTTTACGGCGAAAATATGACTCAGAGAAAAAAAAAACAATTTCGCAGATTTAGTCTGAAGAGGGCTAGCAGCAAGCTAGGTCTTCGAGCTCTATGGGCTCGTGCCGAGGGAGGGGAAGGAAAGAGGTGAGGAGAAAGGTCTTGTGTGTGTGTGCGGGGGGTTTGGCCGTCCCGGCCGACTGCGCTTTGCCGCGAGCGACTATGCAGCGGGAAAGCGAGTCGGAAGAAGCCGAGACGCGGGAACGGCCGAACCCGTACGCAAAAGCGACCGAGGGTCTGGATGAAGGAGACCCGCAGCCACAAGAGCGTAAGCGACAGAAAAGGAAGTGGGTGGGTGGGCAAAAGCTGAGCTGAAGGCGAGAAAGGCGCGTAGAAGAGCCTTGAGAGCAGACGCGTCGATGAGCAGAGGTGATCAGGAGATCAGTCACCTCGCTTTAGCTAGGTCCCACACCTTGAAACGTTAAGTCTGTGATCTGCTGATTGCACACATGTACAAATAAAAACGATAAGATTATGGCTGTGCCGCCGTCCGTAAAGAGACGGTCAAGTAAAGTCTGTGATCTGCATTTGCCAAACAGGCCGAAACATCACGGCCAAACAAGGTCCGGCCGCCTATGCCGTTTTCAGACCGTACTCGATGGCCTCGTTTGTATCCTTCCCGCGGCTCAACCTTTCATTTCAACAAGCATGTCCAGCCGCCGCCTCGACATCCAGCTCCTGATATTCCCCTAAACGCTGCGCCCTGTCTTTCCCCGCCATGTCCTCCTCTCCACCCGCATCGTCGCTGCCCAACGTATTGTCCTCCACGGCTATCGACGTACGTCCACCAACATTCTTCAATTCCTTTTTACATTCTATTTAGACTGTTCGCGTTGTCCTTTTCTCGCCTGGCAATCCGGGCCCCGTTACCTTGCAGGTCCCTGTGGAAAAACCTGAGCATATCCGCGCTGGAGACTTGCTGCCTTGGTTCGGGGTCGACGTTGACCTGCACAGGACCATCCTTTTCGGAAGACCCCCAAATAACCCCCGCTTTGCCCATTACATCGCTGTTCTATACGTTAACCAATTGGAACCCGGCCACGAAAAACCCAACGCCTCTATCCAAACTCGCGATGCTTGCCAAGGGCGATTGTGGTACGGGAATGTTATAGTCGCCGCTTATGGGTTTAAATCGGAGAGCATGCATGCGTTGTCCGATAGCAGCATCACCATGGCCGAGGTATGTGTCGACAAGTAAGTTTTATTTTCTCTCTTATCTTCGCCTGTGAATAACCTGTCCCGCAGGGTCGTTTCGGACATCTGGCAGGCGCGAGCCACGCTAGACGAGATAGAAAACAAGGGGGACGGTCAACTGGGCTACTTTGAAACACCCCCTGCTCCTTGGTTGTATCGCCGATGATTCAACCCAGCGTCCGTTGTACATATATGTATTTCTTCGCATAGCCTTGTTGTTTCCTTCCTTTTGATATTCTTCCCAAACGCGAATATTGACCTCGTTGGAGTCCTTTTGTTTGAGTACATTTGGAAATGACATTCCTATTCTTTCATCCTATCCCCTGTTTACCCCTTGAGTTCTGCCACTTCCATGTCGCTCGACGGTGGTGCTTCGGTATGGTTTGCATCGCAAACGCTCGACATTATAATCCGCACTACATCTGCACATGCACAACTGTCTTACGCCAATAGAAGGTCGAAATCGAAGATCTTCGCTGCAATTGACAGTTTGCCTACACCGCAACGCACTGCTATTCGATTGGCCGCTGAGCAACTCCCTCGCTTTAAGCGCAAAAGAACTACTGCCGCTGACCCGCCCCGCAAAAAAACTCGAGTTTCTGCCAGCGATACAACAGCGAATGATGCTGGAAACTCAGACTCCTCGGACGCTGCGGACTGGTTTGACGGATTGACTCTTACCAAGTCTGTGGGCATCGTCTACGAACACACACCTCTTCGACCTGTCGACAAGAGAACACGGGCTGCGCTTTTGCTCGCCGTGGACAAATTGGATGCGGAAGTAAAGGACCGTATACAAACCGCAGCGCGCAATGCTCGACAGGCAATTCGAAGACGCATATACGAGGACACCCTTGACTCTAGTGAGGAAAATATGGACGGCGACGACGACAACGACGACGACGATCTACTCGCCGAATACGACGTCGACGACGAGTGCTTCCTTCGAGCTCCCTCGGAGGATGTAATCAACGCGTGCATCGCCAAGTAATTTGCGTATTTGACTTCCTTCGTTTTGTTCATGTCTTGCAGTTACATCGACAAAACCGGTAACGCGGCGATGACCAAGCAGACTTGCATGATTTGTGCGCGTCTGCTCTTCACGCACGCCCTCGAAGAAATTAAATTGGAAGACCTCCCGCACCGAAAACACCTGATCCCCTGCCATCCGCATCCCGCCCATCGCTTGAAAGACGGATGTCTGATTCACTCAGCCGTTTTTGACGACCATACCACATACGCATGCTTTGACTGTCTCAAGAATTTACGGCAAAACCAACGCCCACCTCTAGGGCTAGCGAACAACATGTGGATCGGCGACGTTCCAATGCAGTTGGAAATTCTGGAGCTCGCCGAAAAATTATTGGTTGCCCTGTACTTCCCTGCGGTTTACGTGGTGAAACTATTTCCCAAGGTCCGAGGAGCGTCTAAGTGGGACGAGGATGCGTTCTACAGCGGAATGCGCGGCAACGTGTCGACATACCGCCTGGACCAAAGCCAAATAGCCAATTTGGTATCGGGCAATGCACTCCCTCCAGCCCCAGCCATTTTGTCCGCTGTCATCGGTATCACTTTTGTGGGCGCGAAGGACGTCCCGCTCCGTATACTTCCTCGGATGTTCAAGGTTCGCCGCAGTCGCGTGAGGGACGCCCTTGTATGGCTTAAAACTAACAACCCGCTGTACGCCAACATTGAAATATCGGAAGACATGCTATCTCGGTACCCTGAGAACGGTTTTCCGGACGAAATCATAACAAATGTACGCTACGACGAAGACGAGCGATTGCTGGCAGCAGAACACAACGGGTACGTCCCAAACTACGACGAGGAAATGACAGCAACATCTGGTATGCTTCATGTACACTTCACATTCGGCTGTCATTGAGCTAAACCTCACAGCTGGCGTCCCGCATAACAACTCCGGTGTAGAACCTGTCGCCTCAGGCGACGACGAGCACGACGTTTTTGGTAAGTGTTATCGTTTGCGAACGTATTCTTGCTCAGTGTGCCTCAGAACCCGCAGTCATACCCATGCAAGCACATGGAGTGGTGGATACTGAAGCCCATAGCATTCCAGACAACGATGTGATGGCCCACGCTATGGCAAACACGTTTCAACCCAAGCGACAAGACCAGTTCGGCATCCGTCGCGGTAGCGCATTTATAAACGAATATCCCAGAGTGGACGAGCACGGACAACGCACTGATGGAGGGACCGCGGATCCAAATCACATGCTGGGGTGTTTCCCTCATCTATTTCCCTACGGAAAGGGTGGAATCGAGACGGAAAGACAGCGAGACGTTGCTTATGAAGAACACGTTCGATGGGCCCTTCGTTATAGTGATGGACGCTTTAGGAAAGACCCGTACTTTCCGTTTCAGACTTTTGGTGTCTTGCAAAAACGACGAACATGTCGTGCCGTGTTTCTGCAGGTCAATCGAGCTTCTTACCGATTCTACAGCGCTGCTTTCATGCAATTGACGCCCAAAGACCTTTTGAAAGCTAGCGGTGAAGAAACAAGACGTGTCGCATTCACAAATCCTGTAGTCCAGTCTCTTCGAAAGCAGATTACCGCCGTGCGTGCCAAAGTTCCTGGGACAGATGAATCTCGACAATCCATACGTTCCCAAGCTTGGGGCATGACTCTGTTACTGAACCCTGCGACACTATGGTGCACAATAAACTTGGCCGATTCCAGCGATCCCATTGCTCAGGTGTTGGCAGGTCAAGACATCGACCTCGATCACTTCTTGGCTACAGCGGGCCCAACCAGCACCCAGCGGTCTGCCAACGTTGCGAGCGATCCGTTGGCGGCCGCCGAATACTTTCATGTGGTGGTCAACTTAATCCTCAGCGAGCTTTTCGGTATAAAAGCAGCCGCTGGTCGAATCACGCGTAAAGAAGGGGTATGCGGCATTGTGCAAGGATACATCGGGACTGTAGAAGCTCAAGGACGAGGGACTCTCCATCTCCACATTTTGCTTTGGCTGCGCGGCGCCCTCACTGCATCCCAAATGAGAAAAGCATTGCTTACCGAGTCTTTCCGAGACCGGGTGACTTCCTTCATTCACACTACGATACGGGCGGACATACGAGGAAAAGACGCTGCAAGTATAGAGCAGATGCCGATCACGAAGAACGTTTCGTACGCTCGACCCGCAGATCCTCGACTGCCGAACTACGCGAATGTTGCCCTGGACGTCGAGAGCAAAACAGCGCGCACGCTTCAATATCACAAATGTGATGTGTACCGCTGTCTCCAAACCCGCCAGGGCCGTTTGGTGTGCAAACGACGCGCTCCTTTTCCTCTTTCAAGCCGAGATTGGATCGAGCCTTCGGGAGACTGGGGCCCTCGCCGCTTGCACGGTAAAATGAACAACTGGAACCCGGCACTTCTTCAGGTGACCCGCTGTAACCACGACTTAAAACTCGTCACTCACGGCCACGAAACGAAAGACATCTTGTGGTACATCACGCTATATATCGCCAAGAAACAAATGCAAACTTCCAACGCTTCCGCTCTGTTGGCAAAGAGTTTGGCTTACAACCAGAAGCAAACCAAACACCTGCGTGAATGCAAAGACTTGAACCAGCGAATGTTAAACCAATGCGCCAATACATTGAGCCGTGAACAAGAACTTAGCGGACCCGAAGTGATGAGTTATTTAATGGGCTGGGGCGACAGGTTCATCTCGCACAACTTCGTTACCATTTATTGGGACGAGGTTTCAAGGAGTTTGCGTAGGAGTTTTCCGGAGATCTGGAAGAAAATGTTAGTGACCCTGCAGAGCTTGGAACCACTCACTCACCCGCGTTCGCAGTGGCGCGCCTGCCCATCCGTTACAGCCCACGGCGCTTGCTTCTGGCGCGCCTGCCCGTCCGCCCCAGTCTACGGCGCCGACTTCTGTTCGTGACGAGTCAAACGAGGCTGTGAGTGTTGCACCGCTGCTGATGTTCGGGAAGTTTTATACAAGTACCACAGGAAGGTTCAGCGCGTCTCGAAGTCTGTGGGGACAGTTTGGTATTGAAAGACCAGCTGAAGGAATACGCGGACCGCGGCCACGAATTGGATGATTTTAGTTTCCTTGACTATTTTTTGGAAACGTACGACGGCAGGACGTCTAAAGATGCCGACAAGGACACAAAACCATCTCGGTATCGCAGCACACGCGTTCCATATTTGGACGGCAGTGGCAGAAAAGGCTGCCGCATTGTGAGGCAGGGCGGTCATGAAACGATGCCTCGATTCGTAGGCGCTTGGTTCCCGCGCGACGCACCAGCTACTCGAGAATATTACTGTGCTTCTATGCTGGCTCTCCTATGTCCTTGGCGCGATTTGGACGATCTCAAGGAATCGCCGCACGGCACATTCGCACAGATGTATGAGCGTTTCTTGGAGTGCGCTGACGCTCGCGTTACACGCATCATCGAAAACATCAACTATTTCCACGAATGCTCGGATGGCGCGCGGCAGCGCAACGCATCTGCTATCCTTCCTGCGAACGGGGCCGTGTTAGACATTGAGCGCCGTCGCGCTGTCGACGAAGAAGAGTCCTTCGAGTTGCCTGAGTTATCGTTGGCAGACGTGCCGTTTATTCGAGCGAACCGATGGGATCCTAGGGACTTGGCTTTCGGACAGGGAGCAATGGCAGCCGCGCGGGAAATTGGCTTATTTGGGGGTGAAGAAGTGGACGGGTGCCCAATGAATGCAGACGAGCCCTGGTGGACGACCTTCCAAAGTTTACGGCTTGGAGCAAGTATTTATTGAATTTGACTCGAACACGACAACTCGTGCCGGACAATCGGCCTATCATGGTGCCTGTAAACCCCAATGTGTTCGCTGCCCCGCGTCGGATCGAGCCTATAGACCCCGCTGTGCTCTATTTGCCGCCTCCTCCTGTTCGATCTCGCACGTCGGAGCAACTCGCGAGGCTCAACGCGCTCAATACCGAACAACGGCGAGCTCACGACATTATTGAGGACCACCTGTTGCGAACGCTCGCAGGTCAGAATCCACCGCAGCTGTTGATGATTGTACGAGGCGAGGGAGGGACAGGGAAGACGGTTTTGCTCAACGCCATCACAGACACTTTCGACTTGCATTGCGATGAAACTTTGCTCGCCAAAACTGGCACCACCGGCGTTTCCGCCAGCTTAATCGCTGGAGAAACTCTGCATTCTTGGGCCGGCATTCCCATCATGCCTAAGCCTGGCTTAAATTGGGTTCACACGCCGTGTAAGAAGACGGCAGACAAACGACGAGCGAACATTGCAGGGAAGAAATACCTGGCCATCGACGAATTGTCTATGTTGACAAAGTGCAATCTGGCTATTTTGTCTGAGATACTCAGCAGCGTGTTGGCAAAGCTCGGTGAGCCTGGTCGCGGGGCAGCGACGCGGCCTTTCGGCGGCTACAACGTCTTACTTTTCGGTGACCCACACCAGTTCCCGCCAGTGGCGTGTGACAATGGCGCTTTGTATTGTGGAGATCACGGAAAGAAAAATGTGGACCGCGACCAATTAGGAAGGAACCTTTTCTTGCAGTTTACTACCGTTGTTACATTGGTTCAGCAGATGCGCGTGTCAGACGTTCGTTGGATGGAACTCCTGGTGCGCCTTCGGACGGGCGACTGCAATGAAGGCGACATGCAGATCTTGGATTCATTGCTGGTCTCCAACGCCTCTTGCATTCTACCTAATTGGACAGAGCCTGGATGGTCGATGCCGACGCTCGTCACGCCGCGCCATGCAGCTCGCGTCGCGTGGAATCTAGCTTCTATCAAGAAACACTGCTCTGATTCGGGTCAACACATGTACATCGCCCAGGCAGAAGACTGCAGAACAGACGGCGAAGATTTGACTGTAGAAGACATAGTGACGATCGCTGGTGAGCATTAGCATCTGCGTTCGCTCGAATTGGGTTTAAAGTTATTTCACAGGATGTAAACCCAACGACACCGGGAAACTCATGGACCGCGTCGAACTGGCCGTCGGAATACGAGCCATGATCATTCTTAACGTCGCGACTGAAAGCGATTTGGCCAACGGCACGCGTGGCACTATTGTCGACATGGAACTGGATCCACGCGAGCCAGACGCAGCAGATGTCGACGCTGAGACCGGCGCACGTATGCTCATGTTCCTCCCGGCTGTGATCTACTTCCAACCTGACCACTGCACCGCTCCCGCTTTTGATGGCCTCGCTCAGGGAATTCTTCCTTTGGCTCCCTCCACGCGAGTTTTCAGCATCAAGACCAGAAACAACACGTCTGTTCAAATCTCCCGCCGACAATACGCGATGACGCCCGCGTATGCTTTCACTGATTATAAGTCTCAAGGCCAGACCTTGGGACACGTATTAATCGACCTTCAATCACCCACCCGCAAAGCACTGACCCCTTTCAGTGCATACGTTGCTTTATCGCGCAGCCGTGGCCGCGACATGATTAGGCTGCTACGCGGTTATGACAAGAAGCTGTTCACCACTCATCCATCCGAGCATTTAGAAGTGGAAGATGAGAGGCTCGCTTCTTTAACGACGACCACAGCTGCAAGCCACCTTCGAACAGCTGCAGCACCAATGGACGTTGATTAGTACTTTGGGTTAATATATATGGAGCGAATACGGCGCCTAGGCCGGGAGATGGCCGGCAATTTTTGGTTCTGCTTGCACTCATATTCTTATCCGAAGTCTGTAAACTCCATCATATTCACCGTGCTCAGCGCATGACTTTGCGATACATAAACGACTGAACGTAAGGGATAACTCTAGGTAGGGCAATCGTGCAGCTCGAACTTTAGAACCGCAGGGAACTGACCACCCTGTCTCTTGGCGCGAAGCCAGTCTCTAATGAAGCTGAGCGGCCTTAAGCCAAAGCAATGGAAAACAGAGACTGCAATGTACTTACTGCATGGCGATGATCGCTGCCCAATTGTCAAGGGACTCTGGCAGGCTTTGCAACATTCCCGTTTGGGTACAGAAAGGGAAGACGAGGACGTTCCCGTACCACACTGAAGGGTCCGAAGTACCCTCGTTCAGCGCGTCATTGACACTCGTGCACAGTGGGTGCCCTTCGCGCTGGTTTTGATCGACGTGAAGTATAGCCATGGGCGGATACGCTCCGGCGAGCCACTCCGTGGGGGCGATGATAGCCATGTCGATCGGCATGCTCACCACCTCCTGTACGAGGCCAAAGCAGTACTGAAAGGCGATGCCGGCGGCTCCAATGGCGGGTTGCGCTGTAGTCGGGACTGTGATGATATACGGATCCTTTTCGCCAGTAGGAAACATAAGACCTCGTCGACGGATGCCACCGGTGGGCTGAATGGTTGTCAGTCAGTCATGCGCTACGAATTATTGCCCCCGAACGAACCAAAGTGGACAGATACAACTTGACTTCTTCGAGGCGTTCTGCATTCATGACGGGGAAGGCCATTTGCAAGCGGAGAGCTGAAGAGCGGGTCCAATCGACTACAACACTTTCAGCCCTTATATACTTCCCGCCCCCTAAGTCTTGGTTTCAGACATAAAGTTCCAGATCGCTGCCGCTTTTCTTGCATGACTCAGGTTGAAAAAGAGCGGGTGTACAATATGTGTTCTATTCCTTGAAGACATGACGAAATGTAGACGTGTTTTAGGGTGAGTGCAGGGTAGAAGAATCCGACAACACTATGTCCTCGTCGTCCACAACCCGGGCACCATTCACGTCACTCTCCTCGTCGGACATGTCCATGTCTGCTTCGCCGTCTTCATCCTCTTCTTCACGAGCCTCTTCAGTGGACCGAGACTGACGTTCTTGGTTGCAGTCGCAGTCCATCCCGTGCTTGTGCGATGCGTGCAGGGGACGAATCTCTTTCATGTGGTGAGCGAAAATATGATAACCCTGATGCGGAAGTTCGTCAGTTTGTATGATCCCCACCGAAGAGAAAGAAATACCCTGTATGTAGGGGCGTCTTCGTGGTCGACGACGACGCGATACAGCTCGACGTCGACAATCACAGTGTCTCCCAACTTAAACGGGAAAGTATCCCCGTTGTGAGAAGCAGCCGACTCTGTGAATACACCGCGCGCATCCGATTTGCTAAACACAGTCGTTTGGTACCACTTCCAGATGTCGACTTTCAGGTCTCCGTAGTACGTCCAATCCCGATTGTTGAAATGCTGTGAACCACGCTGTCAGCGCACTTTTCACCCGCTGCATCTGTTCTACCTGATCCGCGTCATAATCTTCGGCCATGTCGACCTCCCTCGCGGCGCTCAATGCTTCCATCTGACCGTAAAACAGGTTCTTGAACTCGTCTTTTCCGTATCCAGCGCTCGCCCAGTCCGGATGCTTGAGCGTGATGAACGTCCCGACTTCGGTAACCTCCTGTTTTACGAGTTAAGGTGGGGCGTCGAGTCGAGTGCTGTACGTACAGGAAGGCTGCCCACCCTGCCAAACAGTATGGTCTGAAACTTGTCCTGAGGCAGGATGTCGTTCCATCCATCCACAGCCCGCGCAGTGTAAAAATAGTTGGGTGGTTTTGGAGCGAACATGTCTTCGCCAAACACGACGTTCCCCAAAAAGTTCTTGTCGTGGCCTTTCAGTACAGAACGAAAGTGAGTAGGGTTAATGCGAGCGTTGGGTGCGAGATAGCGTGGCATAGCGAAGACTATGGGAGGCACTAAAGACCTGCGGAATTACCGGGTTATACAGGGGTCGTCCAAAAGTCTTAAGAGGTTTTGCGCGTGAAAGTTTTACATTCATTTCAACGGGCTCACGTTCCAGTCTCAGGGCGATTGTTCCTAACCCCCTCTACTCTTTCTTTTACCTTCAAACCGCCATGTCCACGCAATTGCTACCAGACGTCCTCAAAGCTTTTCTTGCTTTTTATCGTGAATGCGACTACACCTTCGCTGCGTATCAACAGTGGAAATGGATCAAGAAGGGCGGCGGTTGGAACGCGCAGACATTGGTAGGGTCTGTGAAGCGGAGCACGCTTACCCCGGTGCATTTCACAATTTTCGGGATGGTCGACGCAGTGGTAGTTTCTATTTTGGCTGGTGAAACTGTGCGTCAACTAACAAAGTTGCAGCGCGACGGTATTATAGTGCTCAAACGCCCTGAGTGGACAAAAACGAGGATTGTGCATCGTCGAATCGCCCTGGAATACGACAAGCAGCTGCTGACTCTCGCGCAGGCTGCTGCACACCACGGATGGGACCCTGCTTTGGGTTGGCAAACGTTCACATGTATTCAGCCGTGCCTAACCGTTTTACATAGTAACCAATCAGTTACTTTTGGCGTCGGATAAAGACGCGCCGAGAGGTGCCCTTTTGCTCGCCACAGTTCTGCTCGATATTCGACAGCAGGATCGCGGACTGTCAGGATCCGTGCCATACATCTTGAGTGTTGTACAATTCGAGGCTATGTACAAGTAATTGACGATGGGAAGTGTTTGTACTCGGTGTAATTGGTGGAAGAGCTGTCTTTACTTGATGTCATTCTCCTCGCTGTGCAGGGAATCTATCACATTCGCAATGTCGTTTGCGCTGAATCAATTTCACCGGCGCAAAATGTAATTTTTAAGTCAAAGAGCATTAAAATACAACCCAACTGACGAAAACGCTCGACGCGCGCGCGCGTAGATAAGACAATTGTCAGTGCAGTGGCCGGAGTACTTATGCATGCGAGCTACTGTCGTGTCGAACGTTTGCATGTATTCGTCGAGCGCAAAAGTTTCGTCGCACAAACACTACCAAACCTGCGGAGGGTGTCAAGCTTGAAAGCGGCAACGCAGCCGAACTCAACTCGGTCATGTGAGCTCCCGTGACTATCAAACGCGTGACATAACGCGTTTGTGTATAGCGTCTGCGGTGCGAATCCGACTCGGTCATGTGAGTTTGCGTGACTGTCAGACGCGCGTGACGTAACGCGTCCGTGTATAAGACGGCGCGTGTCGTTGATCCCTTCTTTGTGACTGGTTGCATCTTGCCTCGACAGTCACCCGCCGACTGAGCTCTCAACAGTAGTTCTGAGTTCAGGAAGACACAATACCCTGTGTCTTACTGGCGTCATTGGCCTCTGCAAGTCCTGAGAAGGCTCTTGCAAGCCAATCGCAATGTTACTATTATCTTTTCACCCAATCCTTCACCTATACAACGTCTCAACAGTTCGACTTTCGTCTGCATCCTCGCTCGCACCTCTCTGCACACACGCCCGCCTTTTCGGTATACCGCTCCTCTTCGCGTCAATCAGCGTCCTTTCCCACGCACTTCCCACGTTGCCACGTACATCAGCTTAGACACTGCACCCATGGCCGAAATCTGGCTCAGAGACATATACCTCCCTCCGTTCGTCGAAGACCAAGACATTTTAACCCTCGACCCACTCGCTACTACTTTCAAGAATTGGGAAACTCAATTGACAGTCTTGAGCCGTTCTGAAGAGAACCGGCGGCGGAGAGAATTACTCGACAGTCTGAAAACAGATTCTTGGGTTTGTGCTTTTGACACCGTATTGTTGCCAAGCTAACTCGCAGCCTGTAGCTCATCAGGATCAACAATTGGCTGTCCTTGGTCTTGGGCGGCCATGTCCCTGACGACGCTCGACTCGACGCGCAAATTGAGCTGTTCGTCGATGTAATGTGGTCGCGCTTTCTTTATAAGGACTCAAGTCAGTGTCGATCGGAGGTTGTGAGACTATTGGGCCCGGCACGGAAAGCTCTTGGAGTGCGGCCGTACAATGTGCGTCTCTTCACACTCTTCGATTTGAAAGAGTGATTGTTTACCATGCTCAGTCTACGCTGGGCCCTGAGTTTACACTCGTCGGCGATCTCGATGCATACGACATCCCCGCCTTGACACCGTCAGAATACCCGAACCTCCGTGCTTTGATCTTCGGTGACGAGTCGGACTTGTCTGATCTCAGCGAAGATGAATCCGACAACGAAAACGATGTTCGTATGCCGCTGGCTGCCACTGGCAGCAAGGCCACAGTACATAGCAATGTTGACAGTGGCGCGGGGGATGGACGACGAAACGTTTGTATGAACATGGCGCATGGGCTGGACAACAGAGACCAAGAAATGCCGGCGGTGGTCGACAGCGGAAGTTCCGCGTGTCGCGATGTCGGAAGCCACTCGTTCTTTGAAGAACACGGACGGCGAGTCCGCGCCTTCTTTTTTCCCACCACCGAGGTGAGCGCGCCCTGCGCGACGCACAACATAGAGCTAAGGTGCTTTTGTTAGAATGGATCTCAACGACGGAGCTGCAAAATGTTAGTCGACGCTTTGGTCGAACTCAGAAATGTAGAGGAAGGCGTGTTCACTCGGGCTGCGTTCAGGACGACGTTTCAAGTAAGCCAATCAACTATCAATTGCATGCACCTTTTGATGTTTTATTAGAGGTCTTCACTATACAAACTGCTGCTGAGGGTGTGCGATCCCTTCCACCCATTGGAAAACTCGCACCCCGATGTGCAGCAGTCGTTCCGATTATACAATTGGAAGTCTGCGTACGGCGAAATCTTAGACCGATGGTCTCCGTTGCACCCTTCCGTTCCACTGCCGGTATGTAAGGCCACCGCAATCTGCATTAACATTCTAACACTTTTACAGCCCCTCATAGAGCAAGGATCATTCAGTTTCGACGCTGATCACTTCCTGCGCTTCTTCGGCTCGCACGTCGAAATACACCCATGGGTCGCGTATCCGTTTAGCTGCACATTCTTAGTGTGAGAGGACTCATTCAAATCGAACGCCGAACATTGGCTACTGCCGTGGCTGAAATACGCTGGATATTCCGTGAGTAACCCAATGTATTTGAGTCTCGCAAAGCACTTACTTTAATAGACCACGGGATGGGATCTCAAGAAAGTTTACTGTTCCATCTGCAAGCATCCTGTGATGGAAGAAGGCAATGATACTAGACAAGTTCGACGTCTTTTGAAAGTGATCGACGCCCGCTTTGCGACGGTTTTGCTGGAAACTCGACGCTACAAGTCTACTTTGAAGTCGGTTAACACAGAGATATTTGAAAAGTGCAATGGCTGGAGCCCTTCCTCGCCCCCCGCTGCTGCGGATAGGCACGACGGTGTCAATGCCGATCCGACCGTTGCCGACCCGTCCGCTTCAACTCTTCCTTCGTGGTATTCGGAGACGGGGTGTAGGGCGTGCTCAGATCGTTCAGAGTCAGAGAAGTGCGTGAGGTTTGTCCCAGTTAAGGATCACTCGGATTCTATGGCCAAATACGTCGATTATGCATTGACCGTGTACGGCGAGTCAGAACGACTGCAGCCCAAAGACAAAGTATGTGATAACTAACAGAGCATCTAAATGTCGATTGAAGGCGCACAGGGACGCAAACACAAACTCGGGCCTCAAAAATATGTCGATCCACGAGAAATCGGTATGCAAGAGATTACACCTCGGCCAAAAGACCACCCTGTGTGGTCGACCTGCAATCGTGACATCGTGAGATTAGTGTACACAGACCCTGACACAAACAAGGCATATCTGGTAAGAAAGTCAGCCTCAGCTTCGAGATATGGAACTTTATACCATGACTGTGGATAGGTAGGCGGGTTTCGGTACAACTCGTTTTCGCAATCCACGCTCGAGTTACTGCACTACAACTCACACCTCATCAAAACGACCGCCCTGCGTCGACGTGCTGCCATGCAACGCTGGGACTACGGAGAGATGTCAGGGGAGGGTTCGCGTATGCCCGCTGGGGGTCGTAAAGGGGACGGATATATGCCTTATAACATCCATCGCGGTGACACCGTGGACGACATTAAAGCTTTTTTTCGAAGCGCATTGGTATGTTTCGACCTTATCAACGACTTGAACGGACCTGACTCAGACGCCAGGACAATGATTTATTGATCATTGCAGCGAAGTCAATCTACCAAGGGATTGAGTCAGATTTCAAATCTTTGACCAACGACGCGAGCCTGTACCGTTTGGGCAAATACGGACTAACGAGCTACTATTGCGAAAATTATATCGCTCCCGTGCATCAAGATCTTGATATTGAAGCAGAGAACCGCAGATACTTACACCCTTGCATGCAACTAGCCAAAGAAGGTTGCTCCACAGACGACTTCAACTTCGCTTATGTGCATTGGGGAGTCTACTTCCGGACTGAAAGCAACGCGGTGTGGTAAGCAACCAGTGAAAGTCTGAGCTGCAAGCTGAACAACTGTAGGATCTTCGATGGTACAGAGCTCCATGGAACAGTTATGCCGTCTCAATCTACAATGCAAGCTGCACAAGCTTCGAAGCAGCTTCGGAGGGGCGGCAAAAGAATCACTCCGAGCGCTAACACAAACGGAGCGTCTGCAAGACGCGGAACCACGAGCCGCGGGAACAATGACAGCAGAGCGTCAGTTGCCCCCAGCGTCGGCTCAGGAACAGGATCCACGACCAGCACAGGTAGACATTCTTCCAACAACAAAAAAAACGTAGCACGGGCCAAAGCCACCAAAGTCATACAGTATAATCTGAGACGCCGCCGTGGATAGAAACTCGTCTATGTGTACTTTAGACAGTTTTGCTAATACTTTTAATTCTTCTACGGCCTTTCGACTGCTACTCGACTGCCATTCCTTCAAAGCAGGGAATGTCCTCTACGGGCGTGAGCGTAAGCACGCCATCCTCCTCCTCCCATTCAATGATATCTTGCGGCGGCGAAGCGGCCGCGTATACGGCGCGCACGTCAGAGCCTGGCCAATCGAAAAGCACGCGGACCTGTGCGAAGGTCACGCCTAATGGAACGACCCAGTACTTGAGATTCACCAAGTCTGGGTGCCTTGGGCCGTGGGGACCGACAGCGCGCGCGATGCCAGACAGAAAACAAGTACTTGCTGAACGCAAATCGAGTACCTCCACGCAATGAAGGGCCGCTATGAATTCTGCAACGTCAGGACTGTACATCTCGCCGTCAATGTAGCACTGCTTGACTTTGCTCAGCGTCTGAGCGAATGCGGCGGTGAATGGCGTCCACTCCTGAACCCATTCCCCCCGCATGGTGAGCGTGGCGATAGACGGCAAGAAGATCATGCTGGCCACTTGAACAGCTCCCGGAATGGTCAAGTCAGTCGTAAACTCCCGGACTGCAGGGAGAGTTACGCGACCACCGCCCACATCGCCTTCGCACACAACTCCGACCACCTCCAACAACTCCACGGAAAGACAGTTGGCAAAAATAGTCCTGAGGTGGAGCCACTGGAGTTTGTACGAGATGTAAAACAGACTCAAGGTGCGGAGATGACGGAAAGCCGCAAAGGGCATTGCAGTGAGGTCGACGCGCCACACTGAGAGTAACGTCAAATTCTGCGAATTGACTGACAGCAAGGCATTGCTGTCGTCTGGAGTGGGGTAGGTGGAATGGCAAAGAAAGTGCTTCAATTCCGTGGCAAATTGAAATCCCACATTGAACAAAATGTGGGATGTCGTTTCGGGGGTGGCCGCATGAAGTCTGATAGACATGGCTTTCTTCACCACTGGACTGATGTACGGAGCCATCGCCAGCGCCCAGTCTGAGCCTCCATTCCACGGAACAATGCCCGCGAGCGGCGGACCTCCTGGTTCGTCTTCGGTCTCCGTCGATATGTGTAGTTCGATTGGCCTCGACGTCGCCTCCGCCCTCTGACATACGTGTTTGATATGTGCTTCGTCCATGCGAAAATGCACGAAAGGATGATCCCAAAATTCACCTGTGCGTAACGTCAACGCTGCCACCGCTTGCGAAGGCGAAAACTACCTGTATTGTATACAATCTGGCGGAAATCTTTACAGACCGATGCGAGCTCTCCTTTAAGATTGAGTGTCCGTTCGCGACCCCAAGATTCTTGAACAGACAACATGAAGATAGCCTGCTTAACTTCTGCCGGTAGTTTCTGCATCTGTTGGTAGCAGTGAAGGTGTGCTTCCAGACTGCCCCTCTCATTCAACTCCTGAAATTGGGCAGGGGTTCAAGTCGGTGCTTGGCGGTCCGACGCTTTGGCTGTTTTGCGTAGCTTGAAGCCAGCCGATGAAAAGCACAACTTAAGGGATACGTCGCAATCGAGCTGTTTTATATGTACAACATGATGTCTATGCTAACGGTTCCGCTATCATTGGTATGAGACTAAACGTGTCGTCGTTTCCCTGTTTCCATTCAACGAAGTGTCCGTCCTCTTCGTCCCTAGCCTCTTCGTACACAGCGTGAACAGTCGACCCCGGCCATTTAAGCAAAACCCGCGCTTCAGAAAACGTTAGGTCCGAGGCCACGACCCATCGCTTGAGAGACGGCAGTTTTGACCGTTCGAAGCGCGCGCGAGTGGTGAGCTGCTCGACCAGCCAATTTCCACCTCGACGCAGATCAATAACTTCGACGCCTTGGAGGGTTCCCATGAAACCGGCGACCGCGCTCGTAAATCGTCCAGCGTCCAGCGAGCATCGCCGAATGCCACAAAGCATAGGCGCAAAGGACTCAGTGAAAGCCCTCCACGGTGCGTTACGCGTGCCCCGGACCGTAAACTTGAAAAGAGAAGGCATAAGAAGCATGCTGGCGACCTCGATTGCGCCCGCCTCTGATATGTCCGTGGTGAATTCCCGCACAGCGGGAAGCGTGATTCTCGAGTTGCCCAAGGAGCCTTTGCAAACCACCCCCGTAACCTCCAGCGCCTCCACCGCAGGGCAATTTACGAAGATGCCTCTGAGTTGCAGCCATTCGAGTTTGAAAGCTATGTGAAACAACTGGAGCTTGCGAACGGCGCGGAACTGGTTGAGGGTCAACCCGGCTGGACTGACGCGCCAAATCGATAAATGCGAGAGCTGCTGAGAGCGAACGGAGCGTAAGAAGTTGGGGTGATCGTTGTCGTCGTGCATAGAGTGGCAATGAAATTCCTTGAGCTCTGTCGCAGCCTTTACTCCGATGCAACGCATGATGAGATAGATCGCGTAGGGCGTAGTAGATTTAATCCAGACACGGGACACTTGTTCGAGAACTGGACGCAGATGTGCGCCGATCCGTGACGCCCAAGATGCGATTTTTTCGATTGAGACGCAGCCTTCAAGGTTCTCAGCCCCAGCTTCACGTTCAGTCTCCGTAGATATATGAAGACTCTTGAGCCTGGAGGTGGCGCTCGCTCTTTTGCAGATATGTTCAATGTGCTTCAAGTCCATTCGAAAATGAACGAACAAAGTGTCCCAAAATTCTCCTTCGCACGAGCGTTAAAATGTCCTTCTTACATTCAAAACCTGCTCACCGGTGTCGTACACGATGTTGTGGAAATCTCGGCAGACCAAAGCGACTTCGCCTTTCCGTTTTAGAGATACCTCACGCCCTTCGACGTCGTCCATAGCCTCGATGATTATGGCCTGGCGCAGTTCTTTGGGTAGCGCTTTCATGGTGTAATTGGAAGTTGCGAGCACGCCGCCCCTGCGAACGAACTCCTAGACAGCACGAACGAGGGGCTAGGAACAATCCCTTTACGTTCCGAATTTCTGGGCAATACTATGCTGGCTCGTCGTATCTCAGACCACAGTCGTGTTTTTTCTGCGTTGAGTGCTCAAAACTTAACTAATATACCTGTTGCTGGCGATCCTCACCATTCTTAACTTGTTCTCGACGTAAAAAAACTTGCATTGTGAGGGTATCTAACAAGCATAAGTGGACCAAACAACGCCAACTTTGCCGGCGTATCAAGAGTCCGGAAACGGCAGTGTTGCCGAACGTATTACAGACAAACAACCAGCGGCACGTCTTGCCGCTTCCAGGTTCTTTATGCAATGCCGCTCATCGGCGCTGTCACCCAAGAAATTCTCTGTGAGAGCTATCATGGTGTTTGTATGTCCGCCTTCAGCGCCGCGAAACACAGCACAGAGCAATACTGCAAGACTTCATACGCTTCATCAACGTCGACGCGGTCAACAGACCCAATACTACTCGTGTTTTACGTCGAATGATACATCCTCGAAGTTTACAACTATCGTGTTTCTAAAACCCAGGCTTATCGTGAACTAAGGTAACAGTGTACACCTCGTCGTCCTGCTCCCATTCAGCAAATTTGTAAGCGCCTCCATCGTCCATCTCCGTGTAGAGCAGGACATCAGTTGCGCCAGGCCAATTTGTAAGAGCGTCGGCCTGGAAATAAGATAAGTGAGATGTCGTGATCCAGCGCTTCAAGTGAGCGAGAGGCGGGCGATCCACGTCGTCTGTGTCCTCGTCGTCAGTCATAGAAGACACAAAGTCGTCATTGCCTTGGCGCAAATCTATGACTTCGACTGCGGGCATCGCAGCGAGCAACGACGCAACGCCCTCAGTGTAGTCTGCAGCCGATAATACGCATTCATTAACGCGCTCCAAAGAAGGCCTGAGGGAGTCGGTGAATGCGGTCCATGGAGAATGAGCTTCGCCGCGGACGGTGAGCTTGCGAAGAGCGGGAAGGTCGAGTACTGTGGCGAAGTCCAGCGCACCCAACTCAGCGATGTCCAGGTTTAAATGCCAAAGATACGCAAGCAAAATTTTTCGGGTCCCAACGGCACCTGTGCAAACTACACCTGCGACTTCCAGCTCTTCAAGCGCCATGCAGCTGGTTAGAATAATGCGCATTTCGAACCACTCCAGCTTCTTTTTAATCGACAGCAGCTGCAGCTTGGTGAGGCCGTGAAACTGTATGGGAGCCAAGCCCGCAGGATTGACATGCGATATCGAGAGCAGACGAAGCCCTCGTGAATAAAGTGGATAGAGGCTATTCGAGTCGTCCGGCTCGACCATCGCTGCGAAGCATGTAAAGCGCTCCAATGCCCTCGCTTGGGTGATCCCGACGTGTCTGAGGATGATGGACATCGCATGTGGGTCGGCTGAATTGACTTGGATGGATATCGCCTTTTTGACCACCGGGACGAGCATGAAGCCAAGCATGAAAGCCCACCGCGCTATTTTCTTGAACAAGCGACAACCGACGAGCTCCTTCTCACCGGGTTCACGCTCTGCCTCGGTGGAGATACGCAGGATGGGCGCTCTAGCCGATTTCTTGGCCCTATTGCAGATGTGTCGAATGTACTTGAAATCCATGGCATAGTGAACAAAGACCGTGTTCCACAGTTCATCTGTCAAGATTGTCATGCAAAACGCAAACGTTACAGTCGTCGCACATACCTGCATCGTACAGGACATCGCGGAAATTACGGTTCACCAAAGCCAGAACAACTTTCCATCTACCCTGCGCTTCTCGACCTTTTACGTTTTGAACACTGTAGACCATAATAGCGCGCTTGGCTTCGTCAGGTATCGCTGGGATGGCGCGTTCGACTTTGTCAGGTATCGCTGGCATGGTTTGCCTGAGTTCGGTGAAGGTCGCTCCTGAAAGCAATGAGACAGACTGATCGGTAAGGTGCGTTCCGCAATCATAAACAACGGCTCCCTCGACAGAATTCAACAGTCGTTATTCTATGTATGTGTACAACAAATCGAAACTAGTTAGCGAGAATTCCTCTGCCATGCATCAAACTGCACTTCATCTGTGGCAGTACACTTCACAACCTGAACTCCCAGCTTTCCTTCATTGAGACGCCATTGCACCTTCTCCCTGTCTGATCCTGCGACTCGTGAATAGAGTACACAGTGTTCGTCGCACTCCGCAATGACCAGCGCCGCTTCGCTCTCTCGAACGACACTGGAGGTAGTAATGCTCTTCACCTTCGAAATCTGGAGTTTTCTTGCTTTCGCAAGACTGACTACGTGGCGCCAAACATCGTCGCACGACGCAGATATCCAGAGTGTGTCCAGCAAAGGTAGCATCCCCAAGAGCTGAGCGACGTGTTTCGAAGTCCGTCGGCAGAGCTGAATATGTAAGCAACGAACGAATGGCAAGACTTGTCGCAGTGCAGGAGTGTACCAGTCGAAACTGCCCTCGGCAATAACACGAAGGGTCGTTGCATTGGGAAGGCATAAGTTTTCCAGCAAATGGGCGGACAGCGGGTCGAGCTTGTCAACGACGAGTTCCGTTACTGAATCAACAGTAAGAGGGATAGCTTCCTCCCCGCCTGTACGCCAGCCGATGCTTTTGAGGTACAACGTGTGGAGCATCGGAGCGGCAGACAGCGTCGAATGAAATTTCGACCACACGACGTTCTGCTCATTCGCTGCGCCTAATAGTCGTAGCACGCGCACATTGTCGTAACACGCTGTATCTGCCCACGTCGCAGACGGTGAAATGCTAAGGTGACGAAAGTGGGGCGTATTCGAAAAGGCTGGGAGGGGAATGTCCAACTGGCCAGCGGTGGATGTGGTTATGGATAGCGTATCGAGCTTGGTGAGACGCGCTAATCGCAAAGAAACCATCAACATCCTCCACTCCACCTCATGCGAGCAGGTGACCGAAAGACAAGCCACTCGTCCAAAGTGTGGCAAAATGACGACGGCAACTTCCCGCATGAAGTCGCGGATAGTACGGAATCGCATTGTGGTCCGTTGCTCCAGTAATCGTTCCTGCAGTGAAAACGACTGAGTGTTGAACAGCACGGAAGTCTCCATGCAGCCACTGTGTCTGAGCTGACGAGTAATGAACGACGGTGAAGTCGCCAGAGTGATGGGAATGTGCGTCCAGAACGCCGGACTGTGGAGAATAATGCCCTGCCACGAAGAACAGACGACGGAAAGAGAGGTCCGATAATCAACGGAGTCTATCCAGTCATACCGAACATCCTCATAAACTTCTAGGAGAATGTCCCGTACGACCTCGTCTGGAATGCGGTGGATGGGAGTAGGATGAAACATGCGGATTTCACTCAGGGGCAAAAGGCTTCACAAAAGCTTAGAGACTCGATACATATAGTACTAGTAATAGTGAACATTTTGAATGACACAGTGCTACTGAAAGTAGCATGATTGTTCTAGCCGGCTACTAGAAGGTGGCACGGCAGTCTACAGGAATGTCAGAATTGCGAATCGAGCACAGACACATGCTCCTACGACGACTGCCACGGGCCATAATCATGGCCTTTTTATTTGCTTCCCACTGCCGTGCATGAGGAGCAAAGGCTGGCGCAAGTGCATTGTGTCAAAAAATCGCATCTAACTGCCAGAATGAGCAACTTACTCGAACGGTAGTTAAGTCCGATGGTGCGAATTTGAAGAACACAAAACCCATAGTACAAAGCTGCCGCGATGGGGCGCGCGGGCTGAATGCAACGCCATACGCGTTCTTGCGTCCCTGTGAGCGGTTTATATCAATCCAAAAAGAGATTCCGACACATACTAGTTACGACGTAAGGCGTGTAGCGCGACACGGAGCCGCTGCAATGGCGCACGCCTACAGCGTATTCAGAGCCCGCAGTAGACACCACAAAAGTAAACACGAAAGTCGCAGATGTCGTGGCGACCGCGACAGCAAGGCTCGCTCGGCCGAATAGTTTGGGAGCTACGGTGAGTCCTTGCGCTTGGTGTTCGGAGAGACTGCGCAAAATCTTGCACTTGCGAGCTCCTGTAACCTGTAAGCGTTGATCTCCAGGCCTCGAGAGTCCACGCACCAAGCACAATGTTCATAAAAGACCGACAAAAGGATGTGTAGTGAGGATGACCTGGGAGGAACATGGTGCAGGTAGACGACATGGACGCTAAACCAGGGAGCAGGAGGTGAGACAGGAGTGACTGAGAATCCTATATGAAGTCGGACAGACCCGCCATCCATTTTCCACGCGTCTATCTGTTTTCCGTCTCCTTACACCCATGGACCTCATTTTTCAAGCTGCTGCCATCGATCCCGTCGCTCCCGGCTCAGCTATTCTGCGCAAAATTCTATCCTTCTGCGCTTGGAACGATTTGCTCGCCGCGCAACGCGTCTCGCGCGGCATGCGCGACCATGTCTTGCTCATGTTTTTCGACCGATACCGAGAGGCCGTCGAACGATTCCTTCCTGCCGACGTCGCCACTTTCTCTGCGATGTTGGTCGCCGCCAAGGGAGCCATCGGCGGCTCCGTCGCCTACACCTTTCCCCATCCCATTTCTCTGCCTTCAGGCTCCGACCTCAACGTGCTTGTCCCCACTGGCGGCAGCGCGAACTTCTTCATTTTCTTGGATGGTCAAGAGTGGTTCGCATGGAGGGAGAACATCCCCGGCGTCGTGCACTTTTGCTTTCAGAAGATCGTCGCGGGCGAAATACGCACTATTACTGTGACAGAGACGCCCGACGTGGTGGAGCATGTCTTCCGCTCTAAACACTCTCAGGCGATGTCTCTTCTTACTCCTACCAGCTTCACGTTCTTCCACAAACCGAGTCGCCACAGCTACGTCCGTGCGACCGCAGCCAACGACGCGTACATCCACAAACTCGCTGTCCGCGGATTGAAGGGGCACGTTTTGCCTAACTACAACATCGAGGAGCATATGATTCGCCCGAGGTTGCGGGCTGGGATTCAGTGGGCCGCCGCAGCCTGTTTCCAAGGTTTGCGGGACCACTACGCCGACGATTTAAATCGCTGCAAAGATGATACGATTTGGGGTGCATACGACAGCGAATGCAAGGTGTTACTTAATTAGTCTACAAAAGACCTTTCTTTTACTGTGCTTTATGACCGCCTTACTGTACTTGATGTACTGTCCATCGCCCGAGATAACAATCATTTATTCCGTCCTGCAAACACTTACCCGCAATGCGGCCAAAGAAACGACCTTCAGCCTGAAGCCCCAGAGGTTGACTCCATTGGCGGCGTTTAGTCCGCATCTTGGCAGAAACGTGAAGTGAGATCGTACAAGGCGGCTCAGCGTTCTCCCTAAGTTCGGAAGGTCGAGGCTCAGAGAGGAGCAAGCATGAATTGAATCGCAGTGAAGACATGTCGTTTGTTCCTTGCGGTGAAAGCTGCTCCTCACTGATACTCAATGGCCCTCAATTAGTGATGTTTTACCCGCATCTTGGCAGGTACTGGAAATATAATCGTGCAAAGCAATTCATCATCCTCCCTAAGTTCAGAAGGTCGAGACTCAGAGAGGAGCAAGTATGAGTCCTTTGTTCCTTGCAGTGAAAACTACTCCTCACTGATACTCAATAACCAGAACCCAATTAGTGATGTTTTGCCCGCATCTTGGCAAAAAATCGGGGTGGGATCTTACAAAACCGTTCACCATCCTCCCTTGACTCGGAAAATCGAGACTCAGACAAAAACAAATATTAATTGGATCGCAATTAAACGTAACTACTCCCTACCGATACTCAATGGCCGCCGCGCAATAATCGTACCTTCCTATTGAACACCTTGCATATTCACGCGTTTGTTCCGCAAGACCTTGTTCCTAGGCATAGGAGCAACCCTCGCAAAAAAATAACGCCATTGACATTCATGCACCGCTCCCCCGACATGGCGGACGTCGCTCGGGCCATCGGAACCAAACAGGCCGACTTATAACGCGTCAACCAAGTTTACACCTCACAAGCGTATCCTTGTATCTGCTCTTTCCCTTGACCTCGTTCCAATCGATCACAATGTCGCAGATGGTGAGGGACTCTGAAACAACTTCGACTCATTCTAACCGTTGCTGTAGATTTACGATGTGAACGCCCATCGCCATGCGCTGCTCAACAATCCGACCTACTTGGCTCGTCCAGGCTTCATCCAATCCGTCGGGTGGAAGGAAGAAAACGGCGGCCACACTCTTTTCCTTCACGCCAGCGAACCCGACGTCGCCGACCAGCACGGTTACATCACGCAGGTCGGACTCGTGTTGCCCTCGCGCTACTATTGCGGCGCCGCGGGCTCTTATTCCGACAAGTACGGACAACCGTTCTCCAACGCAAAGTACAGCTTTCTTCTCGGGAGACCCAGTAAATGATTTCTTTACCTGCTGGTACAGTGCTGACACACTAAACAGATGAGTTCCCCGAGTTGGCCACGGATTGGGACACTTCTTTGGAGGTCGCCAATAACATTCAGCTCAGCATTGCTTCTGGCGGCACACCCACCAACTGGATTGTGGACGAAAACGGATCAAAGGTAATCAGACTTGGCATGAAGATATTCGAGAAAAAGGGCGGCAATAACCCATGTGAGTCTTCCGCTTTATTTGCGACTGTCGGTCAGTTAGCTCAATGTCTTTTCAGCTGGCATTGACATGACCAAGTGGCCTGTTGCTGCGAACCTGAGAGACCACCTTGCCGCCATCATTCCCACTCACGACGCTAGACACCTGCCTCTGTACGACGAGCACTGTGCTCTCGTTCCGCCTGGGCAAATCGAGAAGAAGCTGCGCGGCGCCCTCGCTGAAATCACTTACAAGATCATGCGTTACAACTTCGAAAAAGACGGTAAAATTGTGGAATCCATCACCGGTACGCTGTTACATTCTTCATAAAGTCAATTATTCATTCAACGACTTGCGCAGCCGAAATCCAGCAAATTATAATCAAGAAACCCGGCAAACCTCAGCCACCTGCTATGTTCAGCCGTGGAGCGAAGCCCGTTGTGTTTGCGCCTATATCTACGCTTCTCGCAGCCGCCAGCGCTTCGCCCGCCAGCGCTCCGCCCGCCAGCACTCAACTCGCCGCCCCACCTTCCCCTCCCACATTGATACCAACCGTGCAAAGCGTTCCCGCTGTGAGAATTGTGACCCCTGAAGCCTTGGCGTCAAACAACGTTGGGGCAAGTCCCGAGGGAAACAGTACCAATGGTAAGCTTCCTACCTGTCTAAACACCTCCTTTTCTAATTCAGTCTCAGGAAAACCAAGCGAGAAAGCTCATGCGCCCGACGACGGAGTGCGCTCTAATGGTGAGCTGACTGACCTTGAGCAAAGCGCTTTTTGCTGACTCGCTCGTAGATAAACCGGGCGAGCAAACGGTCGAAAAAACGCATGCGACTAGTGACGGTAGTTGCGACGCGATCAATGCTAATGGTGAGTTCTTTCCACGGCGTGTGCACAACTCTTGAACTGCCTCAGGGAAACGTACTGGAAACGCAATTGAAGGACCCACGCCCAAAAAACCCACTCCCGCCGCAGCTACTGGCAACGCTAATGGCGCCGGGGGGAGTGCGACACCGGTGGGCTCGGTGGACAATCATAGAGCGACGGCGGGCGCGCGCGGCCCAGGTGCGAGCGGAAGGCAGTAATTGGTTGTCGCATATGGCATTTTTGTTCGCAAGACGTGCAGCTCTCTTGTATAGATGTTATTGTTTACAGTTCTGTTTTGACTTCAATGTGATAACTCATACGACCGGAATCATGGGTGTTGGTACAAGCAAATCGATTTATTTCTAATACTACTGTAGAGTCATCACTACACAACATTTACAGAACGTCTGCGTCGAGATTTGGGTGCATGTAGAAAAATTTGGACGTCATGATAAGCTGAGGGTACCCCAAGGGCTGACGATTGAGAGATCGGCACAGGGATTTGAGCGGAAATCGGTGGGAAGGAGCAGCATCGAGCGGGTTCCATGGATCCACTGGAAACAGCACGCTGACACTCCCGTCTTCCCGCTCGGATCCTGGATCGACACGAGCATGGGACCCTAGGTATGTGAACCGTTGGTCCATATCACAGCCGATGACGATGACCCGAACATTCCCCCGCGCAATACTCTCTCGACCTTCGTGGACGTGGGGAATGTACAACGTGCGCTGTGGACGGAGATTGTCCACTGGGCAGAACAGTTTGAAGCCCATGGGGTCCAGTTTCACGACCGCTTTTTGAGTGCGAGGATTAAACTTTTCGTCCATGACGATGTATCCAGTTTTTCCGTGGGACATAGTAAGGTCGTTGGTCCACTTCTTGGCCCAATGGGGAGGGATAAAAGACGCGTCCACGACTACGTCTATGCGCTTTTGCTTCAGCTCAGGTTTCATCAACCAACCTCCGTTGGTTTGCTCTGCAGGTCGCAACGTGAGCGGCTCCACGAACTGATAAACTTGATTTTCATTACCTGTCTCCATTTCCGCCATCGTTTTCTCCTTCAAAGACATCCTAGGGACGACGGCCTGCCACGCCGACTCTGCTGAATACGTTGGGGGTGGAGGCGGGGTGACAGGCCTGGGCGGTCCTTCCCATGGAACGTGAACGGATTGCGTGAGCAAGAGGTGCGTACTGTGTATGTCAGGAAGGACGATTACTCCACGAAAGCCCAGACTTACTTTGTATCTTGCAAGTGGTCGATGTTGACTTGGACGATTCGCGCATTGGAGTGCAATTGAACTTGCACGACAGCTCCATTCCAAAGGTCCTTCCCACTACTCAATTGCAAAAGTGAAACGTATTCAAGCGGTAACGGGTGTCTCGTATTTTTGTTCGGCGGACGCGTCGCCAATGTGCTGCCCACGACTTGTCCAGTCTGGCCTTTATATTCGCGACCTAAAAATTCCTTGTCCCCCCCAAAGACGCGCACCTGCCGGCCACGAAATCTGTCACCCGTGTAGAGTAACTGTTTCGCTTGGTTTATTTTCGCTCCGTCCGAGTTCGCGAGCGCAGCGGCGTTCTTGACTGCGTCCGGATCGAAAACAAAGGCGGGTGGGGCCGTTTCTTTGGATTTCGCGGGGGTCGCTACGATGGGTTGCAGCGGCTGGGGAACCTCGAGTACGTGTTGGTCCGCAAAACGCAGCGCTTGCACTTGCACCGCGACTGTGGGCTGCTCGGTATTTTTGCCCTGTTAGATGTGTCTGATAAGGCCCAAACTGCTCGTATTGTCAACGTACTGTGTACACGATCCAAAAGCCACCGCTTCGACTGGCCACGAGAATGCCCGTCTCCCCAGCGTGTGGTCCGAACGTCACCTCCACAGAGTCGCCTCGAAAAAAACAGATTTGTAGGTTTTTCATTGGGATGTCGACAGTCGACGTGGCATCCAACATTGACGCATCGTCAGCTGTAGAAAGCGTCACTGTGACATCCCCCGCGTCGTCGACACCGACTACGCGGCCTACAGACCCACGGTATTCGCTTCCTTGACAGACTATAACGCGATCTCCGAAGCAAAGCTGACGATCTTCGCGGAAGAAACTGTGCCGCAGGAAGCTGAGAGGAATGAGTTGAACGCTGCCTTTCGGTTTGAGGCGTTCAAAATCAATAGATCGAACGCAAGCCGCGTAAGACGTGGAGCCGAGCTCGCGGATTGCCAGAATCCGTCCCCAGTACGCGTGGAAACTCTTGAGGCGACGCCCATCTTCTCTGTACAGAAACCATGGCTGCGGGGGAATGACGAAGGCGTCGCCGGGGCCCAAAGCAAGAACGTGTTTAGTGTGCACGTCGGGTACGCCCACAGTGTTCGGCATGTGTTGTGCGTAAAAATCGACGTCAGATTGTGGTGGTGGGCGGTGGGTCTGGACAATTTGCTCGGGAAGAAATACACCTATCACAAATTCCTTGTCGCCTTTCTTGTTGTATTGCGCAGCCAACGCTTCGACACCGGCGTCCACGGACACGACGAACACAACGTCAGACGCCATCGTGTGAGGACGACGGAGGTAGGCCCAACCAGGGCGCAATGGGACAGGCACGCGGGTGAAATCAATCACGCTGGCTCTTTCTGCCACCGGAATCAAACGCGGACGTCCGACCCGCGGCGCGTAAGACAAGAGCAAGCTGAGCTTTTGCGGGTCCACGACTTCAAGGTAGACTATTCCAGGTACGTCCTCACGGAACATCGCCGTGATGATAGACAGCTTGGGACCGGCGTCATAGATGTTGGAAACAAAGTCGTACTCGGTACCCTTGGGAATTCGGACGGCGTATAAAGCGTGGTTGTCGACGCTAGCGTAGCGGTCAAGGGAAGGTATTGGGGTGGGGTTATCGTCGTTTTCCGGAAGGACAACGCGCCGCTGGTAGCGCGTGCGAATGCTATCTGCCAGTTTTTGGAGATCTTCTTGCTCGTTCGCTGACAAGTCTTGCCACTGTGTCAACGGGCGACTGGCGGACGCGGCTCGCGGCGCGTCGTCAATAAAACCTATTGCAGTGAGTTGAACCATTCAATCTGTATGGATATGACTAAAACCTTCATCAACTTCATTCATCTCTTCCTCTTCATCGTCCGACGCGACGGCCTCCAAGTCAAAAAATTGCGCAACGTTGGCGGGGACGCGAACCTCCGCTGGCTCGACGATGGCTTTTGAGTCTATATCAGACCACTCAGACCAAATTTTACTCATATTGTGGTTGTAGGTTGTATGAAGGCAGCCGATGCACTAATTTCATAGAAGCTAACGATGCGACAGATATCTACGCGAAGTGGTTCCGGTCAAGTTCGAAAGTGGCGGTACCCAACAAACGGACGCAATGTGATGGGTCTGAAAGCGGCTTGCTTGCCGAATTTGATGCGGATCAGAAACTGTTGCGACTCAGCCGAGAGGGTTCGGAAAAAGCGAGGTGCATGGCTGATCCGCAGCCACCTGGTGGCTATGTCGGCAGGCACGGCACGATCCGCCGTGCTCTTGTCTAGCTTGCCGTACACTCAGCCAGGCTCGCAAGCTCGCCTTTGGCTGAGCTCCCAAATAGATGGTATGATATGACGTTCCAGGCGTTGCAAAAATCAAACCACGAAAAAAAAATTGAGGCGCAGAAAAAAAAATTAGGAAAGTCTCAGGATGAGCTCAGGACTGCAGCAGCATATCATGGGTGCCTCCAGGAGGTCCCGCCCCACCGGAATCGACAGTGGAATGCATCCATCGGGGCGGAACACCCGATTTGATCAGGTCGGGGATCACCGACACAGCTTCGGATTTTGGCACCGACTCAACTCACATCCTTGCCGCCTCGTAGCCCTACTACGTCGAGTGTATAGACCTGAGGCTCCCAGGTACTGTTAGTTGCTGATAGCAAAAGCCCTATAGGGATGCTCCGAGTCAGCAAGATCACAAAGCTCACTTTGGAGTTTTTCTGAATATTTTAATTGTTCATTTTGTCTGCTGTTTTGCAATGGGGAGTGGGTCCCGGTCACTTGCTACTCTATATCTGGCTGAATCCTGAACACCTCTCGGAGCATTCAACGTTGAAAGCAGATTTTGTCCGCGTAATGTCACAGACCTCGTGATGTGACAAATGATGGTATCATGCTAATTGCTTAACCTTTAGGTTAGGCTACTTAGACGGGCTTGCGTTTTGTCCATCAAACCAAATAAGAGACAAATACCGGCAATTGCGGCTTCTGACCAAGATGGGTGACGTACCGCGGAACTGTCTCCGCATAGTGTCACCCTGGTCTCTTTTTGTTCTTGACCACCGTCTGCACCCAAAAGTACCATCGTCATCTGGAATTCCTCTCAATGCAGCCAATGTCAACATATCTTCTCAAGACCAAGCCGCCGTCGCTCTTCATGCTTTCTCTTGTCCTTTTTACTTTGGCTTTATTTTATCCGCTCGATAACTTCAAGTATTGATCGTCGTCTCTCAATCTGCTTCATCCAGACGCGGATTATGCCCCTGGCACTCGTCGACGGTCCACCTCCTAGGCCTGGCTCTCACACCAGCAGGCCCAGAAAAGCATGATGTCTTCCTTCGACCTCACAGGTCTCGCGCTTCCCCGTTCACCGCACCCATCCTCATCATAAACGCCTCGTCCGCTGACGGCGTACTAAAAGACAGCGGCATGGTGTGTGGGACTCCAGGAAGCAAAGCCGCCGTGCGCAGGACGGGGTCGTACATCCCCCGCCCGCCGAAGGCGTTCATCTTCTTGTTTTGGTCGAGCTTCATTCGGAGTCGGAACGTGCCGGAGAGGGTAGAGGGCGATCATGGCAGTGATCAAGAACCCCAGTGAGTCTGTCTCCTTTTGCCTGTCAAATTTGGTGCGTTTCTGGGCGACGTCTTTACATTTGCGGCTCTGAGTTTTGTTGGAAGCAGCAACTAACCTCTTACCCAAGCGCATGGGTAAGAGGTTAGTTGCTGCTTCCAACAAAACGCCAACCCCCGGAATGGTGCGAATAGGGCGCTGGTTCAATCCCCGGTGGGGAGAGAACTCCGGCCCTTCGGCCCCGGGACCGTAATTGGAGGAGCACAACCCTACCGGCGCTTGGTAGTGGGGGCACAAGCGCTGGTCCTGTGCCTGCCTACCCATGCGCTTGGGTAAGAGGTTAGTTGCTGCTTCCAACAAGTTTCGGCGCAGCTCGTCGGGGAGGGTCGGGTCTCGCGGGAATATGTCCGGTCTGCTCCTCCTTGCACTCATGTTGTCGTTGGCGCTGTTGACACGAGCGCGAAGGCACCATGCCTGTCAATGTACGATGCTAGTCTTCTCTAATGCATGTACTCGCTCGTACCGTCGTAGTTGCTCTTCGTCATCTTCAGCGTCACCTCCCCCTTGTTCATCTTCGTCAATTCGACCCTTTCTTCGCCTCATGTTTCCATCATCATCCGAGCTAGATCTTCCACCCCCTTCCCCCTGGAGGGAGTGGCAGCGGGAACTCCCGATCCGCTTTCAATCTCGTCTTTGACTGAATGCTCATACCAAGACCTCGCAGGCATGATCCCTGCCGCGGTGGAGATCTCGTCTGTGCCGTCCACTATCATGCAGCCAGCAGGTTTGTCTGCGCTACTGCTAGATTGGTCTGCGATGCAGACCAGCACAATACTGGAACTTTACATACAAATCGTAACACAATTGTATTCGCGGCAGTCGAACGGAGTCCAATGTCAATGCAAACATTGCAAAGGATTAGGCTCCTAGCGTAGTCAGGACAGCGTCAACCTAAAGGTTAAGCTACCGCCTCGTAGAGGCTATACTGTTCATAATAATATTGTCGATGCGACACGGAGCAAAAGTCGCTGAGATTGAGAGGCAATGTACATCATATGTCCATACTATATTACAGCTCGTGCTTAACAACTGAACAAGCTGAGTAGTTCAACTCGCAGGAGCAAAGTGAAGTGTCACGGCCGGTAAATCCGAAGCTGTGTCGGTGATTCCCGACCTGATCAAATCGGGTGTTCCGCCCCGATGGATGCATTCCACTGCGAATTGTGTCGATTCCGGTGGGGCGGGACCCCCTGGAGGCACCCATAATATGCACCCATAATATGCTGCTGCAGTCCTGAGCCCATCCTGAGACTTTCTTAATTTTTTTTTTCTGCGCCTCAATTTTTTTCGTGGTTTGATTTTTGCAACGCCTGGAACGTCATAGATGGTATGATAGGTAGTAAAAGACAGAAACAAATGGTATAGCATACTTCATGACCCCATCCTACTCAACAACTGCTCGAGTAACTGCTCAACTCGGCCCAATCTCTCCTCCATCTTCCTCTCATGCTTCTCAAACCGATTCTCCAGATTAGCCAACTTATCCTCAACCGAAAACTCCTGGTCCTCAACAAGCTCTTGCACCCGCACCAAATCATGCGCATGCCAATCATGCTTTCCGAACGCAACCGCCTCTGGATCGTCTTTCGCGTCGCATTCCCAGCAAATGAATGTGCTCCCCGCGCACTGCACACAATACCAGCAAGGTTGAGAGACGCGCTTTTTGCATGCAGAGCAGACGGGGCCGCTGAATGCTGTCGGTGCGGTTGAGGTTGCAGTCATAGGAACAGCAGCAGTGTACATCGACATGCGGCGTGAATAGTCTGGAACCGACGTCGACACAGCAAGCTGGGGAAGCCGCGAGGCACGTTTGGCCTGAACCACCGCAGCCGCATGCCCATCCTCGTCTTCCGTATCGCTGGAGCCTTCGCTGCCATCTCCGTCAGTTTCGACTCCAGTTTTACTGGGCCCGGCCTGCGCTGACGGGAACAGCGTCCGAGCATGCCTCAATGCCTCCTTCGCATCACGGTACGTCTTGCCAAAGAATCTTGTGTGCACAACACGGCGCACTTTCATCAAGTCATGATGCGGCAAGTGAGCTCTCTGCATGTCATCTCTGACTACGCGCTCTGTTATGCACTCGGGAGCTGAGCAGAGATCGAGGGTATTGAAAGTGTCCTTCATCTAGTTGTGGGATGGGCAGTTTCGTGAGTTCTTCACTCTCATTCGAGGTTAAGCATTACATACCTGACAGACAAGGCAGCTGATGCGAGCGCCGCCTATATAACCTTCGCAAACGTCGCAATTGACCCTACACATAACCGTTTATATTTGCCGTGCGTTATAATTTTGCAACAGACATACCCTTCATGATTTGTAGTTGCCCGAATGCGCTGCTCGGCGAGTGAATGATAAAAACGACTGGAGGGGAATGGTCAGCACCATACATCGCGACATGAAGTCGACCATCCGAACCTATCACTGGTCGTAAGCGTCTTCGTGACATAGCCCAACTCCGCCTCTTCCTCCTCGCTTAACGGTTTCCCAAACTTGGTGGCGCGAATATACAACTGAATGAACCTCTTCCTATTATCCCGCCGGGCCTTGAAATACGACCACGTCCAACCCTTGCGACGTATATCGAACAGCACCGCACTAATCGCGAATTCCCACAGTGCACGCGGCTTATTTGTCTCGAGCGCTACGGGGGAAGGAGCGAAACACAAGTACTCTGGCTTAATCCTCCGAAACAGCGATACACCTTCTGTAGGCTCCTCTTGCGTCCTCGAGTCATCATTTTTGACTGTTCCCCGGAGCGTCTGCGTCGATGCATCCCAAGTGCCAGTGAAATGCTGCGGATCGAGGTGGGCGCCGAACGTGCGCGTGAACGTAACCGCCACCTCTTTGTCAGGCGTAGCGCCAACCCGGGCCTCACCCGTGATCTTGAATTCGTTTTTGTCGGAGCGGCCCGTTGCAGTGAAGCACAGGACGCCTTCGTTACTGGTGGAGGAATGTTTAAGGTCCATCGATAACATTCCGGATTCAGGGTAGTCATTCGTTGCCGGGCAGTACGTGTGTCCATGCCAGAGGCCGAGTATGTCAGCGAGAGGTGACGATCTCTCAGGCGACTTTCCATTTGACTGCGGCTCTATGGTGTATGCGTCGAAATCTAGAGGTTCTGCATCCACAGGGTAACATAGAATCTTGCTCGCGTCAATGTCTTGATCTTCCAAGGTATCGTCATAGATCCACTCCTCGACCTCGCTGTATGAACTTGAGGACCAGTGCATGACACAAACCGCATGAGTACTTACGCCTCCTGAATACGTTTGGGATCCCAGAGCAGTTTGAGGTCGTTGGGGTATTCATACTGAAGAAGCCTCAGAAGTGAGGTGACAACGTTCAAGTGGTATGCCTACCAAGCCAAATGCAAATGCCTTGAATTGCTGAGGAAGATCAAGCTTTTGCGCCTTGAACAACGCTGTAGAGAATTACTTGAGCAATCTCAACATGTAACCACAATAACACCAACATTGCAGTGCCGTCACCCGGTTGCTGACAGCGTCAAAAAGATACTGGATTGTGTCTACAGCGTCCAAGAGCTCGTCAGGATGAATTGTCCGCGTCTGACAAATGCGGAATATCTCGAAATGCCGTTGCATGAGGAGATATATGACTAAGAGCGCATACTGGAAGGAGAGACTCGATATCCGCCTTGATCAAGTGAGAGAGAGAAAACGCACCCGGTCGATCCGACCTGCGCCTAAGAAATGGGGTCATTCACACCGAACGAGTGTAAGAAACGCGGGCAGAAACCAACCTGTCACCAATTCCAGGGTATCCAAGGCATCGATGTCGTATTTGACGGCCTCGAGGTTTCCTGTGAAGTACATGTAGCACATGAAATTAACGAATCTGAGACATGCCATGATTCGCCCTTACCCTTCAGTCGCGCTTCCTCAGATTCAAGGTAAGGCTTGAATTTGTCCTAGAAAAAAATCAGCGACCCGAGCCTCGCGGCCGTTCAACAAAAATGGACTGACAAGTGTAGCGTCGCTGAGGTATCCAGGAGCATTCACAGATAACGCCAGCGTCGTGACCCCTTCATAAATCGACGAGAGGTACTGATTCACAGCCGTTGTGTTGGTTGGCATTATTTTTGGTATGATCGCAAACATTTTGCACATAATTTGATGAATCTTGGTGGCATACATCATCATGCCCTTGTGATGCCCAATGGCCCAGTAGGCAAGCCATCGAGGTAAACTTGCAGAATAGTCGGTCAGTCTAGAAGGAGGGCAACATAGGGATACTAGAATACCTCCAATCAAGAGGTCGAGCAGTCGTGAACGCATTCACTTCAGCAACTGTGATGAAGCCCGACGCATCATCGTCAAACGCCTCGGAAATCGCTTGGAGGTAGACCACGCTACAGAGTCACCTGTTATGATATCCGACTGTCAACATCTCTGCATGCCACTTACTCGATATATTGCAGAGCCCACATATCCGCCTCGACGACAGTGTTAGCATGGGTCTGTCCATTGATGCCTTGGTGCTGTTCCTCTTGAAAGTGGTCACGTAGCGCCATGCAGAAATGCCGAGCTTTGACGCTACCACGCCAGCCCTTGCATGAAATAAGAACGAGGAGAGATCGGGCAGAAAGCGCTTTCCTACCATTTCTTTCCACACAATGTGAACATCCTACATTGAGGGGTATTCGAACTTCATTCTAAACGAACGCTGTGAAAAGAGATACTCACAGGATCGATTATCTTATCGTGCGGTCCAGCAGTGACAGCGCTGATGATACGATCTCCCTGGCGCTCCACCAATCGACTCATTTCATCGCTGTTGCCAGTCTTTGGTCAACGTCTGTCTGCGCGAAATATATATCGAGAGATCACGTACATGATCTGCCGCGTCTGAACTTCGAGTTTGCGCGTGAAAACGACCATGTTCTGTTCCATCGCCACGTCGGGGTCAGTGCGCAATTCATCTTTGAGATCATCGAGTTCTGCTGGCTTGCTTCCATGAGTTGCAATTCCCTGGGAAACGGACGTTTTGTTTTCCCATTCGTTCAATTCTTTGAGAGCTTTGTCGTTGTCGAGCACCGACTCTCCGCCACGTTGTTTGATCATACTAAAAGTACCATCAGCATCGAACGTAAGACGGAAATGAGAAACAAACTGACCGGGTCATCTCCTGTTGCTCTGGGCTAACCAATTGCGAGAACAATTTCATCATTAAATCCATTTTCGCGTTCATCTCTTGTGTGGTTTGATCAACCGATTTGATTGCTTTGTTTGCCTGATCGACGCCGACCGCAGTATGGATTGAAAGCGCAAACTCGAACTCTCCGCGGCGTTTCGTGAACGTTCCTGCGAAAGCGACGAGTTTCCCCTCCCATACTGGGCCCTTGAGCACTTTGACCACCAATTTTTTCTTTGAGTATGTGTCGCATGCTGGCGAATAGTGAGAAGTGGCCAGGAATAGTAATGAGTTGCGAACCATTGGCACAAGCCTATATGTCGATGAGGTCGAGTAGATACTGAGACGAGCACACTGACCTTGATATTTTCCGCCGTGTTTTTGACTATTTCCTGCATGCGTCCTTTGATCGTTGTGCCATCGGGAGCCACCTCTTCTGCATCCTTGACATGCTTCAATCTGGGAAAACATCGGTCAGGACAAGTCAAACGAACGTCGATGCTCGTACTGTATGAGCACCGCCATCATATCCTTCATTTCCATATGCAGAGCAAGGATTTTTCGGTCGTTGTCGCGACGTTTTTGCTCCAAAGCCCAGACAGCCTTGAACGCCATGACAGCAACTGAAAGTCCATGAGTGATAGCGAGAGCACACAACGGGAAATCCCACCTCCGATAAATCTTCAACTATCAATTAGTTAATTCGAAAGACCAGGGGATGTAGGAAACGTACGGATGTAGCTTGGCAACCTCGTCCAAAGCCTTGACTAGCACCGGCATTCCTTCCATGAAGGTGTTAAGCCCCTTTTCAATGGCTTCCATTCCACCAACAACCTCTAGACCCGTCTTGATGCCCGAAACAATAGAAGTTCCCATTTCTTGCCTTGCCATGACACTCTTGGTCCCATTTTCTAGATTGAGAAGGGTGAGCTCGAGCGCAGACTACGCCAATCAAGAGACGCACCCAATTTCAAAAGGACCTTGTCTGTCTTGCTGACTTTGGGATCCGTGCTCGCCGAAGTCCATGCATCACGTAGATCCTTTAACGGATTGTCCTCTGGCTCACTTATGGCGACCGCAGGAAGAGGAAGAATGGGATACGAGGTTCCGTTAGCGACAGCCCCGTTCGCCGGCAGAGGAAACGAATGATCAATGGGAGCATTAGCAGAAGAGGAATTCATAGACGAGCGTGTGGGGTTTGGTAGACTTTTGGTTGTCTGATACCCACAAGATTTGTCGCTCCTGGCGGACGGTAGTGGAGGGGGAGCCTCCTCTGTAGGAGAGTGGTTTGAGCTCGTAGTCGAGTGTCTCCGTTGACGCAGACTTTTGAGGCTCAGCTTCTTTAAGAGACGGGGCATCGGCATGGTGGGTGAGCGAATGCCTAACGCAAATCTTTGGCATTTAAGGAGGGTATGTCGGGGACATGCGGCTAGAGGAGATCAATCATCTAAGCGAGTGAAACTGCAGGTACCGGCGCTGTTTTTCTTTTCGCCAAACGAAAGAAACAGAAACGACCGAAATTTGTTGGGACGAGCGTCGTGCTGAGTTTCACGGAATACGTAGCCAATTGTCTGAGCGAAGCGAACGCGTATTCAGCGTGTATCCAAGGAGATTCAGGAGCACAACCGCTAGGCCTCGTCGAGTCGTCAACGCGTCAACCCAGGCCTGCAGTGAATTTGAATTTGAAACGAAACAATTGAGCGGTGATGCGATTTGGCACAGCCACGATTCCCACGACTGAACGTTGGCCTCGACCTTGAGGCTTGATCTTCGACGATCCCTGACGATTCGGATCCATTTAATCCGTAGTCCAACGGCGGCCAGTGAATGCACGTTCTCAGGGGGGGCAAGAGGACCTTCCAGATCTGTCTGCCATTTGACTAATCATCGAGTCTTCTTTTATTCGCGAACGTTTTGGGCCGGGCCGCACTATGGTCAGTGCATTCACCGCAAAATATTCGACATGGTGCCTTGCGTGACCCCACGCAATGGATGAGAACATAAATGAAGTGGATCCGGCGCAGAAGTCAAAGAATCTCTTTTCAGAGAAGTTTTCCGATACAATGGCGTCGGCCACAAAAGGAAAAATCTCGCAACGAGGCCCAACTTCCTCCAACAGGTTGAACTTGCGCAATTGTGCCAATCAGGCCATTCCAGTCCCACGACGATGGTCAACTGTCTCAGTGTCAGGTTCATCAAACCAGTTCTAAATGCGTTTCGATGCAGGTCATAATTTCGTGCACCATCGGGCAGTCCACAGTGATTTCTTGTGAGACGGGATATCTATTGGGGATCACATACATGAGTACCAGTACTTCATTTTAGGGCGTTTTCTTAAATATCTAGATTGGCAGAGAAGGACTGACATCCGAATACAGGTTCATCAGGACTTGAAGCATCACACTTGAAGCAAGTGCCCCACCAGGTGGCGAGAAAAAATAGTGTCAACTAGCAATCCAGCAAGGATAATCTGACCGACGAGGGGAGTGGTAAGGAAGAATGACTTGCACTGAGAAGGATTGTCGATATCGGTCTTCAACAACCCTTTCAAAAGAATGAAACCAGCGACAGCCAAACCGGCGAAGAAGAAGGGTCCATGGTCGTTCAAGATCCCTCCGTAAGCCAGCAGAGCCCAGAACCCAATCGCAGTACCAAGGCAGACTGGAATGGTATACTGCCCACAGAGGAGAGCCGGCGAATGAATACCAATTCGGACGTCGTCGAGTTTATCCTAGCGCACCAATTCAGCTGCCAGTGTGCGCCTTGTTAGAGAGGAATTTTCCTTACCTGGTGCTGGTAGACTCTTCAAACGACGATCAGCTTCAATTCCCTCAAAGAACAGTATGCACTTACGTCTCATAGGTCCAGGTCCAAAGACAGAGTCCCAGATAGATCGGCCCACTGACCTTCCAAGGCACCGACCCATCGGCACTAATGTCGCTCCAGCCCATAAAAATGCCAACGTTGAACATCAGTCCCTGCCTGAGGTATCAGAATTTCTTCTCCGCTACAGGTACGAAACTGTGCTAACCAGAGGTATGGGCGCAAAGTTCATCCAACGCTATCATATACACACAGTGAGTGGAGCGTGGAGCGGGGTCAAAGTTCAATACCTTGCAGGTAGGATAGATGATGTACAGTGGCCAGACTGCCATTGATACGTACAACCTAAAATCCCCTGTCTGTCGGTGAGTCTCTTTGTAGTCTAGTATAAACTCACGCTTTGTGACTCAACACCATCTTGGCTAGATACATGCCCACCACGACCTGGCATCCAAAAAACAGCCATGCGCGGCCCAGCGAGATGGCCTTTCGCGGCAGCGGACGCTCTTTGGTTCTTTCAACCAAGACATCGATGTCATGGTCGAGCAAATCATCAATAGTCATAATCTGCGATGTTGTATCCTGATCAACGACGAGCTCGCCGACAGATAACTTCAACCGACTCACAAGGGACTTGATTCCAAAGCACAGAGGTATGTAAACCACGGCCCTTCGAATCGCACTTGCCGCAGAAATCTCCGGGTCGGCCTTGTACGCCATAGCGATCCCGAATAAAACTGGGAGGTAGACCACCCAGAAACCAATGTTATTCTGCAGTCGGCACAATTCGTAGCACGCCTGAATTTCGGTGGCGGTCGGCGCAGCGAAAAATACGCTCGGGAGAAAAGAAAAGTCGATTTTTTGTTTCTTGAAAGCCATGAGTGGGGGGTGAGGAGTCGAGTCGAATTAACCAGGGAAAAATGAAAAACCATGGTAATAAGTGGTTTCCAGTTATCTCATTGTCACATGTAGGGACTTTGTCTTGGTTTGATAAGTCAAAGCATATGAAATCACGACTCTGCTTCTTTGTCCCACAAATCCAGCCTGGCGTTCTGCCGCGAGGGATGCGGCGAACATAAATATCGCACTCGAAAAATCTATAACGCAAGATATGAGACACGAAATCCTCGAGATTATTTTCGTTGCAAGTTAGTGCTGTTTCGTTCGAGTTAATCCTCGCAACCTGGTATCATCTTGCAAAGGGTGGGCAACAATCTCGGCGCTGAGGTCTGCTAATATTAAACATTAAATCACGAGTTGTTCTCAAATGGCAAAGGGTTTCCCGCACCGCAATCTAGATCCCCTTCTCCCGTGAGCCTGCAGCACAACGGCACTTTGCACCGACTAATAAATTTAGGACTGTGACTGACAGGGAGCCTTCGAGCCACTCCCCCCATGTCTCTCTCAAAGATCCCCTGCATCCTGGCCGCGACGATTGGCCTCCATATATCATCGACCTCGCCCAACCCACCACAGCTTTTTTCAGAGCAAACCGTCGCTCCAACAAGAGTTGAATTTTTGTTGGCTAGTTACCCTTTACGTCTTAGTCTCAGAGTGAGTTGATTTGTAACCTTCCTCTGACATGACTGACGCCGGTACAGTGCGTCTATTGGACCGTCGCGATTGCCGAAATTGTCGTGGTTATTGTGCAGGTTACTTCTCCACCAATCTGGGGGGAACGAATTTTGGAGATGCTCGCCTTCGGCGGGGACCCTACCAAGGTCGATCTCCTAGCCACACCGAGGCTCGTTATCGGATCGTGCCTCATTACCTGTGGAGCTGTGGTCCGGCTTCAATGCTACCATGCTTTGGGTGAGCACTTCACATTCGAGACCGGAATCTTTAAGAACCACAAACTGGTAATGTCCATCTGGCAGGCAATATACATTGTTGCTGACTTTGAATCGTACCTGGTCTCAAGGTGACAACGGGCCCTTACAGCGTGGTTCGCCATCCTAGTTACTCAGGCGCGTGGATAGCGTATGCCGGTTTGATGTTGTATTTCACAAGTTCGGGATCTTGGGTCATGGAATGCGCCATCAAGGGAAGCTGGGCAGGCACTCTTTTCGCGGGGCTATATGCACTTCTAATGTTTTTCGTCTTGATCGGACTGACCATGAGGATTTCGAAGGAGGATGAAGCCCTGAAAAACGAGTTTGGGAAGGAGTGGGAGGATTGGGCCGCTGGGCGTTTCGCAGTATTACCTTTCGTGTTTTAGTCTTGGCTAGATGCCAATGATTATCGGATGAGATTCATGAGAAGGAAGGAAAGGCAGAAAACGATAGAAGAATTCGGCCCTTTCGGGCGGGTCCCGATAACGCGTGAACAGCAATTAATTAGGGCCTGGATGCGGAGACTTCGGGAGACCGTGGTGAGCTGTCGAAGTGCTGCTCAGAAATCGAATTTGCAGGAACTGATAGTTGATAATGAAACCAATTGACCAACGCCCGCGGTGTGTCGTGTTGCGAACCAGATCTAAACTCCAATTGCTTGTATTCCGTACATAGACAGCCGCGGCCAGGAGGCCACCCTGACCATTCTTCTCTATACGATTGGCCTATGATCAGACGCAAAGAACGCGAGATCGACTTGGGGCCCAACAAACCCAAGCACCATACAACAACGCGAATAGTCACAAAGGTCACAATAACGTGACCGCGAGATGGTGAGGTGAGGTTTTTTTTTTACCGAAGCGCGTTGGCAACTTGTACGACGTCCATCATTTCACAGACATCATGAACGCGAACGGCCAGTGCCCCTTGCTGAACGGCACAGACAACAGTCGCGGCGGTTGCCCATCCTCTTTCCTGCGGTTCGGTTTTCCTCCCCGTCCCTTGCTCGAGTATAACTCCGAGAAACGATTTTCGCGAGGCACCGATCAGGATAGGGTACCCAGCCAAAGGGTTTCTACGCCGATTTTCTAAATCCTCCATCAGAAGCCTCGTCCGAGTAGGGAATCTAGGATGCTCACCGTTATCAACACATTCGTCGGCTGTGATTGCAGCAGCGGCTCGCAGAACCTCCAAATTGCCTTCAAGGGTTTTGCTAAATCCAACCCCAGGATCCACGATGACAAACCAGCGTCGGACGCCCCCTTTCCCCCGAACAACTAGATCGACCTTTGCTCCCAGCTCGATTCTTACACCTTCGACAACTCCTTGACCCGCATAACCATACGCAAAGTAATTCTTCTCGGTGCCCGCGTCGCCTCTCGAATGCATCAAAATGACAGGAACAGCGAATCGCCTCGCGATCTTTTTCATTTCTGTCAAGCAACTGAGCGCACCTGGGGTCGCCGTCTCTTCTGAGAAGGGATATGATTCCTGGCCAGTAAACGCATAGACGTCGTTGATGCAGTTCGCCCCAGCACGAATAGCAGCTTCGGCAACCTCAGGGCGGAATGTGTCAACGCTGATGGGGAGTTGCGGGTGGTTGGCGCGGATGGCAGAAATGCAGGGCTCAACCCGAGCCGTCTCCTCTTCTGTGGTAATGGAGGCGGCCCCCGGTCTAGTCGAATAGCCGCCTACATCGATGATACCTGCACCTGAAGTAGCAGCCGTCTGAGCGTATTCGAGTGAAGCGGGAAGCGTATTGTGGACGGCGCCATCGGAAAATGAGTCGGGCGTCGTGTTGAGCGTAGCCATGACGCGGGTTTGATATGAGCCAGCAGTTGGTTTTTTGGTGAGGCCAGAACTCGGGGGATATGTCCAGTACGTCAGAGTGGGAGGGACAACATCAATGGAGGGATACGGAAACGCATGATCGACTGGAAGAGGTGACACTGGGAAGGGAACCACTTTGCACATCGGCGGGAGGTCGGCAGGGATGCGCAGAGCATTCAAAAGAGAAGAGATGCTTTGATAGAGCAGAGGATGCACGACATCCGGGATCATACTGCGATTAAAACGCGTTAGGCGAAAGTAAATCCAGGTAACGTTCACCTACTCATTGAGTGGCCGGAGAACGAACTCTCGCTCGGCTAGCCTGGGATGAGGAATGACCAGTTCGCCCTCGAGGTCGTTCAGCTCTTTGCTGGGGCTTTGTCGTGTATCAATCACGGCGTCGTCGTATAATACGATATCCAGATCGACAGCGCGCGGACCATTGCGAATGGAAGGTACACGCCCCACCGCCTTCTCAATCAATTTCAGGGAGTGTAATAGTTCTGATGGCGATAGATTGGTTTCCACCTGCCGAGTGCGCGTCAGAAACAATACAGGTCGACCATAATCCGACTTGCCAGGCAAGCGCAATTGATGAAAGAAGGCTGGTCCGTCACGTACATAGGAGCGCTTTCATACATGAAACTGGTGTTGACCACTGCGACGGTTACATCGTTGTTTGCGAGACCCACAACAGCTTGCGGAGCCTCGAGAAGACGCAAGGCGAGCTCGATGTTGTAAATTCGATCGCCGAGATTCGACCCAAGAGCCAATGCTGCTGTATGGGTACTCGTCCTTGGGGTACCGCCCTAAAACGCACTCAATGCTTTGAAAATTGAGTTTATTTTAGATCAACGAACCACATGCATACAGGCCTTTGGTTCCCCAGCGAAAGCACCCGGATAATCCGAAAACGTTCTACGTATCTCAATTTCTGAAGAACTTGCAAAAACGATGGCGAATGGCTTCGCAGCTTTGACTGTGACCAAGGGTGTGGACTGACATGGAGTCGCGCATGAAGACCAAAGATGACGGAGCGTGATCTCCGCGATATAAGACGCGAGTGCTTCAAGTGTAAGATAGGAAGACTCGGCGATTTTCTGGGAAGGAACCAGTTCAGCTCCAAAGTCGGAGAAAAGAGTGGATTGACCTCATGCAGCGTTCTCGTCAAAGACCGGAAATCCACCCAATTCTCGTTATGAGCGACCGAGCCATCTCGTTGTATAGAGATATTCACTCGAACAATTTGTCGTTCTTCACGCTCGCATGCATTGACGCCGATGATAGTTGAGCATTCAAGATCTTCGCAGAAATGCTTCACATAGGTTGAGGTCCAAGAGGACTCGGAAGACTTCGTAGCCACAGACTCAATACCAATCGCCTTGCAATTCAAAGGGGCCCTGGTCTGAATAATTTTGAGCCGCGCTTCCCGTACAACTGCGTCCGCGCTCGATTGCAGAAGCAAACGGTCGAAAACAAGGCAAGCCAGAGCCTCTAAATTCTCCAACGGAGGGATTTTATCATGAATGGACTCTCGCAATAGAGAACACAGTCGGGAGTAGTTGATTGTGTGCGAAAGATCGTCGGAGGATGCAGTCGGAGAAATATCGTGGGGTATGGCGAGAGACACTAGCAGAGGCTGAACAGCTGCCTGGCCTGGTGGTTTGGGCCATATCGCGCCTGTGAGAAGAGGAGCGGTGAGGAGGAGGTCATTGATCCGTATGGCGTCGGTCAAGGCTCTGAGTTGAGCCATAAGGTGTCCGGTCAAAACAGAGATCAATTCTCAGATCTTTGAGATTTTTGAGAGGAACTAATGAGGAACACAAGTACAGTCGCATCTAGTTTCTACATAGCACAATTTGAGCGTATTACAATTAAACTCCGACTACAGCAGTTTGGGTGACGGGCTCTTTCTCTGCAAAACTTTCGATTACAGCCTTCACCAGGTCAATATCTGGTCGAGGCACGTCGATGACATTGCGTTTCTTTTCCAATAGTCCAACGAACTCGGTTGGAAGCACGTCCTTCTCAAAGTTGAAGGTGGAATGAGCCCGCAGGGCGAGGGTGACTGCCTCCGAGAACTTGGCAGGATGGGCCGTCGACAACATTATTTGGTACGTCGAGGAGGAGGGTCTGTGGAGGAGTCAGGCTCAAACCCATAGCAAAGTCCGAACGGCATACTGCTTGGAGGCAACGATCTTTCCAGCGGCCAAACCGACTGCCGTATGTGGGTCTACCACGTAAGATGGATTCGCTTCGAAGTGGGTTTGGATCGTCGCAAGCGTCTGTAGATCGATGGTCAGACCAACAAACAAAAGGAAGAAGATATAATAGACCTGCTCATCCGATATTCTTTCTGCCGAGAAATCCCGTCGCGCGCTCTCCAGAACAGCGACTGGGATCGCAACACGGCCGTCCGACTTCATCTTGCTCATCCACTCAGCCAATGTTGCGCAGGCGGCCTCTGTTGGATCGCTCTGTCCATCACCTACATTTTCGTACGCAAGATACCAAAGCAAACGCTCGAAATTGCTTGAAACCACAATATCCATTGCGGGAGACAGCGTCTCTTTGACTCCAGTAGAAGCAGTCCCTTGCTTGCCATCAGAGACAGTCTGTTCGGGAGCTGAGTCTACTGTTTCGTATCGGCCAGTATTCCAGAATCTGGCCAGAATGTCGTTCGCATTCGTTGCGACAACCAGTTTGGCCATCGGCAGCCCCATGCGTTTGGCATAGTATCCGGCCAAGATATCCCCAAAATTTCCGGTGGGGACCACGTACTGAATGTCGATTTTATCAACATCCACGCCCGGACCCAGTGAAGCTTGGATATGGAAATACGAGAGGAAGTAATAGACTGTTTGCGCAAGGATACGCGCCCAGTTTATTGAATTGACTGCTCCGAGGCGATGGGTAGCATTGAAAGTGGTATCCCCGAAAAGGGATTTGACCATGGCCTGACGAGTACTGTTGAGCGATAATTGGGAAGGAATGACCAAAAGACTACCGTACCTGACAATCGTCGAATGTGCCCTTTACAGCGATATTGTGCACATTGGCGTCGGTCACGGTCGTCATTTGCGCTTCCTGGATCGGGGAAACACGGCCTTTGGGATGAAGGATGAAGATGGAAATATTGGCCTTATTTCGGAGACCATAGATCGCAGCACTGGCAACGATGGATAAACAGGAATTGTAAGTTTCATGACGGAAGCGCACCTCCCGGTATCGCCGCTTGTGGCCCCCACCACCGTCAGTTTCTCTTGTTTGTCACCAGATGCTTTCCTAGCATTTCGGCGAAACAGGAAAAACTCGAAAAGATTTCCCAGCAATTGCAAAGCTACGTCCTTGAACGCAAAAGTAGGACCGTGGAAGAGCTCGAGAACATATCTCTTATCGTCAAGCTTTTTTAGCGGCGCGACATCAGGATGTCGAAACGATTGATAAGATTTTTGGACCAGGGCTCGAAGATCCGCTTCCGATATCTCTTCCCGAGAGATGTACAACGAGAGAACGGCGACGGAGAGTTCAACGAATGAATATGATTTCCACTGTGTTTGCCAGTCCGCGGGAAGAGCCGGGATTGATTCCGGAATGTAGAGACCACCATTCGGGGCGAGACCAGTGAGAACAGTCTGTCAAGAAGTCGGTGGACTTGGACAGAAGGAATCGTGCAGATAAATGACCTCTTCAAACGAGAGTCTTTCGTTTCCCCCGCGAGTGGAAAAGTACTTCATCGCCGTCCGAGTCAACGTTCAAAAATTACGAGAATTTGACAGGTCATCGATTGCGCTTGTTTGGCTCAAAGACGAAGAAATTATTCCAGAACCCTGGGATCGCCCAAGAAAAATAGCGCTACAACCAATCTAGGGTATATATACTATACTAAAGCAGCGAGAGGGAGCACGAACCCGCCCTACTCGTTCAACTCGTGTTCACAACCACATTGAACTGCCGCGGATCGATGGTCTCTGCGTAAGTGTCCAAAATGTTGGCCAATGCGAAATAAATAGTTGAACTGCCGTTCAAATATGCGGAGGTGCATGGTGGAGGTTCCTGTAAAACCACATCAACCATTCTGAAATTTCTCTAGAAATGGGACCAATCCCGACTCACTCGGCCGTGTTGAACCCAATTCAAGATGTCTAATGAGTCGGTCTGCAACCTCAGCCATATCGCCGCAAAAAGATTGAGCGTCCCCTCCAGCATAAGCGTTTGGCTTGGTACCAGATCTGAAATTGCAGTTCGAGCTTGAGAAAGCACATCGGATTTCCTATGCGATATCTGGGTGGTATATTGTGCGTGAGCGACTTCGTTTCGCCTCCCTTGACGCAAATTTCAACATCGAGTTCATTGTTAGTATTATCAAACATACCGTCTAGTTCCTGAAACAGGTTCGAAATTTGGGAAAGATCGTTATCCAGCGTCTACAACAGACTCAGTTCCACCTGATGGGCATGAATACTGAAGCTCACCAGGGGGTATCGAGACAGTTTCATTTTCGATGACTGCTGTCCGGAAGAGACAATCAGCCTGAAGGCTGTAAACGCCAGATACGTTGCATCCGGACGCGAAAGTTTGAAACTCTGCTCACGTTGAGATGAAACTTTTGGACATGGAAAAAATTGAACTGACCGCAGAAAATAGACTGTACAGCGACAGTCAATTCGTAGGACGGCAACTGAATGATAGCGTAGCAAACACTCACTTCTGAACATCTGTTTGCAAAACCGAAATCTTCTGTGCGAGATCTTGTAATTCTCGCTGGCCAGATGAGGCACGTTGACTGCTGGCCCTTGCAATTTCTGTGTGAAAATTACTCGCCACAGAATTTAGATGTACAGCCTTTTCCGCCAATTGAAAAGTAAGAGCGGCTTGTTCTGCAGAAATCTGCCACATGTATAGCTGTCAGCAATATAATCTCAACGTAGATCCCAGCGAGACAATTCATACAGTTATGAACGATTGCAAAACGTGCTGTTTTTCCTGATGCGATCGTGACGACTGGCTGGTGGAAGAACGAACTGAAAGAGGCAAAATCACGTTGCAAAACACTGAACAAGAATCAGTGTTTAGTAAGTAACCAGGAAACCGAATGGAGAACTTTTGATTCTGGCTGAACAAGTGACAGCATTCATCCGAAGTAAACAAACAAGTTCCATGTAGTCCTGGGGATCGTTAAGAAAGTGAAACAAGATATCGACCAACGAACCCCACCTTGCGTATGAGTTTCCATCTTCCAGCCAATTCAGCACAACGGATAAAAGGAACGAACGACATACTGAGGTTTGACCGGAGGCATTGCCGCTTGAAGATCAACACTATGCAATTGCATCGAGATGGAATCGTAGCCTTGCAGTAGTTGGACTGTCGACAAAGCTAAATTTCGGGAAGCGTCCTTGAAGTCGGCGTCAAGCTCGTTGAAGCAGCGAACAATGTCAATATATGAGAGCGGCTTGCGCTTCATTCGGTGGGTCGAGGACATGATAAGCCAAGAAGTTGAAGTCGAAGAACGAGTAGACCAGCTCGCAAGATAGTTGAGTATATAAGTGTCGTTCTCGAGCGTTGTCTTCGGGAGAGTATGGTAAGCCTGTGCTGCAATGCAAACAGTTGGTCGGTGTAAACGAACCTCGAAACAACATCCACAATGTCGAGATCCCTAAGCTTTCACAACGGGGGAACGGCGGGAAAGGTCGGAAACGGTTACCAGTGCATGGTTCCCGGATTCTCCTTAATCTTGTCTGTGGATTCCGTTCCGATATTTGCCTCCGGGCAGGATGGACAGAGGAGATTCGCGGGGTGGAGGCCGAAATCGGACTTGGTAAGCCGTTTTTGAACCCTTTGCAACATATAGACCGTTTCGCAACCCCATTGCTAGATCTGTACCAGCTAGCGGTCAAGAAGTCCGCCAAAAGTAGAGAAATCAGCAAGGTGAATATCTGTCAAGATCGTCGAGTCATGGAGAAATGAGTCACCCGTCGGGCCTTGATTATATGAGCTGCGCCGACTAATGCACCGCCGTTTACAGCAGTTGGTGAGAGTGTTCAAACCCGTTCACCCTGTACCAACAGAGCGAAGGCACGAATATAAAATCGGAATAGAAACGAATTCGTACGGGGCTGTCTCAGCGCATGGGTCGCGGGTAAATAGCAACAGAAATAGATTCGTCGCAGAAACCAAACAGTCGGTTCAATCAGCCTGGAAATTTGCTCAGCAAACACATCCAATGTAGATCGTCTTCTTCAAGCGCTTACAATCCGTTTCGATGTACCGCTTTTCATATACCTTTTTTTAAAAGCGCAGCAATTTCGAAAATCCCTCCGCCCACCCTATACGCTGTGCCATCCACAAAGGCATCGAATTCGGTCCGCAGTTGGTCCATATTTTCGTGCAAATCCTCAGTCTCTCGCTGAATATACACCGTCTTCATGCCACTGTCCTTGACGATCAACGACAGCAGAAGATTGACTGACAGGAACACCAAAATGATACGCACATTTTAGCTGCAGCACGCAAATCATACGCGTGAGCTGCAACCATAACGCAATCAGCCGGGGCCATATCGAGTAGCTCTACAGCTCTTGAATACATTTGGGGATCCGGCTTGGCGAGCGTGCGCAGCGTACATAGCTCAGTGGGTGGAGGGGAGATCATGAGAACAGGCACCTACTTTGGTCAGATTTAGTAATTGCGATGAAAAAAGGCTGTGGAAAGGAAGCCCTGTTGACTTTACAATATCCAGCTGAAGTCGGGTCGTCCCGTTTGCTAAAACTACGCTGCGCAGCAGCGCAGACGAAAGCTCTGTTACAAGCACATGGCCATCGGTAAGAGAAATGAGCGTACACAAAATAATCTTGCTTCAAAAGCTCGATGCCGGGTATTGCATCAGGCCAGGCTAGACATCGCAAGTAACCACTGAGAGTCGTAGTGAACACGCCGCGTTGGCCCACCTGTCTGATTATGCCAGCTTTCCACAAGGCTCTGTCTGACATCTTCTCCCCAAACTGCAAAACTCACACCGGCCTCTTCCAAGAGTTTGTCAAGCACTCTTCTACGCTCCAAATCCTTGAGATACTCCGCGTCGCAAATACCCCCTTCCTACCTATGAGTTATGTCAATGTCTTCACTAGGCTCTCCCTGCTCAAATCGGCGATGTATCTCCTTGAAAAATTCGGCGCGCCACGCAGCAGCGAGTCTCGGGAGATCGACAGCCGGTGTAGGAGGTTGACACTCTAAGCTAGCGACAATGGACGATTTCCAGTCGGTACACGTTCCCATTAGGTCGAACACCACCGCTCCCCGAGGTCGTTTGTGTGGAGTGGTATTTGCTTCCATGGATGGTTTCAACTTGGTGGTTGAAGAAGAGTTAGGGCTGTGATGCCCATCACGGATTGATCCGTGGTTCAAGTTGAACAACTTTGTTCGGGATTTTCCAGCCTAAGGCGCATTCAATGTACAAATTCTAGAAAGAAATATCTACGTGGCCTTCAGCCGAAAGTCAGTACAATAACGGTCACATCGTCTCCAGGCCTCTTCGGCATGACCCTTTCCAACAAATATGTGGCAAGATTTCCGACGCCGTTGCGGATCCCCTCCCGAACTGTCTCAGCCGCCATCTCGCTCGTTACAAGGTCAAATAGCCCGTCCGACCCACACACAACGAAGCCGCTGCCTGTTTCACGGTCTTCTGCGCTCAAACTCATTACGCCGGTGTCCGGGGTGGGGGTTATATACGGCGGTGTGCGATACCCATAGAAGTATTGGTAATATTGTTCGTTCATGGGGACCTTTTTGCTTGCCCTGTCCAGCAAGGAAAAGACGTCCACGTATTTCTTGTGTTTCCAGTTGTTCAGCCCGCGTGGGAGTTTGTAGTACCCGTCGCCGAATCCTAAGTAGAAAAATAGAAGGGGAAGCAAAAACATGAGTGAAGTGAACACAAGGAGGTATACGCCTAGTATGATGCTTTTATTTACCTCGAGTGCTCATAAGTTTCCCGAATAATCGGCCGGAGACGATGAGTGACGGCTCATTTGGATGCTCCCGGCTTAAACGCTCTTGTTCCGAGGAGGATTTCGCGTTTAGGTCTACTGTTTGTTGGATTCTGAGCTCCGCTGTACTTGGTGGATTTGAATTTTCTTCGGAATCACCTGATGGTACTACTTCACAGACGACGGCGCGACAGTCTCCGGCGTTCGCATAAATGACACGCCGTCCAGGTAGGTCAATATCCAGTATGAGAGCCATGCATCCGGATCGGAGAATTTTCGCGTGTTGTATATGGTCTCCAGAACGGGCGCGCAAGAATGAGGTGAAAGGGGAATAATCGCGCTCGGATGCATCTAGCATAGCTTTGTCTGTTGCCTCGAAGATGCGGGTATGTTCTTCGGGCTTGGGAGGGCACGCGAGCAATGCGGGAGGCAGAGTCTTACTAACATGTTCCGCGGCGTCAGTGCCACCGTGGCCTGGATATACAAGGTGTCACGTCGTATTCAGTTTGAAGTAAGTAAGCGAGGTTGAGTTGAAGTGGTACCATCGTAGACGCCTAATATGATTCTGTTGTTGTCTGGAGATACAGATATAGAGATGCGGTCCTCGATGGGTCGGTCTGTCGGCTGGAACTGGACCGAATAAATGGTTGCGTCGCCAACGGTTTGGATGCCCTCATGGGTCTTCAAGTTTCCGGGTGCCATGACAGGGGGTGGACAGATGCGACCACTAAAGAGAGGACAAAACGGCTATCTCTTTCTTGAGCAAGCCGTAAGTAAAGAGATATAGCAACAGCGCGGGTTTACTGTGAATTTGAGCTGGATGATCAATGTTGCTGCTAAGGAAGAGAGGAGGGTAAACAGAAACAAACAATTTGGTTGAACATTTCCTTTTTCGTACAAGTTGCTGTTAGTACGAATCTACGATGCATTTTCTCGGCGTTCTCTTCAATACAAATTGGCAACGACCTCCGACAGCTGGGAATATTCTGAAATTATTCATAATGCATCTCAAGACCAGGGGTCGAAAGTCGACCTTCTCCATTGATTTGAAAATTCGACACAATTGGAATTACAGTAGAAATTCTCCGGTAGGCCCAAGCAGATCAAGTCCTCCCTCGCGATATTTGGCACACATATCTCGCCAAGATGACTGAACGCGAGAATGTTCGAACTTGAGGCGAAGCGTTAGTATTGTGCTGTTGTGATAAAAATCAAAGGAGACGAGTTTTGATGCTGGATTATTTTATAGGGAAAACACGATGAAAGCCCTGTTGGTTTTTTTTTGTTCGCTTCGCACCTTTGCCCGCTGTACCGCAAATCCGGAAGTCGAACGGCGCGCATTGAAACGCCTCAGCCCGAGCTGCACGGATTTGGGCGATCATGACCTCAGAAATAAATTGACATGACATTGACGTGATCCGGTTACTTCGATCGTACAGCCACTGTTGTGGTTCTTTGAGTTTTCGGTCCGACGTGGCCGAGAGAGGGTAAATAGGACCTACAACTTTGACTTCGCTACAACTTGAAGTCCACTATGAGTATCCCTGCTCGTTCTCGGTCGAGATCCTGCGGAGAGAATTCGGTGTCATCTATATTCGCTGTCTTTTTTTTTATTTGTTCTTACAGCGTTTTGAACACCAACTCTTATCACTGGCAGCTTGTCTAGACTCGTGTGGTTGTCTCGACACAACCCCGAGTAGTCCATTATTATTGTTGGTTGGTGGCGGCCATGTTCGTCGACGCAGCGACTCTGGCAAGACGACCGGGCCAGCTATTGGCGCATCGACAACCGAGAAATCTGCTTAGCGCCGGCAAGAGCGCCGGTCTGTATCGGCTTCCGACGCGATGCTTGCCTCAGTTCCGCAATGGTGCCATCCGCCTAAAGTAGTAAGTATTGAAGTAAAATATAGAGTCTGCGAGATATCTCACCAACAGTCCGTCTCATCATGATTTCGTGGAGCTTGGTTACGGATACACAACCTCGACGCCACGGATTCTAGTGGGCGGTGGACGTAGGTGGACGTTCAGCCACGTCGGGGTAGACGTTTACCTCGGTGCACTTACACGAAAAATTGCAATCAAAAAATGCGGACATCTAACCGAGGCGCTCTGCTGCGGGCGGTGTGAGACGGTGACTCAGTTCAATCTCCCTGCGAAGAAAGCTCTGGAAATTGGAAGGCCTCATTTCTGCAAAGGACTGGATATACGTGTTATTTTAGTGGAATTTTTGAGGCTGGCCTCGCTGAGTACGGAGCAGTGCAGTGTTTGAGGGAGAGATAGGCTGTGTGAGAGGACAGATCTAGAGTGTTTTGATGAATTGATGATGAGGTTACCAGAACAAATGGCAGCGCGTAGCTGCCTTACCGGCTTTCCCTTCCACGGCCAAGTCCACACCTTCGTCTGCGGCCTTGCTTGCTTGCCTTTCCTTTTCTTTCTCTTTCTTCTTACCTTCATCTGCTGGCGACCAACTTCTAGCACATAATGCTTGCTTCCCTCAGAAACTACCGTCCAAATCGTAAAAAAATTACGAGCAAGTCTCCATTTTCTTTCAAGCGCCCAGATCCAGCGTCCCCCCATCCATACGCGACTCAGGTTTTCGACATCGGCGAATCTTCATTCGAAGAACCAGCCGACTCGGACGTCGTCTCCAATGCTTCTCGCGGTGGTTTCGAGCCCGTAGTGGCTGCCGCGCCTCCACAGCTGCCTCCGGTCGAACCGGTCAACTCCCCGAGAGTCGAGATCGACATTGACTTGACCCCCGCCGACTGGTTTCCTTCTCATTTTCTCAAAACCGATTCCATCGCTGGTCCGAGCAGCTTGACCGGCGCTGCAACAACTATTGCCGAATCCTTCAATGCAGCCAAGTCTGCTGATACATTTGACTCAGCTGACGCCGCGAGCGAAGAGGAGGAGGAAGACGACGACGAAGAGGATTACTCTGACGCTTCCGAAGATAATTTGGAGGATTTAGATGTGCGTGTGCTTTCACAACTGTATCAAAGAGCGCAACAGCTTATAACACTACGTAGGCCTCTGACTTTCTAAGCGTACCAGAGAATGACGAGACCCCAAATCAATCATCCGTGTGTTGCAGTCCCTGGACTATGATCTCGAATTAACCCGTTTCCTATAGTCCTTCCCTCGCAAAGCCGCTCCATCACCCATCAAGATTCCGAACGCGTCTCTCCATGGTCCCCGCGTGCAACTAGTCCGCTCCGCCACCACCCAGTCTCGCCCTGAATCCACATTCTCCTTTGAGGGTGTTTCCGCCGTGTCAGGGACTACCATCGCCCGCGCACTCATCGGCGATTCATTCATACTGTCCAACGACCGGTCCTCAAAATACCGCAGTGGGGCATCAGTGTTGACGCGGTCTGATTCAGCCACGCTCCCGCGCGGCGAACACCCCTTCTCCCCCGCCTGGACCATTCGGAAAAGCGGCGCATTCACGCCCGTCGACGCGTTGGGCGCCCCGATTCCGCCGGTGCCGCAGATGCCCGAAGGGTTACGGCGTGCGATTGCCGAGTCGCGGGATAGACTGAAGGTTGACGACGCTGTGGGGAAGAAGAACCGAAGGCGGAGCGGGTCTGATGTGGAGACGCCTGCGACGCCGTTGTCGCGGACGAACAGTGGTTCGGGCATGTCCCGTGCGGGTGAGGAGGAGGATGCGGAGAAGCAGAAACGCGTGTCGCGTATATCGGAGGCAACGACGCCGGTGTCAGCGGTGTCTGCTACACCTGACCCCAGTGCTCCCGACAGTGCGGTCAACACCGCTACCGCATCTGACGCGTCCCCCAACACATCTCTCAATTTCCAGGGAGCTGTCTCCCCCGCGTCGTTCCCCACATCCCCCGGGGAATCGACAACCTCAGCATCCGACAATCGGTCGTCGCGTGACATTGACAATGTGCTAGATTATTATAATTTTGAGGCTAGCCCTGGATACACTGGTGGAAGTGGTGGACAGAGCGCCTTTGATCTCCCGAGCCCCGACCCAGTGGATCCCAACCGCTTCCAGCCGGCATTTTCGCCGATCACAGAGGAGACCAGGTCTCAGCTGTCGCCGAATTCGTTTACCTCAAGAAGGACCAATGGCAAGCTGTCCTTGGCGTCGACGCCTTCGCCTTCGACAGGTGGTGGTGAGCAGCATGTTCAAGGTATGCTAGTATGGTATACTGATTTTTTCTCTGCATCAATAGGACGAGTAGAATGGCGGGGAAATGAGATACGGAGTTTACCACCGCACCCTCTCCTTCCCATCGGAGATCGTCCACGGTCTAGCTCATCTGTACGTTGTCCGCTTACTACAGATTCAAGAATCTTCTGAATTTCTCGCAAACAGTTATTACCTGCCCCAATCGTCATCCCGCCTCCTCCTCTACAATCCATCAGCGCCTATCCAGCCTCGCCACTCTCATCCACCGCTGGCGATGATCATCTGGAGCCTCCTTCTCGTGGCCTGTTCCATAACCGCCAACGCTCCGGCAGCACACCTGCCCCAATCAAAGTCGTGCGCGATTCGCGCGACATAACCGCCTACAACATCACTGTCACCCCGCGCGTCGGCACGTCTTCCAACGGGTCGTCTCCCGCAACAGCGGAGGACGCACTGGCCCGCCAACAGCAGACATTTCCAGAGACACCCAGCGCGTTCAGTCCGACGTTTTCGCCCTCGACGGATGCGAGTGCGGGGGATAGGAATTCGATGGTTCCACCTCCAGTGCCGCCCTCAGCGTCGGGGGTTGTAGGGCCGAGACCGGGTTATACCAGCCTGGCGCAGCAAATGTTGTTGACGAGGGCAGCAACAACTGTGCGCGGGGCGAGGCATTCGAGGCAGGCGAGTTTGACGCGTGCCAGGAACCGTGGGACGGCGATCTTTCCGTCGGCAGAGACTGCAACGTTGTTGAAAGAGGCGATACCGAACTCGCCTGAGGATGACGCAAATGGGAACACGTTGCCGGCATCCTTGGTTGAGGAAAACGAGGAAGATGAAGAGCGGAAACAGGGAGAGGTGGACGACCAGACGTCGTCGCAGGGACATGCCTTTCCATCCAATGACGCGGCATCGGAGGCCGATTCGGCGTCAGTATATACACCCTCCATCCAATCGTCTTACCCGTCCCCGCCGCCACCGAATAGGTCCTTCCATAGGCTTTCCAAGTCGGACGACTCGCATTGGCAGTCAATTGAGGGTCGATCGCAGGACCAGCATGAGAAACCTCACGTGGAGAAACCTTTACCAGCGATGCCTGTGTCACCAGCTGAGTCCCTTCCCTCTCCAGAGCCCGTTACCGAACTCGCACCATCCCCTGCTGCTCCTACTGCCGTACCAGCGGCGTTGAAGTCGGCATCCTCCTCCTCCCTTCCTCGGCCGTCGCATCGTCCCTCGCCGTCCGTCTCACCTGCTCCACTCCCTCAACCCCCTTCGCGGCGTTCTTCGTACAAATCCACTCCTTCACCCGCACCGCCGTTCGAACGTACAGAAGAAGCCGCCCTATCCTCCTCATCAACCGCCACCCCTGGCATCAATGAGCCTCATGTAGCGGCCTTCGAAACGACCGCTGAACCAGCAACACCCCCACCTCCGCTCTCGCCCAGGCAAAATCGTCCGCCACTCATGCTCTCGCCTCCTCCACCTCCCGTTGATCATTCACTTGGTTCGCCGCACATCGTTCCTGTCGTAACCCCCGTCACAAGGGGTGGCGACAGTCCGACGTTCTCGTCGTTTGGCTCGCCCCCGCCATACTACACGGTCATGTATGATCGTGACAATGCTCGAGACCAAGAGCGCATGACGCCCAGTACAGGCGGCTCGAACGGATACGCCGATAATTTCTTCCCTTCTACGCCCTCGCTGCCTTTGCGTGAGCAACGCACGTCGCTGCAGTCCCTCGCTCCCGCCACGCCTGGCCCGAACGGTCGTCGTGCGCGGCCACGACCGCCCCTCCCTGTTGGCCCGCGACGACCCAGCACGTCGACCGCCGCGCTACCGTCCCAGATGCGGAATCGCAACGGTTCGGTCTCTTCGATAAGCAGCCAGTTGCCTAGCGGTCGGAGGTTTCCTTCGCCAAGGTTCCAGACTCCGCAGCCGAAATGGCGTGGATACACCATGGATGCAGCGAAATGGACTTTCTCCTCGGCTCAACTTCAGGGGATTGTCTCTAGGGCAATACGGCAGTCTGCGGAGGCCTCATCAATACGACTGCTGAGGATGGAGACGGTGGATAGGGATATACCGGCGGAGTTACATCGACTCGAGATGCAGCGCACTGACGTTAAGACGCGATACAAGATGCTGGCGAAGCGCCGCACGAATCTAACTGCGCAACTGACTGGTTATATTGATGGCACTGAGCCCGAAGATACAGCTAACATTCTCCGTGCGGTGGAAAATCTGAAGGATATCTCTTCCGAACTGGACCGGCTGGCAGAAGATTTGCATTCCGCAGACGAGCAGATCGCACAGTTGATGTCTTTGCGGGATGTACATTCGGCTAGCGCACTAGCGATGGCCCTTCGCAAGCTAAATGCTAGCTTCTTGAAACAGATCGCAGAGGCCGAGTCATTGCGTGAGCAAGTGGAGACTCTGAGGGCCGAGAGAGACGAAGCGTGGTCACAGGCCGTAGATGTTGCCAACGACTTCGATGATCTCAACGAGCGGATGGAAGTAAATTCGCCAGGACCTAGCGTTTACAGCAAACGTTCCAGTCGCGTGCTTGCATCCAAGAAATCCAGCATTCGGGTCTCGAAGGCTGGGCTTCGTTCATCCAGTCGACGCTCCTCTGTCAGCAGTATTGGCAATCGAGCTAGTTCTTCCGGACTACCGTCCGCCACATTCGAAGATATTCCTCCGGTACCTCCAATTCCTCGCCGCAGGCCAGACGATATTAGAACAGATCTCTCAACTCGCGTATCTGCTGTAAGTTTTTCGGAGTCTGACATTATCATTTCTGACGCATACACAATAGCTGGCGACAACTCCGACATCGGAATCTCGGGCTTTGGACCAAGCACAAGCCGAGTTGTATAGCATGCTGGGCTTGGCCGTCCCCGAGAGGAATTCCCGCCGATCACATTCACTTATCATGAGTGCTGCCAGTGATTCAGAGAATCCAATTCTGTCCTCGCTTGCTCCTCCGGCCGCTAGTTCTCGACCACGTTCCGATGGCAGCCGCCCTACATCTCTACCCCCAAACACACATCTTTCTGAAGCACTGAGTGCCATGACCGCCGATGTAAGCGACAACCTACAGTTTTTTCTTACGGGAATCTGACAAACGAACTTCCAGCGGACTGCCATGATGGTGACCCTCGGCATACTTGACGACTAACTTATCCTATGTATCCACTAACTCTCCAGTCAAAAGGGAATAATCTCGCATCATATACCGCATTGTTTTCACTCATTTACCCCTCATTTGCATATTTTTTCTATTTAACTGCATAAAAGGCGTCGCATTGGATCGAGCCAGTCTCTGCTATTAGCCAGTGTAGCCCGTACATCGTAATGAAACATACATAAGTACATCGACAGCAGATGCAAAGCGTGAGTGAGTGAAATAAACTTTAAGGTATCATGCAGCAATGGGTAAGTTATAAGTACAGAGGAATTCCTCGAACAAAAAAAACAGAAAAAGAGAATGTCCCGTCCGCATGTCTAATGCCGAGCGCGTTTTCGGCGTATTTGCATATCGCCAGCAGGTGTTGGGGAAGGCGCAGGTAGACTGTGAGCGTCGTCTGCATCATCATCGTCCATTGACCGCGACCGTTTCCGAGAGTTTTGGTTGACGGGTGTCGCAAAGGCATCATCCGGGACATTGTCCGGGACGTCCGACAGCTCGCTCTGAGATCTGGGGGTAGATGGAACAGATGGAACAGCGTCCGGCTCTGGCTCCGGAGATGGTCGGCTTGGTGCCTTCACTGGGGACTTGGAAGCAGCCTTGCTCTTGTACGTTGCCCTCACGCGAGGTCGAGCTTTGGGAGTAGTCGGTGGCTCTGGCGAAGAGGGTCCGGCTTGGTCATCATCCTGGACGTTTTCTGGGGTCTTGGCGGGTCGCCGAGGGCGAGGACGAGGTCGCGGTGCTGGAGGTGGACTGGCTCGATCCTCGACCAATTTCTCCACCTCGCTGAGATCTGTCTCGTCCTCATCTGTTGTGAGGCCGTCGCCTTTGCTCGCTTTGGGCTTCCGTCCCTTGGTCCCTGCGACTAAGGCTGTTGAGTCGTGGGCTTGAAGATGATAACAAGCCGTCGAGTTACCTTTGTCCTTGGCCATGATAGCTGCCAGCCGTTTCTCATACGCCCGCTGTGGCTCCCAGACCTTCGAGGTTGCAGATACCTCAACCTTAGCTTGGGCGAGCACTTGGTCCATATGCGCTTTTCTGTGTAAAGGAAGTCAATCCGAGACCAATTGGAAACAAATGCACAGCAAAACTTACATCTTCATGGCGTCCCGACTCTGAATCGAAGCCAACAAAGGCACCAAAACCCGGAAAAACGTGATTGCGACCCGCAACGATTTCTTATTGCTGTTGGTCTCGTAGATGGCGATACGTTTCGCAATCCACGACAGCGCATTTGTCTGGATCTGCACAATATATTGCGGGTCAAGTTTCTTCAGGACAGCAAGATGGGCGCCGCGGAGGATAAACGTGGGCAAGAGGTGTTTGGCGAGCTGAACGGCATTGGTTTCGTCCGTAACGACTCCATCCAAGACCATAGTGAAAGCCTGTAGACGAAGTAAGCATACACACACATCAATCTGCGAGAGACCACTGACCTCTTGGAGTGCCTGGTTTACAACGACGACGACAAGATCTCCATTGTCCTTGGTCATGCCTTCCTCGCGTAGCATATCAACGATGGGCTTGGTGAAATGGTCAAAAGTGGTTCCAAGACGACCGTAATGCGACAGGAGAATGCCTGTGTGTCGAACGTGAAGAGCGCCAGTTTGGATAGCGCGGACGAACGTGACTATCAGTTCAATGAAGGCGTATTCCGTGAGCAGAGAGGTATGAGAGTTGGGATCGACTAAAACATTCTTTCAGTTCACATGATCCCCAAAGGAATATGAGATTGACATACCTTCCTTGACCGACTGCTTCGTTGGTGCGGCAGCCTTACCCTTGCCTTTGTCTTTCCTCTTCTTCCCCTCGGCGCCAGCATCACTCCCTTCTTCATCTCCACTGTCATTCTCTTTCTCGTCGTCACCGCCATCATTGGCGTCCTGCTCCGCACCATCAGGCCCCACCAACGTCTCAGCATACCGTTCAATCTCCGCCTGCACGTATCCCGCACAGCGAAACTGAACCTCATCGTCCAACGTGACGGCCGCAATCTGATGTGCAGGCCCAAAAACCATATGTAAATTCATGAGGCACATAAATGCCTGTTTTTATCGCATCAGTCTCAAATCGACTTTCTTTCAAGAGATTATATTATACTCACAGTGCGCGTCACGGCTTCAGCGGTGTTTGACTGGGTGCCAACCGCAAACTCGACAAGTTTCTCCAATAAGGAATCGCGCTGTTCCTTGACCTTATCAAGGATCTCGGCTTGCTCTGGGGCCTCCTCGTTCTCGTCCTCTGGATCGACAATCCGTAATCGAGTTGCTTTCCAGAAAACATGTACTGTCAACAATTGAAGTGACTGGGAAATCATCTGCCACCAAATGAGTCCCCAGTGCTTTGTGAATTATCCGCACGAGCAACTCACGAATGCCTCCTCCTTATACCCAAGCCGGCCACGATCTGCAAGGGCACTGACAATATTCCACGCATTGCTCTGCTTCCCGCCCTCATCCTCCTCCATCCACCCGCTCATATCGCGTGTACTACACAGCTCCGCAAGCCGAGCACACGTCGCCCCAAGCGCAATCACTTCATCTTCGTCGAACCCAGCCACCTCAATCTCCTCCCTCCCCGCGACCGCGTCCCGCAACGCACTCGACAGCTCATCCTCGAGCTCCAGCATCTTGAGGTTGTTCTGGTTCGACAGAGACGTCGCCGCAAGCAGATGCTGGAACGCACCAATCGCCGAGCGCAGGACACTGGGTTGAGAGTGTGACAGAAATTGCTTGATGATGTCGTCCCAGAGATTCGTGTAGTTTGTCATCATGCGCATCTCGAGGTATAGGTCGAGATTCATGAGTGAGGGGAGCGCAAGAACATTGGCAATACGGTTCTGATCTGTCTGATGCTTCATGAGCAATCGAGGGAGCGCTTTGATGAGGGCGCGAGTGATGTCGTTCGTGACTGTCTCTTCCTCCCCCTGGGTAAGATAGGTCAAATAAACTGAATTGAAACGAAAATGAACCACGCACCTTCTTCGCAACGGCCTTTGCGTGATGCAAACTGGCAACAAGCACCTCAATGAGCACCGTTTCTTCTTCCTCTTCCAATCGCCAAGCCTCGTCCACCAAGCCCTCATCGTTCGCCCGCGCCTTGCCATTGGCTTTGCCTTTGCGAGCCGGCGCCGATGTATCCTCCGCAGACGAGTGGTCGAGCAAGAGGACATCCAGTAGAGTCTCCCAGTCGCTCACAGCCTCCACATGATCCCACAACGCCTCCACCACCAGTCCAGCGCGTCCCAAGCGGTCCTCCGGAGAGATGCCCACCAACGCACTGGGTTCTTTCTGTTTGCTTGACCGTGCCTCCCCGCTCTCAGTCTCGTCTTCTTCTTCGTCTTCCATAGCCTCGTCCAGCCGCGCTCCCCACTGCACCAAGACTGTGCCAAAGGCCTTGACACCCGCCCGCGCGCGCTCCTCGTCCTTCACCATTCCCGGACGGCCCACGAGCCGCTCTTCGACAGTCTCCCGCCAACATTCGTGTACAAACGGGCCAATTGCGCGCCGCACGCCCTTCTCGGCATCGAACACGCACAACGCGACCGTCTCTCGCTCGTCTTCTTCCAAGGCGGTGGCAGCCAGCAGCTCGAGCACCCCGAGCGTCGAAACCCGCACCGCGGCATCCACGTCCTTTGTCGCCATCTCGAGCAGCCGAGTCTTGAAGCGTTCAGTAAATTGAAGGGTACGCGCGGCGTACGTCGACTGCGAGTATACACTGTCCAGCGCCTTGACGGCTGCGAGCCGCACAGGCGCCGCGGGGTCCGAAAGCACCCACCCAAGGTAGCGCAGATACGCCGCCTCGAGAAAGTGCGCTGGGTGTTTGGTGAACCAAGTCCCCAACGCGAGGACGCAATCCGCGCGGATGACAGGATCCAAATCGCGATATCGGTGCATGAATACGCCGTCGATAAACTCCTTGATGAATTCCTTGAGCTTGTCGCGGTGCTCGCGGATTTCGGCCGCCTTGGCGTCGAGATTCTTGTTCCCAGCGGCGGCGGCCTTGCCTGCGCGACGCTTTTTCTCGCCTTCGCGCTGGCGGGCGCTCAGCTCGGCTTCCTTCTCGACGGCGGCGGCGACGCCACACAAAGCGCTTTCGAGCTCGAGCGCGATGAAGGTCGCGGTGTGGCGGAAGCTGCGGATCTGGGAGCTGGACATGGCGATGACCCATGCCTGGAGGGTGGGGATGAGGTCGGAGGTGTAGAGGGAGCCGAGGGACGCGGCGGAGGTGATGAGGCGGTCGAGGAATTCGTGTAGCGACTTGCGGAATTTCTTGAAGGCGGGGAGTTTGGAGGTGAGGGGGTATGCGGCGGTCTGTTCTTGGTTCTTCAAGTCCTCGGTAAACTTGTCCAGCGCGTCCACGACGCCGTCGTAGTCTACCACCTGGTCTGCGTCAACAGATTCGTTGCAGCCACAGGAACGCAAGACAAGGTTGACGATTTCTGCCAAGGCCAGGCCAGGAGATTGGTCTAGGGACTCTAGAAAGTCCTCAGAAGTGGATTGTAGAGCAGCAGCAGGGTTGAGGATCGCGTCTAGCATCTGAAAATCAATATACATCGCACAAAAACAAACTAATTGCGCACTGAAGAGGGGATTGTCGGCATGGATCTTGGACTCCTTTGCCACCTGCTGTGGGTCAAACGCGTCCTCATCATCCTTGGTTTTCCGCGTTTTTCGCGGTTTCTTCGCGATTGGAGACTGCTTGGCCTTTCGCCTGGGCTTTGGGTCGTCGTCGTCGTCTTCCGAGCCAGAATCAGCGCGTTTGCGCTTTCCTTTCGGTGGCGTGTCGTCTGGTACGCTTTAGCGAGAAATTCGCGAAGGAAATGAATATTAGCAGCTCACCTGGTGATTGGGGTGCCACAGGTTTTCGTTCGCGTAGGGAGCGTCGGGGGGCGGGGGTCGTGCTCATCGTGGACGCGAAAGGAGGATAAATAACACGAGTAAATATTAGGCGGAACAAGCGGTCCGAGCAAGCCGGACTCAGAAAGCAGCTTGATTCGAACGTGATCCGAGCGCATGTAAATACCAAGATCAATGAATCAACTCACTCCCCCCAATCCTCGTTGCACAGGACAGTCTGTCAGGACTGAATCGGTCGTGTTGCCGCGAAATACTGTGCATATGTGAATTACCAAAGGCAACAAGTCGCGCCAGGCCTTACAACTGTGAAAATCGCGTCTGTTTTTTTCCAAAGCTCTCCAAAGTCTCGTCAAGAACTCTGAGAGTCTGACAAGGTTCATCTCATCTATCGAGTAAAGTAAAGAAACACCACAAACCCTGTTCATAGAGCCTGAGGCTCCGTTTGATCACGTAGCCTTGGCCTAATTTCACTTGGAGACGACCTTCATCGACTCATCACCAGGTCGAGGATCTTCGCAACCGGCCCACCCCCCAGGCTCCCCCCTGAACCAAACGCTCCCCATGTCCCGCGCCGAACAAAAAAATGCTCGAGAGACTCGGACTGCTCACCTCACTCAGCAAAGCTCATGCCGCACCTCGCATGTGTCGACCGTTCTAAATGTTACCCGTGTCACGTCTTCCGGTCCCATACAAACCAAAATCCAAGTCGACCTCCCACTCGATACGCCCTTCGAAGAACTCGCGCCCATAATTCAGCCATTCATTGACCTCAACATTCCAGCTTGTACTCGGAGTTGTCTCACATAAAACGCCCAACTGATACATATTCAGCGAGTTTCGATGTCACCCCAGCCAGTCTGATTGCCTTGAATGTGACGACGGGACCTTCGATCTATAAAGGGATCTTGAGAATAAATACGTGTGTACATTCGCATCTAATATCCCACCGAACAACACTCACTTCTGGGCCTCTGGCCATCTCCCAGCGGCGAACCGCTCGCTCAATACTACAAGAACTACCGTCGGCGTCACCGGGGTGTCCCAGGCAGACAGATATTGAGCAAATCGAGTATTGCCACGCGCAGGGGGTACGGTGGACAGGAAGCAGAATGTTCGGAATCCACCGTCACGGTGGGCCCAGCCAAGTTCAGCTTCAATCGCACACTTCGTGTGCCAGACAATGCCAAAGAATACGCCCTCCCACCCGTGCGATTACATTCATGAATGCGTTAAACCAGATCCCAACGAATATCAAGGGCCTGGGCACCTTTCCTATCGTTAAAGCTCAAGACTACGCCGATCTTCCTGACTTCATCAAACAGCGAGGAGGTTATATAATGGTAGGTCGCCTTCACTGCTCGAAGTTCTTGCTTATTTTTTCAGCCTCTCTTCCAACGTGAAGCGCTTTGGATTGACATTGACGGAGGTGAACTATAAAGCTTTGCGGTGTTACGGGCTTAGTAAGACTTCTACTAGGACACTGCGCTATCAAGATCTCGGTTGGCGGTATGCGAGAGTCGCTTTGTCACTTTACCATCTTCAATTGCCTCGCAGGATTCAACGCCATCACGGGCGGCAAGCATAATGAGCAGCCGCCAGAAGGACTCCAAGACTATGTTGTTGGGGGGAAGCAGCCGTGGCTCGATGGAATTGCTGTTGCGCCAGGAGTGGTGCGACAGGTACACAGTGTTTCTTCATTGTCGCAAATGCCCCACTAACCAGATCCAGTTTGTAGCCATGAAACTCGGCCACGGGCACACCATTGAAGAGCAACTGTCCGAAACGCGAAACGGGGGCATCCAAATCGATGTATACCCTTCACTCGTGGGCGTAGTCAAATTCTACCAACGGACGGCGCAACATAAAACTCTCGATTTGGACAAAAGCCCAGCGCAACTCGGCGTCGAGGTCATGGACCAGATCATCATGAGCAGCACGTGAGTAAAATCTTCCTTGCATGAGATTCCGCACATCCAAACTGATGGTATGTGCAGAGAATTTCCCTTGAAAACTCTTGGAGACCTCGTTAAATACGCCGCCCCGGATCCCGTCCTCGACGTTTTCTATCGAGATGACCCGCATCCCATCTATATCTCGGTAAATGTAGACGGCAAATCCATGAATTTTCAAGTGGAACGGGGCGTCACAGTCCGCGAACTGAAGGACAGGATTCAAAAGAAGGCTTGTACTACGCATGATGACTACCGACTGGTATACGACGGGGAGGGAATGGACGACGAAAGCCTTGTTTCGGGTACGTATTGTATTAAAGTATACCAGTCGCGTCCATAACATGCTTCAGATTATGGCGTGGGGAACGGTGATACGCTAGACCTCTTATATCAAGTGCGCGGTGGAGGTTCGGCGTATAAGTCTCATAAATAGTCGTCGAATCTCAAATCTCGCTTTTGCAGGGGGTCCAGTTCGGGGCTCTCGATCCAAGCCAATGGGTATCGCGGCTGGCGGAAAGATTACACAAAAGATCTACCAGGATCAGCATTCGCCTGTGATCTACGATGAAGAAAACGCACAGCGGGTTTTCATTCATACCATTTCGACAACTCTCTGGGAGGTCAGAACCCCTTTGGCTTCACCGACGCACGAGTTTCTCACTTGCATTATAGCAAATTACAGGTGTTCTCTGTCCGATGACGCCGATTACCCCGACACGTAGGTAAACCTTGCTTTTCAATGAGCGGTATACTCAATCAACTGTTCCATGTCTCTAGTTTATAAAGCCCACAAGTTTCCTTGGTACCAAATTTACGACGAGCATATGCTTACAGTCGATCCCAACGACGCATTCAACTCGGTTCGGTCCATCCGTGAGGTCGATTCGAAGGACATCAATCCCGCCGCGCCGCCCAACTGTTCTAAGCATGGTCGACGCAATAGCGAATGTGTTCTGCGACCCTGCAACCACACTGTCTGTTATGAATGTCTCGGCAAGTGTGTTATGACATCCCGTTGTGGGGTGTGCGGGTCGAATGTGAGGCAGCGGGTGGGGTTCAAGAGCTCTGTGCCGACGTTGGAGGATGATTCACAATGGATGGAGATGCGTATTACAGGGATTGAAAGTGGGATTTCGGATGTCACGACGCTCATGCTCGATGAGGATTCCGTTTCGAGCTTGCATGGTGCTGTGGAGGACAGCCAGCCTCCGAGGAAGCGGCGCAAGGTGTACGAATAAGTACGACTCGGACTCGGACTATTGGGAAGTACCGCTTTAAATTTTATTGTGTAATTATCATGTATGTTCAATGTATGTTGCGATGTTCAGCAACTCGGTATGAGTGGGCGGTACTCCTCGTGGGCCCTTGCCTCATTATTATTATCGAAAGCTACTACTAGTATTCTGATTTCGCAGACAAGACTGCAAAAGGCTGAGAGCCGGCCCTCAGCGGGTCGAGTCACTCGGGATAATCCGGTGGCGATGTCGTGACATTATGTGACTGACCAGTTTCACACCCAATAAATACAGTCAAACTCCTCCTTCCTCCACTCAAGCAACATGGGAAAAGGTACCGGCTCCTCGACTCACCCGTCGTCGTCGCTCATCGTCCTCTTGCTGGCTAGTCCACGGCTCCCTCGCCCGTGCCGGTAAAGTCAAAGGCCAGACACCAAAAGTCGACAAGCAGGAGAAGAAAAAGACACCAAAGGGCCGCGCAAAGAAGCGCATCTTGTACAACCGCCGGTGAGCGCTCTCTATCATCGTTCCAAGAGATCCCAACTGACGCTTTGCCAGCTTTGTCAATGTAACAACACTACCAGGCGGCAAGCGGAGAATGTTAGTCTTATTTCTTCGTCATCGCTTCGATACCTTTCCTTCGCCATCCCCGACACCCCCGCGTCCGCTCTGCCTGATGATACCAGCCAAAACAAGCATAGTTCACACTGAATCTACTGTGTTGATAAACATGCATCTAACGTCTTTCGCTCCTATCTGATCCATTCCTCTTCTCTCCATCCTATTTCCAAGCCGTGGTACTGACTAACATTTTTTCTGTTACCAGGAATCCCAACCCAGAGAAGTAAACGCCACCCTCCAAGGTCGGCTGGTACTCCGATCCGTGCTCGGAGTCATTTGGCCCATCAGCAGAGGGATGGGCGGTGGGTCGTGGTGGCCGGGGTTGTTATTCATTCCTATCTTCGCTCTGCATAAACACTACAACATGCTTTCGTATTACATGCCCCAAGCCATTCATGATCCATCCTCAGTCCCTCATCGCATCTGTAATTCAATCAACAGAAGGTTTATTGAACAAGCACATTGTACAGCAGGTAGAAAACAAGATGAATATGGATACAAGATGATGAGCTCTTCGACGTCTGGGTCTGTGTTCAGCGGTCCATGTTCATATCTGGATCGTCCTCTCCGTCGGCGTCCGCGTCGACTGCATCGAGAATGACATCCTCAAGTGTCTTAACCAGGCGTGGTTCAGACTCTGAGTCGGTCGTGCCGATAACATCATGAGAAAAGTCCTCTGTGAATTGTCCTGGTTCAGATGCTGTTTCTGGCTCAGCAAGCACCCGCTGACCAAAAACCTCAGATATTCGCAGAATGCGGAGGGATACAGAGGGTCCCTGCTCAATTGGACGGGGGGAAACCTCGTATCGAGCATAAGTACCATGAAAAGGATCCAACTCAGCGCCAGCTAGTTCAACAGCAAGGGTATTGGAAAGAACCGGGTCGCCTTGCAATTGCACGGGCTCGGCATCGACTGGCTGTTGTTCCAGTGCAGTTGTCATTTCAACGTCGTGCACGGAAGCATCTGCGACTGCTTGTGAATCAGGCGCTTCAACGCTCTGCTCTGGTTCTTCTACCTCCTGCGCCGAATCGCGTCGCGCAATCCTAGGCTCGTCTCGCAAACGCAAGTCCTTCGGCTGGGGAAGACCTTTCTGAGGTGTGACGACGAGCGTGCTCAGACCTGCGATTGGAATGAGCGACATCACAGCGGCCGAAGGCGCAACAGCAGGCAATTTGCTTCGGTCCTTGCGGGGACGCCCGCGTTTGCGTTTGACAGGCTGGACAGTAGACTCGTCCACAGGTATCGCCGACATGTCAGTCGCCATCTCTTTTTCTTTCTGTTTCTCCCTCTTCTTGCCTTTGCCCTTGGAACCGCTACCCACCGCGCTTGGCCCCTGGTCAAAATCTGAAAGTGCAGTAATGCGATCCTCAGACGGCGACCGCGTCGGCGCACTGACACAGGACATTGACACACGCCTCCGTTTCGCTGGCGGTGGGGATGCTTCTGGCCCATGATTATAGTCCCGCTTCGCAGCGAGCCGTCCTCGACGTCTGGTCATCATGCCTGTACCGCCGCTCGTACTCACGCCGGACGGTTCAGCCCCAATGCCATCCTGCGGAGCAACAAAGAAAGAACCCAGCCGCGCCGTCCTCCCCTTCCCCTTCACATCAGTCTGCGCGCCGACATACTCAGCATCGGCATCCGCGTTAGATCTGCTCCTATTCCTATTCCTCTGCAAAGTCGTAGCACCCCCTCCCAACGCGTACTCAGGCGCAGGCCGCTCCCGATAATACCCCGCGCCACCTCCAGAGCGCTTACGCTTCTCCCTCTCCCGCTCATCGTTCTCGCGGTCCAGACGCTCTCGTTCACGCTCGCGATCCATGCGCTCGTGCTCAGCGCTAATGACGCCAGCAACCACCCCGGCGCGATTCCGGCCAAGGCGGCGGGCCGCGAGGAGGAGGTGTTCTGCGCGCGCGTCGGATATTGAGAGTTGGGGCGGGGCTACGGCGCGGTGGGTCAGACTCCTTGTGCTCGAGCGTGCGGGTCTCTTGGATGCGGAGGTTGCTATGGTGCGTATTGTGCGCGCAGAGGGAGGCGGCGCCGGGAGGGCCGATGCGGAAAAGGCGTCATCATTCGAAGTTTTCGCCGCGCTTTCGTTATTGGCATGCAAAGCTTTTCTCAATTGCGCCGCGAACTTCTTCTTGCGAGTTATGGCGTCGTGGACGTTTTGGAGGGAAGGGTATGGAAGGGAGGCGAAGTAAGAGGATGCTTGGGCTAATGAATGTAGGGATGGCGGTCGGAAGTTGGGTTGTGACGGTTCGGTAAAGTTATGATCTACGGTTGCGGTATGATCTGTAGATGAATGGGCTAGGAGTGTGTCAGTTGAAGGCAAAGGCGAGACGTTTTCTGTCAAATTGTGGATTTCTTGTTCACGTGGGGAATCAAGAGTGAGATTGTCTGCGGTTACTGGTACGGCTCGAGGAACAAAAGGTTGCATAAGGATATGCGGTTTGAGTTTGCAAAGGTCAGCTTCGAGGGCATTGATACGTCCTTGTAATTTATGCAGCTGAATGAGGCGATAAATTGGACCTGCGCCCAAAACCGCGGGGACACACCTTTTCTCTGAGCGCATTGTTATCGAATTCCAAATTGCTACACATTCGCTCCAATTCCTGCAGAATAACGAAACTTCAACCTACACAGCGCAAAACAATCGTGAATTGTTCTTACAGAGTCATGCGGACCATTCAGTTCACGATCTCTGCGCCAGAGCAAAACTTCTGCCGTGCGCTCCCAGGTCACTTTTTCGCTCTCCCACCTAAATCTCTCTTCCTCTACTCGTTCCCTCAGGTATTCCCGTTGTTCGACGAGATCCGAAATCGTTGCGGCCTGTCGCATGAGTTGAGAACGATCTAAGGAGGGCAGTTTGGGATTTGTGAGATGTAAAACCTGCAGAACAAGTCAGGAAATGTTCGCAGCAGGCAAAAGTTCACGATATCGACAAAACCGAAATAGCAAATACCATCTCTAATAATTCACGCTCCCGGTGGGTTGACTGGGTGAGGTCCGCCGTACTTATACCCATTCGAAGAGCCGTAGCTCTCATCTGGGCGACGTCCTGCTCCTGCAATACTTCCTCAGCAGGGGAAGCATGTCTTGGCTCGTGTGGCGGAGGCATAGAGTGCAGAATATCAGAAGGCAAGAAAGAGGGCGGAGGCGTAGAATCATGAGCCATAGTTCAAGCAAGATTGAGAAAAGAATTCAGTAGATTGGATAGATACAGAGACTGTGAATTGATATTTGATTGAGATTGTGGGCGTTTCCAGCGAACGGTCCACAACTGAATCTTACTTGGGTAGATGTAGCAGAAACCTCAGCGCCAACACAGGGATTGGGGTTGTGAATGTATCAGCAGCTCACATTCGAATGAAGCAGGATACAGCGTGGTGAGGGTTGAAGCTAAAATGGCTAGCCGGTGGGTTCAACACTAAATGATCTCGGCAATTCCCGATCTCTCTTTCTGCTGACTTCTACTAGGGTTGAAGAATAGGTTTACTGACTGGAAGTCAACGACTCAACGCGCTTTTGCCGCCGATGTATACCTTTAGTGACCTCCCAAATGAATTGCTTCTCCAGATTTTTCCTCATTTCCCACTCAAGTCACTCATTGCAGCGCTCGGCGTCCGCTCGCTCTGGCGCCATCTTGTTCCTCTTGCCGAAATCAACCCAGCGCGTCGTGGGCTACTAGAACTATATCTGCAGATAATCGTGTCCCCAGTTTTCTGCCAGACGCGTCCCTGGTTGCTGGAACGGCTGCTCCCGTTTGACAGAGAGGCTTACATTGATTCTTAAAATTCTTTGCTGGAACAACACAATTATCTACCGGAGGACTTTCGCATTTGGATCCTTGAATGGCCGACCAAAGCCGTAATTGCGGGCTGCTGGCCGGGCCTCCCCACAACATACTACGGCCTCGACAGCGAAAACAAGTTGATGCCCCGCCGTGATCGACTTTTCAGAGGCTGCAATTGGGTGGGGCGCCAGCCTCCCATCCTACACGCAGTCGAATTCTCCTACATACAGAACCCCAAGGAAGCGAACCCGCAAGATGTCCCTGCCCTGTTGGTTTGGGAGGAGTATCTTATGACCTGGCTCGTCCTGGGTCCGAAATCTCTCTGCTCGCATGGTGTATACACCGTTGGAGACGATGAATATTACGGTGACTTTGAAGATAGATCTGGTCAAGAGGGACTTGACGAGGACACGGAGCCGTGGTTCAAACCTGACGGGGACTATATGGATGCAGAGGAGGCCTGTACGGTGTATAGCAGCTGGACTTATTGGTTGTTGCAGAGGTTACACCACCTGGAATCGATGGAAAGACGCTACGATAGAATGATGGAATATCCGGAGCCGTCAGAGTCGCGGCCATGGGGCGACAACGATGAGGGGTTTCATAGTCAGCCGCGGGCAGACCGGGTGTGGAAGCCGAAGAGTTAGCGTGGTCATTGCCTGTGTCTAGTGTGTACGTTGTTCTCGAAAACTAAAATTTCATGGCGATTGACAGGACTGTACAGGACTGTACTAGAAGCAAGCAACGATGAAATCTGCGACGTTGATTAGGCGGAATCTAAAATAGCAGACAAAATTTATGGCTAAGCATTGCGAAGGATACATGCAGTTTGTTCCTCAGTTCGTCAACTTGAACTGCTCGCACAATGCCATTCCATGGAACTCTTCCCCATTTCCACCGGACGGCGAGGCAATCCTAGCGCTCACGTTTGCAATGAACCGCCCATATACAGGGCTATCGCCCAACTCCACCAAGTTTCCAAGGATATGGACATCAGCCTCCATTCTTCCCTTCTCCGACCCAAGATCCAAAGAAATGTGATATCCGGCGGGGTTGGGAATGCTCACCACGGGTGGGTACATGCTGCCATTGCCCGGGCCTGTGGGACGGACAGAGATGCTATCCGCGGCGCAGGTCGCCGTGACAATCTTTCCGTCCTGGGCGAGGTACGCCGAGACGAACTCTTTTCCAGTGAGGTCGAGAAAGTCGAACCAAACTAGAGAGTAAGGCCCGACGTGGGCATGTCCCCAGTACCAAGACGCGACATGAGCGAAGAAAGGCTCGTCGCTCCAGTTCTGCGAAAGGCATTAGTGGACACATCAAGGGATAAACGTGGTTTTGGCGCACCTTGTCGTGGTATCCGATTCCTTCGAAGGCAAGGCTCGCCCCGTTGATCACAAGATTGACGGAAGCTTTGGAGTCTGGGATGGCGTTAGACCATCCGATGTGAGGGGCCACCTCAAGAGTCTCTCCAGCTTGCACCGGGGCACACGGAAGATGGGCGGGAGCAACCTTGATACCAAGTTCACTTGAGTACGGGGAGAATACACGCGAAGATGACTTCAGGCGACATACCGGTTGGAAAGTGATGGACCCTTTGACACCAGCAATTGGAGAATCGATGGTGACGGTGTATCCCGAGGATTGCCCAGACCACTTGATTCCCGTACCGTCCCACTCCCCGCTCGAATAATCGTTTTCCGCGATGATGCTCGCAGAGTCGGCCAACAACTGAGTGCTGACAAGCGTACCGTTCGGGAAAGTGACGACTATCTGTGCTGGCAGGGCGCCATCGAAGGGATCTAAAAATGGGAATGCGTCGTGCGACGTTGTATAGAGGATAACAACGGCGGTAGCAAGGTTGTCGGGGTCTGCTGAAACGACATCGAAGTACCACCAGTCGAAGACTGAGCCATTGACAGTTGATAGCTTGGGAGCGTCCAGTTGTGAGGAATACTCAAACTGGGCGATGCTGGCGCCGTTTTGAATTGTAGAAGGAACGTGGAAGACCTGACGGCCTTGAGAAAATGAAGCAGTCGCGAGTAGAATCGTCGAGAGGAGACTGAGGAAAGCCATTCGTGTTATTGGTGTTTTTGATAACAAGTAAACCTGGTATATATACGACCAGGAGTCGCAGCTGCGTAATGGTTCGACGGGCCGTGCTCTTCAGCGTTTGTCATTCTTGCTCTGCGATGAAGCCGGCTAGCCAGCGTAAGTCTCGCCAAGCCGGGAATATCGAACCATCGCAAAATCGACGGAGGACATGCTGAATTGCATAATTGAGAAGCCGGAAACGCAGAAAGTGAAGCCCCCTGGTCCAAGTCGCTGAACTATCGTCGAGGATGAGGGCAGAAAGAATATTTATTGCGGATTCTCCTCCAAAATTCCGGGCGAATTACCGATTAGTACAACAGCAATTTCTTGAGGAGATGCCGAAAAATGATATGTTTGCAATATTCATTCGAAGACGCGCGGGAACAGTTTCAGGGACACCTCATCCCTTCTTCTCCCGATTAAGGTTCGTGGATGTTCTGGGGTTTGGACTCCGGGGTCAGACTTACATAGCTGGGGATCCGAAGTACACTTGTAGATGCGTTGGGGTTGGGGATTGAAGCTAGTATGACTGCCGTGCCCAGGAATTCCTTCATTGAAGAGCAATGTTGCCTGCTTTCTCTCCGACCGACCAGGCACCATCCGCCGGAACTGCCGACGTTTGCGTCAGCAACAACCTGTGTCGCACTGTCAGCGCGCCGTTGGCCGGAAGGACGGAAGATGGATATTGGTAGATATGCTAATCCACAAGGGACAAACCGGAGATGTAGGGAACCAGGGGCGAACTTGTGAAAAAAAGATTTATAAGATATACCGTTGATACAGTCTGCAGCTATGGACTATCTTTCTTCATTCTAAACTTGCTACGCACTACAGGTAAGTTGATTGGCACACCCTACGGTATGGACTGAACGCACGTTAATGGGCTAGCAAGCCTGGAGCCTCGAAGTTGGTCAAGTCAAGTTCACAGTCAAACGTACAAATCCATTTGTTGACGGAGCCCCTTTCCCGTGTAGTGTTCTTGTCACCGTAAATCTGAGGTGGATTCGGATTCGCCGACAGCCCGCTCGCGACTCGGATGTCATGACGGAATATGCAGGAAAGTTCCTACTAGTATTCGGCCAGTCAGGCAGCGACCCACAGCCTGCAAATTAACGGGACACGAGCCGACTCGCGCGATTCTTCGTCGACATGAGCGAGTCATAAGTGAGCGACAAGATTCGATAGGGACAGGATTTTGGTTGCAAAACGATGGCAGAACGCTTGAGCGATTGAGTGAGATTCTGAGAGGAAAAAGCAGACCGGGAAATGCCGAATATTAATATTGGCATCCTTTTGTGGTGCAACCCAATACTACGCAACACACTGGAAGAATATTATGATTCGTCTAAGAACACCGAGTTTACATGATAGAATATCGAGTCAGAGAATCCCTCAAACAGAAACCAAATACTGTGCTTTCTACATTTTCCCCATCTTAGCGCACAATTCCATCCCGACAATCCTGATTCCAAACTTGTTCCAAACCGAACAGCCTCAATCCTCAGACGCACGCCCGAAACTCAAACTCGACCGCCGCATCGCAGGCAACTTCAAAATTTCAGCTGGTAGCTGCGGATGTCTCCGCGAGGTTTGCGGCAGGAAGGACTTGTCGGTATCATTAATATTGCGGGAGCGAGGCATGAAGTGGTTCGACAGAGACGGCGCAAACGCAGACACGGAACGGGTGTATTGCCATGGGCGGGTGACGCTTTCGCTCGGGTTGGCCATGGCGAGGTGTTCAAGCCTGCATGCTGGCAGAGGAGATATGGCGGGAGGCGTGTTAGAATCGAATTCCCCGCGAGGGGCGGGGAAACTGTGCGCACGAAATGGAGCAGGGATCCGCAAGTTAGAGTCCGATTCGAGGCTAAAACTCTGCTGCGGTGCCTGAAATTGCGTCCCATTCGTGTCAGGTACCTCTTCCTCTTGACTGTCCGTGTTATCCAAATTGCGATATGAGCTCGGGTGTGGCCGGATATCCAAGATCGATTTCACAGGCCGTCTCTTGCTCTGGCCGGTTTTCTTCCACTGCGTGATGCGAAGTGTGTTTTGTGCGAGTTTGGCAACTGTCTCGGCAGCTGTAGTCAGGCTGGAACGAGTCCTCGAGGTTGTGGGACCAGAAACAGCAGAGAAAAACGCCAGGGCACGAGTTGCTTTTTGCAGGGTTTGTAGTGAGTTTGAGAGGTAGCCAGAAGCAGACTTCGGTGGGGTTCCGATATTTTTCGAAGTCGAAGAGTGATTGTCCCCAGTTTGAGTCTGTGCTTTGATCTGCGCGAGGAATTCGAGAGCAGGTGCATAGGTATAGTCTGGTGGTTGATTGGGCATGCAATTACCTTCTTGCTGGACGGAGCTAATGTTGGGACCGTTTCAGGAATAGTGTTATGCGAGCAAAACTCAGCATATTACCTGGAACTTTCATCGTACGCGCTCACCGCAACGTTTATCAGCGGTCCGAATGTCTCTTTGAACCAAGCCAGCACTTGATCATAATCGTCGGTGGAAACATGGAGGGCGGCAACGAAGAGGAGGAACGCGTCGGAAGCGGGGCGAGTGGCGGGGCCGCGCCAATGCAATTTCTTGTCGTAGTCAGATTCATTGGAGTTGGAACAATGTATCAGAGCACTGTAGATGGCAGGTATGAGTATCGCGTCTCGTATTGTCTACACGCAATTCGGTATTGAGCGACGAAACCAGATAAGAGATTCAGGAACCCCACATACCGCAATGAATCCGCTTGGTCTTGAACACGCTCCCGCTCCTCCAAGATCAGAGCTAAACGCCAAAGACAGAAAGCAGGTCCGTAGCACATGTTCACCTGCGAGAGCCAATTGTGCACAGATATCATCTGGCGCGTCTTGAAAGATGGAGAGGGAAGTTGAAGATACATTGCGAAATGAGAAACTGAACGAATGATTGGCGGAATCGGCAGCTGCAGCAGAGGAGATGTAGGCGAGAGCGGCGTCGGTGATGACGATTTGAAGCGGCGAGGTCGTCGACGCCAGCAACAAGCTCATGGTGGAGTCTGGACAAGGTGGTTCTTGAGGTGCTTGAGCTGAAGGGTGCCCGGAATTATCGGACCGATGCACGTGCCTTCCGACGTGTCCCCGCCAAATCCCCAAATTGTTCTTTAACCCCAACCTTGCTCTGAACCTCCATCTCGGTTCAGCCCACAACCTTCGTTCTTTTTGTTGGATACTCCTGTGCCTATCTATTGTCGAACCGCAACATGTTTACCGAAGAGCTCAAGGCATTTCGAAGACTTGGCTTCCGCCATGTATGCTCTGGTGTTTGCTCAGTTTTCAAGGCTAAATCTCGACGTGAACGCGCCAGGTTCTCCTACAAGCGCTCAACTTTGCCTCCGTTATTGCATCTGGCTTAATGATTTGGAAAGGTTTGGGCCTAATCACAAATTCGGAGTCTCCGATCGTGGTTGTTTTGAGGTACCTGAGTTCTCCTTGAATTCGTTGGGTCGTTAACATATTCTTCCAGCGGCTCTATGGAACCAGCTTTCTACCGCGGAGATTTGCTATTCCTCACAAACCCTGCTGCTGAACGGTATCACAATGGCGACATCACAGTTTACAAAGTACCCGGCGCGGATATTCCCATCGTTCACAGAGTTCTAGAAACCCACGACGGCAAGAGCAGGTAGGTACACACTGCTGTGTCCTCGGCATGTGCTCACTGCTATTCAGAGGATCGTCTCCCGTTGTCCAAAGACTACTGACCAAAGGTGACAATAACGAGGTCAACGACATTGAACTCTACCGCGGCCTCGATTATCTAGAGCGAAAACACATTGTTGGCAAGGTCCGAGGGTGAGCTGTCAGCCATCATGGGGTTTGTCTGCGTTTTAATCTGGCGCAGATTCCTGCCATATATTGGCTACGTGACGATTGCAATGGTCTGTCTTTCCAATCCACGATGCTGGCTGAAGCGCTCATCATTCATTGCTCTGTAGAACGACTTCCCTCAACTAAAATACGCGCTACTGGGTGGGTTGGGGCTGCTGGCTCTCGTCCAAAGGGAGTAGCCTAGAATTCCCGAAGAATGTAGTTTGTACACTTATAATCGCGTTTATTTCTTACGGGGATTAATCTAAACATATTCGATTCACCCAGATATGCATCAAGATTGACTTGCTAGCCGTCGACGCGTTACCGTTCGACTGCTTCGGTCTATCTGTATTTCCTCCCCTCAACGACTATGTCCTTATTGCTAGCTTGTCTCACTTTTGCTCGCCGAATGCCGAAAGTCGTTTGTGATATGGGTTTCAGCCAGACGTCATCATAAATCCCTCGAAACAAGGCCTACCAGTGGCCTACCGCGCACAATCAGTGCGCAATTGTTGACCTGCGTCTGACCTAATGGTCCAGTCTCACTCATCAGCAAATTTCGACTGCTTTCCTGGCTAATCTTAACGCAAGACATTCAGCTCTGCTCACTTTCCGCTACATTACCCGCAAGTCTCACTGATATCCTACGCTGAGATGTTCGAGTGTTCCGCCTTCCAATGCCTATAAAACGTTCCCAACTCGCTCCAATTGGTTCTTCAATTCAGCTCGCAGTCTCCAACACCTCAGCTGCTAAACCATCTTATCTCGTTTGACCACCTTCCTACCTTCACAATGTTCTTCCAAATTACCCCCATCGCCGTTGTTCTCGCCGCCTCCGCCCTCACATCCGCCGCACCGTGGTGGGGCTGGGGTGGACGCCCGGTCACCATCACTCGCACTGTAACCCAGTGCCCTGCTTCATCCGGTCTGCCCAGCGCCTCTGCGCCATCGCTCTCCATGCTGTCCATTTCGGCGTCGGTCTCAGTGCCTTCGGTGTCCGCATCGAGCCCCGCGATGTCCGTGTCATCAGCGTCCGGGGCTGGGCAACGTCTCCTCGCCTCACGCTCTGGCGCTGCGGTACCTGCGGCCTCCGCGTCCGGCGGCGTCTCTGTCAACGGTGCCGATGTCACTGACCTCGTCAATGGTCTGAACGGCGTCGTACCTCTGGTCAACCGCGTCAAGAGCACTATACCCACCCTTCTCAGCACCCTTGGCGGTCTCCTCAACGGTCTTGCTGGTCAGGGTAACCAAGTACGCTTTTGCAAGTGCTATATTTGTATGCTTCGTTAATCCTCACCCTTTGCTACAGTTGCAGAACCGCTTGAACAGCTTCTCCTCCCAGCTCAATGGTGTCACCGGTCAAGTTGGCACCATTAACAACATCATCGTGAGCCCTTCTCCTGGCCCCCGTTTTTTTTTTCCACAGCCTCATCGTCATTTTCAGAGTCGTCTCGGCACCAGCACCCCGTCGTCGGACGCAAGTAGCCAGATTACCACGGCTGCACGGACCGCCGTTGGTCAACTCACTAGCCTCGCCGACCAGGTTTGTTCTTCGCATAACTCAAACTCTTTCATTGTTAACCATTTCTTCCAGCTCAATGACCTGATCAGCGCAATCAAAAAGTCGCCTTCCAGCCCTAACACCTCTCGCCTCCAAACTGCTCTGCTTCACATGCTCAACCAAGTCCAGGTGTGTTTACTTTCACGGCCCTTTCGCAGTTTGTTGAGTCCTTTCAGGCACTTGTGCCTGGCCTCACGAATCAAGTCACTTCTGGCTCACAGCAAAGCCTCATCACCGACATTCAGAACCTGGCAACCACCATCAAGAATGCGAACGCGCAGTTGTAAACAATTTTCTGTTACTTTATCTTGTTCTTCGATTTTGATTTTTTCCATTCCATTTCGCGCTTTGATCGTAAAATATCTTGTTCATCCGTTAGATTATTTTTGTAGCTGTAACTGTTCGAATTAAATCATTAACTTACAACATCTGTTTCTCTGCTGCGTTTTGAACTACTACTTTCATTCGACAATGAGTTGACGCTTGAACTTTAACCTTGTCCCTCGTGAGGTTTCTTAGATGGTATATTATGGGTGTAGCTATAACGTCCTCGCCTTGGTGAACTCAGGCAAGGATGATTTACCGTGTGGTTACTTTCTTGCCGGTTAGAATCTCTCTACACTCCAGTTGCGATGGGCTCCTAATTGCTCTGCAGCAAAGACAGATAAAACAATTCCGTGTAAATGTCCATGTAATTATAACACTGTCCGAGTTAATACCAACTATACTGATGCAGTAACTTGATCAACAAGATAAATCAAGTCGCAATAACCTCGACCGATTCTGGCAAGACCTCACGAGCTCGCCGCGGAAAATCCTCTTGTTCCTTTTGCCCCGCATCACTATGAATACAATTTTGCAACCCAATCCGACGAAGTGCCGGAAACAAACTCAACCACCTCAAAATTGCCAGCGGCTCCACCCAGTCCGTGTACGCCGACAACAAGACTGTATCAACGCGATACACGGAACGCACGACAGCTTCCATATCCTCCGTTAAACAGTCCATCCACGACCCGGAATGTATCTCCATGATGAGTTTATTCTTTCCTGCATGGCGCGCAAGTAGCCGGAGGGCATCCGTCATCACGCCTGCGTCGGTGGTCCCGGTTATGGTGAGGACGCCGAGGTTGGGGAAGGCGGCTGGGTTCTGGAAGAGGTGGACCACACTGCAAGACGTGGTGGAGATATTTCGTATGCGAGGAAGCGAGGCGAAGGGAAACGCAGGGCTGCTGGGGACGGTGAGTGGGTCGGGGTAGTAGTACATTCGTGTGATGGTGGGATGGCGGTGTAGGAAGGCGTCCAAGACTGGGGCGGGGATCTTCGAGGTCATGTCGGGCCGAGAAGGAGAATCCATACGAACTTGGGGCAGGTTCTCGAAGTTGACCAACGGGAGGATAGCGGACCATTCCTCAGCTGCAAGCGGGCAGGACATGTTTACGGAATTGGGCCAATGCCACAACGCCTGGTTGAACACCGCAAGGGTCCACGACGGGCATTCGTCTGTGAATGAGAAGGGTGTTTGCATCCGTTGCATGTGCACGGAGGATATGGAGATGAACGGGAATACGGAAGTCTGAGTTGTGCAGCCTGACGGGAGTTTTTGTGCGATGGGGGTATTTATTTGGCTGCTTCACCATGACCAATGTTTGCATTCCGGCGGAAAGAAGATTGTATAATCCTCCCCCTGCGTCCGGTTCAGCGAACCGATACTTGTCGAGTTGCCACTTTTGTACATCCGCGGCGCGACAAGTGAATATCTCTGTATCGACGAGGACCATTGGGTCGTGTGGGTCGTACGAAAACGACGACAGAAGGCCACAGAACGCCTCAGTGACTGGGCGTTGCGGTGCCATGTCGGTGGACTTGGTCGAGGGAGCCATTAGGTCACCCAGAAAGCGGAGTTTCAAGTCAACAAGAGACGGATACCGGTTGACTAGAGTCGTGAGAGAGGACAGCTCTCTCTGGGTACTGCCACGACCATTGCGAATGTCGAAAGTAGTCGTCAGCTTTCGAACAGGGAATCGTGATCGAAAGGCTAATTCGAGAACAGAAATCATAGTGGATGGAATTTCTAGATGTCCCGCTACCAACGCAGGGGGATCAGTCATAGTAAAGCCGCATACAAGGACTGGGAGGACAAGGTCGTTGAAATGGTGACAGGCTGTGAAAACATGAAATAAGTCTTTGGTTCCGAGAGATGGATCTTCGAAAATATAGGTCCAAATTTCGTTTGGAACGTCGAGAATATGGAAGTTGGAGCTGGCTGGAAGAAAATTCTCGGATGAGGGAGGTGCAAGCCATGAATTGAGGTAGGACAACATGGACGTTGTTGACGAGAAACGATCGGCAACGGGAAGGGTTGTCCGAAAGAAGTGGATTTTGATGACAAAATTTGACTAGTCCGAAAAAGTGGCTTTTGGGCCCAAAGTTTGGCAACCCTTGTCCCGAAAAGTGGGCTTTCGGCGAATTCGAGCCCCAAAAAAGTGGTTTTCGAGGCCAAAATCCGAGAATGTTTCGGACAACGATTTGATGGAGCTTCCCGGAACTTGCAACGGGAGTTACGGGACGCCCCGATCAACGTGAACTCACCACAGCTATGAGTTCATGGAATTTCGGGCTGAAGCCAGTGAAGCAGGTTGCTCGTCCGTACGAAACTACTGGCCAGAAATTCGCCAGAAAATGCAGAGAGAACCCTTATGTCCCTATCGGTCGGTCTAGCGCTGGGATGAGCTTCGTCTGTCTAATGATCTTTGGAACTCAGGCGGTGCTCTCACCGTCGCCAATCTAGTCATGGCTATCCTAAATCTGGCGCGGGGAGAATCCAGGAAGATGAACTACTGGCTTCGTGGACGCGTCGCGATGCAAGGTCTTACAATTGTCGCGCTTCTCATCGGCGCGTCAAGAATGGGTGAATTAGACTGGGGCCCCGACAGATTCCAACGGACGGTGCATTGGGATCTACGACAGTTACTTTTGCAAGAACAACAGGCTGTCCTAACGCGCAAGACCGCTGCGCAGCTCATGAATGAAACAGAGGCGAAGATATACGGCCAGGGTACTTTCGCAAGGCAAAGCGAAAGCCTGATGGGTTATGGGAGAGGGAGTGAAAGCGGTAAAAAGTCCAAAGGGTGGTTTGGGGGGACGTCGACAGAGGATAAAGCCTAATGGTGAGGTCAAGGATCACATTATAGAGAGTTACTTATGGTAATTGCGCATATAGTTTCGATTATTTTGTCTTTCACTGTTCGCGTTCGTACAATACAACCCACTCCAATCATACGCTCCGTCGTTGGAAGGCTTGAGATTATGTCTAGTTGTCGCCTCGTTCCGAGATGGCCTCCGGTTTCTTTATATCCTCGACCGCCAGCCGCCAACCACCATACATCTGGTTCACCGCCGCACTCCGCCGTAAAACAGCCAGGTCCGCTACAGCGTCGGAATATATTGACCTGATTCTCTCGTCTTCTGATTCATTCTGCACAATGAATGTCAGTCGACAGAATATTGTAGAGAAGATGGATGCTTGAAACCTGGAGAGACCGGAAAGTGTCTTGAGTTCGACGAATGAAATAGGTTCTGAAGTTGTACGAGCTAAAAGAGCGCGATGTGCGCAGCATCGTCGAGTATAGGCTCAAGATTGAGCGACGGCTGGGAGGAGTGGCCATGGTGCGTGCTATGGACGTTGGGAAAGGGAGAGCCGAAGATTAGATAAAATAGATTTCACAGCCGGCATTACGTTATTCGGCATCGACGCGTCAAACACGACCTGAGCTCAACCACCACCATCTCAACCACTCAAATTCTTTTACCTTGGTCAATTTATCAATCGCCTTGGCTGGAAGAACTTTGCCTTGCATAGGCTTCTGGTCTGTTATGTCAGCTGTCTGCTCTTGTCTGCTCTCCAAGTTGTGAATAAATGGCGCCCAACAGCCTGAACGAACAGTCAAGATAGATGAGCGGACAAGAAACGCGGTCGAGGCTTCAAGCTCTCATACTTCCACCCAAGGCTCGGTTTAAGTGCAGCTATCTCAAATCTACACTTCTACCCTGGGTTTTGCTGCTCTACAGTTGAAGAAAAAAATCATTGTCCATCTTCTCGCTGTAATTGGCGGAATTTAGATTCTCTGTATTCGGCTCTTCCTTTGGTCCAGCGTTCGGGTAAATCCGCGAGTATGGGTGGCCGCGTCCGTACACCATTTGTTCATTGTGTCTCGGATTTTTCCCGATCAGGCAATTCTACTATGCCACCAACGTCTGCTTTGTCCCAGCTTCCTATTTAAACTCTCTGGCACTTTCAATGAATGCTCTAACGCCCTCCTCCTCCCCCCCTCATTCACCTCACCATGCTTGCTAGTCTCGTCGACAAGAGCTGCTCACCGAAGGAATCGTTTGTACCTTTGTCGCCCGAGAGCTCCCCAGTGGCAATTAGATCAAGAAAATCCACCCAAAAGCCCGGCAGCGACAAACATGTCTTAGTCTGCATCACCAATGCACCCATCCCGTTTCCGACTCCGAGCAAGCAGAAATTCCCAGGTCGCATCTCAGTCACCATGCCACCCCACAAATCCTTCAAGTCCACTCGGCGGGCGAGCGACGTGCCGTTTCCTGGAAGCTCTGTCCCCGGGCCTTTCCTGTTTCTCAGACGCGTGCAGTCCGGTTCCTACGGCGAAGCGATTGCTGTATGCGAACTCGACGGGCAGTGGCTGCAAGGCGCACCCGGAAGGGTACTGTGCATGAAAGTTTTCAACAAATCCACGTCCCTTCTTCGCGGGCTGATTCCCGGCATCGTACAAGAGGTGTTGTCGTATCGCATGATGGCTCGAGCTCACGCTAGGACGGACGATGAAGGCGGGGCGTTCGTCATGAGCTTGGAAGCTTCATTGCAGGATGAGAATCGTCTTTTCTTCGTTATGGTGCGTCTTCTCGCAAGAGCTCACCGGCTTTCATTGACCTTCCGAGAAGGAGCTCATGGACTGCGATCTACTCGCGGTTCTCAATGGCCACCGTTTCCCTCGGAAAGCCAATGCTCGACGCTGGATCTGCCAGATCGTCAGTCCGCTTCTTCTTCTTCTTATACTTGTGCCTCAAATTCATGGTCCCAACTCTCCGTAGGCTCTAGGGCTCTCGTTCATCCATGCTTCCGGTGTTATACACCGCGACCTCAAGCCCGAGAATCTCCTCCTCGACGCTGCAGGCACCATTCGCATCTCAGACTTCGGGTCGGCACACACCGAGAAGACGTGGGATGCGCTTGACCCTTCGAAAGTCTACGCTCACGAGGTGACTGGGACGTACGCATACATGGCCCCTGAGATGTTGTGCAATCGGAAGAAGTCGAAGTCGCAGATCAAGATGTACGGCCTTGCTGTCGATTACTGGTCGTTGGGATGCGTGGGTTTTGAGCTCGTATCGGATGAAGGGGAGGTGCGTGTGCGATGTTCGCTATTTGTTCCCCACTTAGTCTCATCGAATAATCTCAGTGCCTCTTCGATACCGAGGAAGAACTTCAAAAGTATCAGACATGGCCCGAAAGCGCGAATGCTACTTATCTGTCGTTTGCGGGGCTTAGTGAAGATGCTGAATCGCTGTTATTCGGAGTACGCTTAACCTTGCTGATAAAGTCCCTCGATCTAACTCGTTCACAGCTACTCGACCTTGATCCCCTTCAAAGATTTGGCATTGCTGCCCTTCGAAAGCATCCCTACTTCCAAAATGATTCTGGGTACGTCGCTTGCGATGTTCATTCTTTACCCCACTTATCCCGTGCAGTGTCTCCGAATTCTCTTCAACACGCAGACCATCCGTCTGCCACCCCAGCAAAATGCAACACTCGTATGGATTTGTGCCTGAAGAGCCTGATCTCGTCGAAGGCCACCGGAATCTCTTCACCGTTTGTCTCGACCCTCCAGAAGACGATGAGACGTTTGAACACTTTGGGTGGATTAATCCCAAGGGCATCTGGGGAACTGTATAATTCTTTTTCCATCTTTTTTTTTTCGTGTAGTTTTACTTACCGTATGTATGTAGTCGTAATCAAGCATCCGAGTGACCTCTTTGTCGTTGTGAGCTTCCGGAACAAACACCTTATCACCCAAAGGCCGGCGCAATTCGTGAACACGATGTGGCTTGAAGGAATAAAGAAATCTGCATCAGGATTGATGGGGTGTTTGTTTCTTCTTTCTCTCTTTGAACGACTTTCTGACGGCTCTCTGGCGGTATAAAGTCTTCTATGCATCGTCCATACGCCCCAAACTCTTCTCTTTCGCGCCACTTTTTCCTTCATGTCTCAGCTCGTTCAGCGAACGCCTCATTTCGTCGGATCCCGACCCGCTCCATGTTCGTGACCTTCTCGTCTTGTTCGACGCTCTCATTGACGAGTTCGCGCTCGTAGATTTCGTCGGAAACGTTCAGTATTTTAATTATCCATCGCCGGCGCAGGCGCACTATCCAGACTATCCTGTTCACAACAACACCTTTGATGCGGAGTGGAACTCCGCCGCCGGTGTCCAAGTTCCCTATTTCGCTGGCGACAACTACGGCTATCCTGGGGGCTTCGTTGGGTACCCCACTCCGGCGGCATCATCTTCTCAGTCTCCGTCTCCACTCGCCACTCCGGTCTCAGGCAGCAGTGCAAGAAAGACGTCGGCCAAGTTCAAGAAGTGCAAGCCCAAGGAAAACAAAGACACGGTCCCGCGGCCGCCCAACTGTTTCATGATCTACAGGTGTGTTGTTCACGGCGAATTGTGCCATACTATCACTCACCGATATCGGTCAAAGAGCCGAACTCTGCGGCAAAATCAGCAGGAATGTCGAAGTCGACAGTCGTCACATCAGCAGGATTGCTGGTATCAGCTGGAGGGCCATGTCGCGCGAAGAGCAGCAGCCTTACAGAGATAGAGCTGATGCGCTCAGCGCCAAACATCGCGAGGAGCACCCGGACTATCGGTTCAAACCGACTCGGTGTCGACGCGATCCTGGCAAACCATTCAAGCCGCGCAAGGTCAAGCGCAATGGGCCGGAGGACCTCGAACGCGATGAGCATGTGGCGAAGTTACTTGGTGCCGGAAAGGGAGGCGAAGAGCTCTCGGACGCGATGGGGGAGTATGACCTTGCGACGCGTCGGTTCATGCCGGAACTCGTAAATCCTTGTCCCAGCTTTGGGTCTGCTTCTTATCCTGTAGTCTCATCGTCGGACGTCGCGGAAGGGCCTGTAGGTCCTGTCTCCTTCTGGCTGCAGCACGACAGGATGCTTCAAATGCTTCCTTCGAACTACCCAACCCCCATCACCTCCCCGATTCCTCGCCAACTTCCCCTGCCGTTGACTCGGCCGCTGGACTTTCCGTCGGAAGTCCCTACTGGATTTGAATCTGGTCAGCCCAGGGATTCTGTAATAGAGACGCGGGATCTTCATTATGCTCAGCGCACTTGATTGTCGCGTGTCAACAGTCGTGCTTGACCACGTCCCTGGTACTTATACAGCTTGGTTCAAGCGAATCATGCCTTCAGCTTTCAAGTTCTCTCTTCTATGATGTGTTTTCACGTCCGTTTCACTCATTTGTACTAGCAGCAAATCCTTGTTTGTAGCTTTAGCCACGTTTAGTTCAGATTAATGTACACATACCCAATATTCTTCCAATATACCGAGCCCACAACTCAAAAGCGCATGAGGGGGGAACTGACAACGTGACCGTGTTGCTGAGGTAATCCCACTCCCCAAAGTTTCCGACTTGCTTCTGTTCAGCTCGTTGTACAGCCGCTACGCTTTGCGAGCGGCTCTCAGCCCCAAATTCAACCTCTCAGAAGGCTCCCTCAGCCGTCTATCCAGCATGAACGGCATATCTTTACCCGTGGTTTTGCTGCGCAGACTCGTCAATGTCATTTCAACGCTTTCGCTTTCGAACCAGTATTTGAAGCAAGCCAGCGTAGAGGAGAAATCTGAACTGAAGCAGAAGAAATGGAGCGCCTTGAACTCTCTCGGGATATTAGAGTGGCGTTGGATGTTGGGGCATACAACAGACCCAGCCTCTTCGCCCGGGTCTACCATGAATTGTGCGCGCCAAACTACATAGAAATATGCACTTCACTGACTATCAACATAGCTTTCAATGATTCATCATCTGTATTGCTCATGTCCGACTTGGAAACTCACCATGAGATCGACAATTCGGACGATTTGCCTGTTAATCAGGTTCCAAAGCCTCGCGAGCCTCCTAAACGCGCACCTCCCGAACCCCGGCGGCCAGAAGTAAAACAGGACAACACACCCCAAATGGATCCCCTCCACCAACTGCTCTACCATCCTGCACTGTTCGATCCAATTCGGACACCTCGATATCCCATCGTTCTGAGCCATGGTGCGGTTCCCTCCGCTCGACCTGGTGCAGCTCATTGACCGGGGATAGGCCTCTATGGTTTCGACACTCGCGGTCCTACATCGTTTCCTAGTATGCGAATGCATTACTGGTCGAACGTACTCAATATTCTGCGGAAGCATCTGCGCGCCGAAGTAATCATCACCTCTGTTCCTGGGTATGCCTAGTTCCCAGCTACGGAATTGTGCTTTTCACTAACTCATCGCAGAACCGGCTCAATTGTTGCGCGTTCAGAAGCTTTGGACAAGCAGTTGCAAAGCAAAGCTCGCGGCCGAGGTCTCAACTTGCTCGCGCACTCAATGGGCGGCCTAGACTGCAGGCATCTGATATCTCACATAAAGCCAACAGAGTATGTCCCGCTCTCATTGACCACCGTCAGTACACCACACCGAGGTAGCCCTTTCATGGATTGGTGCGCTGTAAGTGCAATGTTTTTATCTTTATAGGAACTAACCCTTTCCCAGGAAAACATCGGTTTGGGTAAACTGAAGCGAGAGGAATTCCTTTCGCGGTCCGCGTCGAAGAAATTAGTTGATGCGGCTTCAGCTCCTACATCTTCGACACAGTCGGAAGCTTCCGCCAAGGCCAAGGACTCCTCTTTCTCTTTCTCCCAGCTGCCGTCCTCCTTCGCAACATTAGTACTTGGTCTGGTCGACTCTCCGGCATACGCAAATCTCACCACATCATACCTCAATGATGTTTTCAACCCTCAAACGCCAAACGACCCGAGCGTCAAGTATTTCAGCGTCGCAGGGCGGATGCCTAGCGTCAGCATATGGCACCCGTTTTGGCTGCCCAAAATGGTACTCGATGGCGCGGAGGAGAAGGAACGAGAGAGGTTGCGCACTTTGTGGGAGAAAAACGGTGGGACCGAGACAGACCCGCTTTGGCGGAGGGCGCGCGAATGGGGGAATGATGGGCTAGTCACCGTACAAAGCGCGCAATGGGGCGAATTTCTGGGGATAATGGAGGGGTGTGATCGTGAGTGCCTTTCTTTCTACCATTAGTTGGTGACTGGTGGCTGAATTCAGTAACTGCAGATTGGGAGATGAGGGGTGCGAGAGGGATTGAGTTCGGTGTCGACTTGCCTGCGCTACCTGCCATAGGATTAAGCGGACCTAACCCGACCCCGACGTCCAGCGGGGACGGGTGGGGGCTAATGGACTGGGGCCGATTTGTCCGTGCTCGGAAGAAAGAGGAGAATGTCGAACGCGAAGGCAACGCCGCTGCTTCTAGTTCTGCCTCTGCGAAGTCGGCAACTAAGGAAGATGCTGAGGAAGCTGCTGCATTGAAACAATCCTCGGACAAAATCGCATCGGTTTTTGACTGGTTGGTCGAGCAGGTGCCTTCCCCGCCTAAATTCCCGCTTGGAGGGAAGGACGCTAAAGTTGAGGAGGATGAGAAGCATATGAAGGAAGAGGGGAAGGAGACGAGGAAGAAATCCGAGTTGGCGAAGAAGGAGGATTTGCGAAGGTTTTACGTTGCGCTGAGTAGGAAGATGTACGAGGAGGGTTTGTAAATTGTGAGGGGTAAATTATCTCGACGGCATATACATGCAGCAAGTAATCTGTAGCAATAACACACTGTACCATTTCGACGAATCGTAAATCCAAATCCGGAAATCCCAACTTGTCCTTTTTTAACCGCGACAGTCATGTCCGACTCATCTGAATCTGCGAGCGTATCCCTCAAGATCGAGTTCAGCGGCGGACTGGAACTTCTATTTTCGAACCAGCGCTCTCACAAGCTGAAGATTCCTGCCCAAGTACCTAAAACCTACGGAGACGCTGCAAGCGATAACAAACCCGCTGATATCACATTTCTCATCCACTATCTGCGAGACAATCTGCTCAAGGAGCGCGTAGAACTGTTCATGGAGAACGGGACTGTGTTCGTACTATTATCTTGAAAGCTAGATCGCTGGTAGAGACTGAAGGCTGATGAATACTGAGTAGACGCCCCGGTATACTCGTTCTTGTGAACGATACAGATTGGGAACTTGAGGGTGAGGGAGACTATGTTCTGAAGGACGGGGATGAGGTTGTGTTCATTTCGACACTACATGGCGGATGATGAGATGGCAAAGTACGAGTATGTATGATCTTTTGGTGTCGAGATTGCATACTGATTATGCTCATAGAAAGCCCTGAAGAGCACCCCACAATATCGCGTCGATGTTTGTTCGTCCATGGAAGGCGTCTCCTTCCCCGACGCTTTTCTGCTTTCAGACTCGACACTGCCATAACGAACAGTCGCGAAACTCCTAATTTCGTCCACGCAGATTGACGAAGAGTGGACGCGACGAGGGGTGTGCAGAGAGTTGTGTCAATGTCATGGGCTGGAAGATCGATAGTTCTTGCTGTTGTCAACAACGTCTGTTGTTGTCCTTGCTCAATACAATCACGATGTTCATTTCGAGTGAAGAGGCGCCTCTTATGTGGGGATTAATGAACTTGTACGAATGCGAAGGGGATCGGATCAGGCGAGAGTTTGAGATTACGGGAATTCAGAGCGAAACCGGGATGCCATTATGATGATTAGTACGCTCTTGCTTGCTGCAGAGGATGGCAAGCCCCACAGTCAGAGCCTCAGAAGAAGCGGCGCAAAATTATTTACGAATACATACGCAGCCAGACAGGCTCACGAGACCGTGAATAAGACTGTTGTTGTTCCTCGTATTGTATCTGAGATTGGTATAGCCGTATAGTCGGTTCAACCAGAATTATAGATGTGCTATAGGTGTACATACCAATCATCGATCACCCACCCAGCCCACCACGACGTCCCTGCCTTCGGGAGCTCGACTTGCTGAGTTCTTACTTGAATATACCCCGAGAACCCGCTCAGTCGCCAACTCTTCGATGAGGTGTAAGTTTTTCGGGACGACGGTGTTCGAAGCAGAGGGAGAGGAGTTGAGCAGGAGGCGGCGGGAACACTGTGTGCCACGCGTCAAGACTAATGAGAGGAATATTGAGATCAAAGACTGACGAGTTTAACGCCGAGCCAGGCGCGAACGCTTATCCCAACGGGCGGGCTTTTGTCAGACAGGTCGCGTTCAGACATCTCTACGGCCACGAGGAATGCCTTCAACGCCAAGGGTATGTCGCCTGCTGTATATGCCGTTTCTGCGAACTGCAATTGGTAGAATGGATTCTGCGCGGCGAGGAGAAGGACGTGCGAGAGGGCTTGGAGAGCTGGGATATATCTAGGCACAGAAATTGGGTGAAAGCCGCAAGGAGACTAAAGACGCACTGATTGCAAGAAGTATAGATATCGGCAAGCTCTAGCCAGCCTTCGACGTCGGTGTAGAATGTATCAAGGAGTTGCGAAAGTTCTTCGACGGCTTTCTCAATCTTTCCCGTTCGGCGCAAGACAGAAATTTTACGCTTCCATATTGCCTATGGCGAGTGTCATTGCTTGATGTCGAATACAAGTAGTACGTTTGTATGGGCCTACCGCGTTGGCAGAGTCGGCATCGAGTAATTGCGCATAGTATTCGAGCACGACATCGGGAGATTCGGTAGCTTCCATACGAATTCCGGTGAGGACATCTACGCGAGGGGAGTCGGGGAATTGTTTGCCCAGTTGTCGCAGGCATTCCTTCGCGCCCCAACGTATTAGTAGAGTGCAATAATGGCCTGGTGTAGACCTACATCGGCAACATCTAGTCGACCGACATCGACTGAGGCAAGAAAGAGTTGCTCGAGTACCGCCCAGCCTTATATTCGATGAATACCGAGCAGAGTAGCGCCAAAACCGCGCACCATCGTCGCCAAGTCGTTTGAAAGATTTCAAAACTGTTGACGCATTCTAGCGACCAATTTCACTTGATGTTGAGTGCAGAATATCCGGGAGACCCTACCTTGAAGGTCTCTTGGGACGCCCGAGTGTTGTTAGCCCGAAATGTAGCAAGTTTTTCGAGGGCGGAATGAGAGAGAGACATTCGAGTTGACCGTAACGCGCAAATTCGAAGCACCGCTGGGCCACCCGGCAAGGGTCTTGTTACGCAATATTCGGCATTCCCCGGTCTGCTTTTTCCTTCTCACTTAAACCAAACTCAATCGTTCAGGCGTTCTGCAATCGTTCTTCAGCCAAATCCTGCCTAAATCTATCAATATTGAGGCCCACTTATGACTTCCTCATGCCGATGAAGAATCGCGGCGGCTCTGCAGCACAACTCGCGGCTGCGATTCGTAAACCTATTAGACCGCAAAACTGCATGAAAATCCGCCAACTGGTGCTGTTGAGCGACCCACGGCAATCTGCAGCTGTTATTGCACGCTGTAGTACCGAGAAACTTCAACGTTTGCCAAAAATCACTGACTACCCACGAAAACGTTCAGCTTGCATGATTGTGCATCTCTCAGTTGGGGCCTCTTCCGACTTCCTTTCTCGTGTCCCGTTGGTTTTAGGCTGTATGTTGCTGCCTGACCGGCCGGCTAGGAAGTTTTTTGTATATCTCATCATGCCCTCCGAGTCGCGAGCGGACTGTCGGCGAATCCGAATCCACCTCAGACTTACGGTGACAAGAACACTGTACTGTATTCTGCAGGATAGACGAGCAAGGGCTCCGTCAAGAAATGGATCTGTATGCTGCCCATAAACTCCTGATTTCGAACTTGACTGGACCAGCTTCGAAGGTGGAGGCTTCCCAGCCCATTAACGTGCGTTCAGTCCATACCGTAGAGTGTGCCAACCAACTTACTTGTGGTGCCTAGCAAGTTTTAAACGGCGAAAGATAGTCCACAGCTGCAGACTGTATCAACGGTATGTCTTGTAAATCTTTTTGTCACAAGCTCGCCCCCGGTTCCCTACATCTCCGGTTTGTCCCTTCTGGATATGTATATCCGCAGCGATATTGATAGCCGTCCATCCTGCCAACGGCGCGCTAACACAGGTTATTGCTGACGCAAACGTCGGCTATTCCGGCGGATGGCGCTTGGTCGGAGAGAAGGCAACATTGCTCTCCAACGAATGAATATCGATGAATTTCCAAGCACGCCGAGTAATACTTGCCTCAAATCCCCCAGGCATCTACGAGTGTAATTCGGGTCCCCACCTAATATCCAAACCCCACAACATCCACGACCTTCGTGGATTAAATGATCGAGAGAAGAAGGGATAAATCAGGTGCTCCTGAAGCTAAGCCCGTGCGTCTTCGAATCAATATCGCAAACATATTTTTTGCGGCATTTCCTCAGGAAATTGTTGCTGTAATAATCCGTACTTGGCCCGGAATTCTGGAGGATAATTCGCAATAAAATATTCTGTCTGCCCTCATCTTCGACGATAGTTCAGCGGCTTTGACCTGGGGGCTTCACTCTCTGCGTTTCCAGCTTCTCGATTATGAAATTCAGCATGTCCTCCGTCGATTTTGCGATGGTTCGATATTCCCGGCTTGGCGAGTCTTACGCTGGCTAGCCGGCTTCATCGCAGAGCAAGAATGACAAACGCTGAAGAGCACGGCCCGTCGAACCATTACGCAGCTGCGACTCCTGGTCGTATATATACCAGGTTTACTTGTTATCAAAAACACCAATAACACGAATGGCTTTCCTCAGTCTCCTCTCGACGATTCTACTCGCGACTGCTTCATTTTCTCAAGGCCGTCAGGTCTTCCACGTTCCTTCTACAATTCAAAACGGCGCCAGCATCGCCCAGTTCGAGTATTCCTCACAACTCGACGCTCCCAAGCTATCGACTGTTAATGGCTCAGTCTTCGACTGGTGGTACTTCGATGTCGTTTCAGCAGACCCCGACAACCTTGCTACCGCCGTTGTTATCCTCTATACAACGTCGCACGACGCATTCCCATTTTTAGATCCCTTCGATGGCGCCCTGCCAGCACAGATAGTCGTCACTTTCCCGAACGGTACGCTTGTCAGCACTCAGTTGTTGGCCGACTCTGCGACCGTGATCGCGGAGGACGATTATTCGAGCGGGGAGTGGGACGGTACGGGAATCAAGTGGTCTGGGCAATCCTCGGGATACACCGTCACAATCGATTCTCCAATTGCTGGTGTCAAGGGGTCCATTACTTTTCAACCGGTATGTCGCCTAAGTCATCTTCATGTGTATTCTCCCCGTACTCAAGTGAACTCGGCATCAAGGTTGCTCCCGCCCACCTTCCGTGTGGCTCGGTGCAAGCTGGAGAAACTCTTGAGGTGGCCCCTCACCTCGGATGGTCCAACGCCATCCCAGACTCCAAAGCTTCCGTCAATCTTGTGATCAACGGGACAAGCCTTGCCTTCGAGGGAATCGGATACCACGACAAGGTGCGCCAAAACGACGTTTAGCCCTCGAGGTGTCCACTAACGCCTTTCGCAGAACTGGAGCGATGAGCCTTTCTTCGCTCATGTCGCGTCTTGGTACTGGGGACATGCACACGTCGGGCCTTACTCTCTAGTCTGGGGCTTGATCGACCTCACTGGAAAAGAGTTTGGTTCCGCGTACGTCGCCCAGGACGGAAAGATTATCACGGCGGCCTGCGCTGCGGATAGCATCTCTGTCCGTCCCACCCGCGCCGGATATCACATTTCCTTCGATCTTGGGTCGGAGAAGGGGAGAATGGAGGCTGATGTCCATATCCTTGGGAACTTGGCGGGGTTGGACGATGATCCTGTATATGGGCGGTTCATTGCGAACGTGAGCGCCAGAATTGCCTCACCGTCCGGTGTAAATGGGGAAGAGTTCCAGGGAATGGCGTTGTGCGAGCAGTTCAAGTTGACGAACTGAGGAACAAACTGCACGTATCCTGCACAATGCTTAGTCATAAATTTTGTCTGCTATTTTAGATTCCGCCTAATCAACGTCGCAAATTTCATCGTTGCTTGCTTCTGGTACAGTCCTGTCAATCGCCATGATATTTTAGTGTTCGAGAACAACGTACACACTAGACACAGACAATGACCATCCTAACTCTTCGGCCTCCACACCCGGTCTGCCCGCGGCTGACTATGAAACCCCTCATCGTTGTCGCCCCATGGCCGCGACTCTGACGGCTCCGGATATTCCATCATTCTATCGTAGCCTCTTTCCATCGATTCCAAGTGGCGGAACCTTTGCAACAACCAATAAGTCCAGCTACTACTGTACACCGTACAGCCCTCCTCTGCATCCATATAGTCCCCGTCAGGTTTGAACCACGGCTCCGTGTCCTCGTCAAGTCCCTCTTGACCAGATCTATCTTCAAAGTCACCGTAATATTCATCGTCTCCAACGGTGTATACACCATGCGAGCAGAGAGATTTCGGACCCAGGACAAGCCAGGTCATAAGATACTCCTCCCAAACCAACAGGGCAGGAATATCTTGCGGGTTCGCTTCCTTGGGGTTCTGGATGTAGGAGAATTCGACTGCGCGTAGGATGGGAGGCTGGCGCCCCAGCCAATTGTAGCCTCTGAATAGTCGATCGCGGCGAGGCATCAACTTGTTTTCGCTGTCGAGGCCGTAATAAGTTATGGAGAGGCCCGGCCAGCAGCCCGCAATCACGGCTTTGGCTGGCCATTCAAGAATCCAAATGCGAAAGTCCTCCGGTAGATGATCGTGTTGTTCCAGCAAAGGATCAATGTAAGCCTCTCTGTCAAACGAGCGCAATCGTTCCAGCAACCAGGGACGCGTTTGGCGGAAAATTGGGGACTCGATTATCTGCAGATATAGTTCTAGACTTCCAGAGCCCACGACGCGCTGGGTTGATTTCGGTAGTCTCGGATACCCAGACCTTCCTGCGTAATCCTTGTTGGCGTAGTTTACGCAGAGCCGGAGCTCTTTCCTAATCCGTAATTCCAATGACAGTTATGACGTTTGATTGATTTTCGTGATGATGGATGTGGGGACTTAGGAAGGTCTGGGCCACTTCCATTGGGGCACCTACCATAACCCGCTTCGCGCGTCACTGCGTCCACTTCGTTCGCTCGTGTCCGCCGCCACCTCGTCACCCCGCCCTCCGCGAGCGCTCTCAACAGCTCCTACATGATGCGCGGTGGCGCGCAGCCATTGAATATGGCTACAATTCAAAGCATACACGCGACGCAATGAGCTCGGCGGGGGTTATGGTAGGTCGTCCAATGGAAGTGGCCCAGACGTTCCTACGCCCTTGTTCCGATCACCCTCAAAATCAATCAAACGCCAAAACCTGTCATTGAAATCACAGATTAGGAAGTAGCTCCGAGATATGTATCTAATCTCGCCCTCTCGGACTGCGGAGGAACGTCTGGGTATCCGAGACTAGATTTCGGCACTTAAGAGGAACAAGATGGCGCCAGAGCGAGCTGACGCCGAGCGCTGCAATCAGTGACTTGAGTGGAAAATGACGGAGGATTTGGAGCAGCAATTCATTTGGGAGGTCATTGAAGGTATACATCGATATCGGCAAGAGCTCGACTTGAGGAGTCGTTGACTTCAACCCTGTTTAGTCTCCCAGAGGCAGAGTAGACCAATTCCCTTGAACCTTCGCGTTACTGAGGACAATAGAGATCTGTAGCGGCGGCGGCGAGCGCGCGAAGGTAGGCTCACTCTGAATTCGTCGACTAACCCTGTTAATGGTGGACTGAATTTCGGCAATTCCTGGTGCCTCAGTTTTTCTTGCAGTGACGTCCACCTCAGGCCTCGGGCCGCAGGGACAGAGGAGAACGAATTCGATCAAGTCTTAACAAACTCTTTATCTTCTCTATAGCCACGCAGTGGCATATGAATTAAGTACAGTATGTGTGTTTACAAAGTCCGCATTGTTACGCCGTATACACCAGCCGCAATCCGCGCACTACAGTTAGCCATGATACCAACTTGAAGAATGCGAGAATTCCCAGTTTGACCCCAAACACGATCCCGTCACAAAGGCTCGCAGGCGAGCGAGTGGCAAGAAATAGCCCTTTCAAGGCAGGCTATTCGATCCGGGCCTGCACCTCGTCTGCATGCGTCACAGTTGTTGTCGCGCACATCCTATGTCCATCAGACCCGAGCCACATCGAGTGCGAAAACATGGACAGACGCAGAAGTGTGCATCCAGCCCCCAAAGGGGCGGAACACGGAGATATAAAAACCCTTCGCTCCCCAAATCTATATCATTCACATTGAGCATCGGCATCCTCTACCAACCAGTCCTTGAGCTCCCAAACAACCCGCCGCGCGGCGACCTCAAGCGGCTCTTCCCGCGTGCGTGGGACCTCTATAATGGTTTTCGCGCTGCGTTGCGATGTTTGCGGCGCGGCAGCGGGAGAGAAGGGCGAGGTTGAAGTGTATGTGTATGGACTCGCCGACGACGGGGATGAGGGCCCTGATCCAGAGACCAGGATGAGTTTCACCCGACGCGGGGAGAAGGCTATGGAGAGAGCAGAGAAGGGGAGGGGGCGGATGGAGACTTTTTGCAAGGGGAGGGGAGTGGACGGGTGTTTTGGCGCGATGGATTTGGTGCGCGCGAAGGGACGCCAGAAGGTGGAAGATGAGGACGAGGAAGAGGAGCGAGCGGAAGCGAGGACACGCTGGGTGAGGGCTGCGTAAGAGGCGGCGGAGCGGAGGACGACGCTGGTTTGGGGTGCTTGGGATTCTCTGCTCGAGGAACGAGAATGGAAATTGGATTGAGTATCGAGATAGATGACACCTTCAGCGATACCGTATTCTCGCACAAGGTCCTCGAGGCGGGCGCGTGGCTGCATTAGCGCGAAGAGGTCATGGGCGAAGATAGGTTCGGCGCGGGAGAGGTGCAGAGCGGAGTCATCTGTGTGGTGGTCGTCGAGAGCTTTGAGAGCGATGAAAAGGTCAAGTATGGGAGTTTCACGTTGGAGAGTACGGAGGGGAGTGATTCTGCTGCCAGGGGACGTGGACGATGAGAAGGGGAAGGGGTCGGAGGAGTAAGGGGCCCTGATTAGAGACGTATAGAGGGGCAGGTAGATTGAGCGAAGTACGTTCATTGAGGCTGTATTCATTGTTAGTTTTAGTTCCTGGTAGATAGGAAACGACCCACTGGTATAGAAAACGCGGTTGACGAGACGCAGACCAATTGTAAGCCAATAAAGAGTCTTTCGTTGTTCAATAGCATCGTCGATATCGTATGCATCTGAAAAGGTTGCATAGACAATCTGAAGAAGGAGATGCGGCGGGAGAGACGACAGCGTGCGCCATCGCCCGCTGGTGGTTGGAGCTGGGGAATGGGACTTGGTGTAAGGCGGGGGTGGGTTCAACACCTTCTCGTCAATGATCATGGTGGTGAGTCTGTTGCAAAGACAAGAAGGTGACAGAATAATAGGCAGGTTCAAAGTTCAGGCAAGCTGTGTTTAAGGGCCGGAAGAGGGCTGCTGCGGTAAACTGCGGTCACCTCAACCGTCACCTTGATGCTGTGCCGCAGGTGTACAGTATATATCCCGCAGTTTCTAACAGAATCGACAGAGCAAGGTAACGACGGCGGGCGCAGCGAGAAGACTGTAGAGATTTCGTGGAGAACGCCGTCAATATCGTTGGAAAGACGGGGCGGGGCCGGCGGGCCGCAGCGGTCCGGCTTTTGTAACGCATAACAGCGTGACACACTCGAGCACGCTGAAATCGAAAATGTGTTGGTTTGTGGAAAAAATCATCAAAGAAATGGCCGCAAGGCATAGAAGCTGCGATACAGCGGGAGATCCCAGTTTGATAAGGGCACCATCGCCGAACTCGAAATTTCTCAGAACTAAGCAACATACTTACTAAGTTAGTTGCGCAAGGAGAACGTGTACGCCGGATTGGTTGGAGAGAATGACCCGGTTGTTAACTCGACCCGTATCCCAACCTCGGTAGGCTGAGCTGCCAGGTTGAGACTAGTTCGGGTTGCTGGATAAAACAGAGAGAGAATAGGTTGCGGTGAGAACACGATGGAAGTACCAGTGGCTATGGTCAACAGCGCGCAATGGGAAACGCAATCGCGGTGGACGATATCAAATGTCAGCGATGACCATCGCTCAATTTGCAGCATGAACGAAGAGTCGAGGACTGAAATTAACATATTAATCTTGACTGCTTGTACGATAAAAATAGGGAAGTATAAAGCCTTATCCAAAGTAGAGAATATCGAGCTCGCACACTTTGCGCATCAGATTTCTCTGAGAGGAAGTTAAGTTGGCTGAATCCCGTTAGAGACCACAACTGCTTACCCGAATAGCAATAATCCTATGGTCGTCCAGACTGGCTCCAGCGTACAAATCACCCTCGTCGGACTTGCTCCCCACCACAAAGCACGGCAATCGCGAACCCACCGGCTCAGCCCAAATCCCGTAGTCTTCAAACGCATCATCCTCATTCGGGATGCAATTCAACGGATTAGCGCGCGCCTTATGGGGATTGAAATCCAAGAGGATAAGCGTCGGCGACCGCTGTGGAAGGAGGACGCAGCGTTGGCCGGAGGTCTGAGTGATCCAGTCCATGACCAACCCTGTAGCGTTTATCCAACGGCAGAGATCGGAGCCCCAATCTGCATAGTCCACAGTATCACCGGGAGAATGGTCGGCGAGAAGCTTAAGGAGTGCGCGACGATGGATGAAGAGCAAAAACTGGTAGATTTGCGCGGGTCCAGCAAAGTGGACGTGGAATATCACGATCGAGTCGTCGACTGAAGAATGGAACGGGATGTGCGACGGTCGGCAAAATGACGCCTGTGGGTTGGGTTCTCCCCGCGCTGTCATGGTGCGGATGGACAAACCAGGCACAAGGCGTGGCAAGTGTAGAGTGAGCAGGGGGGCTTGTTGGCCTAAGGAAATTGAATAGAGCTCAAGCCTGTTTGCGACAGTGTTCGGTAACATGATGATATCTGGTGACAGAAATACGACGCCGAAGTACGTCCGGCATTCAGCGGTTAACTTGAGCTTTAGTTTCCTCGTCTTCCATTCATAGACGTAGACAGAGTCCGATGGTTGGCGGCCGGGTGCGAATCCATACGTTACTGCGAAGACGAGGTGTTCGCCCACGACTTCAAGAATAACACCAGGTGGTCCCAGCTTTGTGCGCTCGACCTCGATTGGACCCTGCGCTTTTGGATGTGGTTGATTGGGCTCTGAGACTGTGAAAAATTCTAATTTCAGAGAATTCATGTCATCCTCGTCAGTCGGAGTGCTATTTCAGACCGAGAACCATTAGTTCGGTATAAAATTCGGTCGGAAGAGATCACCGACATGGTGGCCATCACAATCAGGTCGTGTTCCTCGATAGCAAGCCCAAAGTCCACAATTGTACTTGCTTCCGAGGGCAGAGCGATGCGCCGCCATCGAGGAGGATTGTCTTCGTCAAACGGCGTTGAAGGAAGTTCGATAAACCGTAGCGCCTTTCTGTGTGATTCCCCCAACCAAAACATACCACCCGACAGCTCGTATAACCCCGAAGCGGAAAACATGATTGGGAGGGAAACCCTCCAGCTTGGATCCGCTTTCCCGAACGCTTTCTCCCGCGCGAGTAGCTTGGCAATGCGGTTGGTAATGGGCATTGAGCTCCCCGCGTTGTCAGTGACTTGCGCCTTTTCTGTGAGAATTTGGTATTGCAGCGCAACCTAATTGAGAGAAAATGAGTATATAGATTCAAAGGGAAGTAGTCTGATCATACCGACGAGTCGACAAAGTCCCGAAGAAAGCGACAGCATCGTTGCACAGAAAGGAGAGCACCAATGGGAAGAAAGGTAAAGACCAGTTCAAAGATCTCGGGAGGAAGATCAAGCAGTCGGAAAGGCTCGCCGGGGTCGACATCAGTAAAAGCGGCCACAAAGTCAACGGCTTCCATGGTAGAAGATGGGGCGGAATGCCTATGAGTAGCTGTTAGCTCGAACTACACGTCGTGGAGGTAGGGCAAAAAAAGAGTTTGCACTGACGCCATAGCCGACGCCGCGGCCACCTGACCAGGAATTGACACCACGGGTCACAGGTGTCACGTAACGCTAACACTCAACCTGAACCTCGACATGGCCATCCCGCCTTCGCGCATAATCGACTTAGCGACCCCGCTACATGATATTGAAGAGTCTTGTATCCGCCACAGAGTGGTACGTGAATCTCCCTCGACCGTCGTGGTCACCAATACCCTGCTCTGAGGCTGCTCAGCGCGAGCGTTTGGAGTGGACCTGGGGACTTGTACATGACCATTTGGATGAGCATCTGCAACAATTCTGTGCGCATTTGCTGTTTTTTTATACTGAAAAACATCTCAAACGCTGGTATCTTAGCGGATCCGCAAGGTTTCTTAACTGATGACGCGATCCTCGTCTTTCCTCAGAGTAATGTCGTCGAAGAACTGTCATGTCGTGACGATAGGGGGAAGACGTGTGTCCGTCGACCGTATATAGCAAAGGTATTCAACCCAGTTGCTTCTACATGACCTCGGTTGATTTATGTTTCAGTTATACAACGGTCGTTTGTCCTTCGAATATATCCTTGTCGCCATTGACCCTGCCAGCTCGTTCTCTCCCCGTCTCATGAATTCGGAGGTGCCACCACACTTGGCTCTATGTACTACGTTCGGCAAGATCATGAAAGCCTGGGGCCGTCTACCACCCAGAGTGTCTTTCCGTCATGCAACGCGCAAACTCTGTGGTCGATAGTGGTCGACGCCCAATTCACCAACGGCAACTGATGCTCATGGAATATATCTATCGCAAGTGGTCTTGGGTCGACGTCGTCCCGTCAAGCTTCCTCTCTGCGGATTCTGACCAAACCATGGTCGAACCAACAGACGAGAGCGAGCACTTGCAAGTGAAGCGCGAATCTCCCAGTAATGTCGAATGGGACGCGTTCGGCTCGGCTTTCTGCCGCGAGCCAAAGCGGCGGCTGCTTTCAGAGGAGCTGGCACGCTCGCTCAATGCCTCCGAGGACGGTGTCGACGATGACAGCAATGCTAGCAGTGTGGACAGCTACCTCTCGCGTGATGAGGCTGACTCCGATGCGTACGAGGCAGATCGACGGTGGTTGGAGGGCATACAATTCTGGGCCATGGAAATTTCGAATGCGGAGAAGGCTCCAGTTCACGATGGGCAGATCCAGGATTCACTGGAGCAGCCGCCGGCCGCAAGCACTGGCAGTCTTGACTTGGGCACACCAGATTACCTTACCAAGCACAACACCAGACAGAATCATGCTCTATGATGTCTCAGTCATATATGTTTTGCACACCACGCCGCTCCCCCATTTGCTGCCGAATTTACTCGAATTTACCTGCAATTCGCGACATAGTCTGGTCATCTGACGTGACCTAACGCGTCTGTGACACAATTACCGCACGGTAACAACGACCATCAATCCTTGGCACAAGACTGTCTCTTCTTTCCTGAACCAGTTCTCGACCGACGACGACGCCACGCACTCGCCATGCTCGTCTGTTATCGTCGGCGTCCGGCGTTGTCAAGGTTGGACGATGTCAGTGGTCAGGACGATGTCGAAACACTCGAGAACCCTCTGCAACTTCAACACTCGACAAATTACGAGTCGCAATCCTCAGAACTCCGGGAACAACCCATCTCTGCCTGGCGAAATCTTGGATTGAGTCTATTCCGATGTGCAGTCATTCGCTGATACTTGGAGTTCACGCCCGCAAGCTCAGCACAACATCGACGGTGAAGTCTTCCCGTTGCGACGACGCTGACTTATGCTACCGTTTTCTTGGTCACTGAGAAGGATACGGTCGTGATGGGACTCCCATAGCACGGTACGTCGGTAGCTCTTGTGTGGGAGTTAGTGGCAGTCCAACAAGCAACGATGATCAATCATCACTCACAAATTCTCGCTGGATTCTTCCTGGATGGCAGTGAATTCAGTTGAGTTCCCTCTGATTCAATTCACATGCGACGGGGACGCGCCGCGAATCTTCCATCCATACGCGTCTCTCTTGGCAGGCGAAACACAATAAAAGGCGACCACTGGCCGCTTGAATTCTTCACCTGGAGTCCCCTTCATCTTCGCTATACACCTTTCGCCTTCTACACAAACTTGTTCTCCCCTTTCTTCAATTCAAATCTATTCAACCATGTTCTTCAACAAGTCTGTGCTTTTCTCCGTTGCTGCTCTCGTGTCCGCTGTCGTTGCTGGTGCGCTATTTTCTTGAAGTTTGTTTTTTGTGTCCGGATTCTCACTCGTCGACATTCCACCAGCCCCCATCACTTCCACCCCGGGAGGTGCAGCGAACATCGTGTCCCCAGTCGAAACCTGCGACGTCAAGTCTCTCCAGGTTGCGGTCGACAACATGGTCGAATTCGCTCAAGGAGTGCTTGCGAGCCAAGGTGCCTTCAACCAGGACCCGTACGTTCTGCCCACTTCTGCGCCTTATCCTCATCTTCAACGACTCATTTTGCGTTTTCACAGCTTCGTCTTCTTCAACCAGGGGAAGAAGGTGTTCCCTGACGTCGTCACTGCCCTCACCGACGCCCAGGCCGCCGTGAAGGCCAACGACCTTAAGACTGTCGCGACCAAGATCCAGTTTGTCGACGACCAGCTTGCTACCATCCCCGTCGATTTCCAGGCAAGTTGCTCTGCACTTGAACTCCATAGAGTTATTCATTTATGCGTGTTTCTTTTGCTAGGATGGACAAGCCTCCGTGGCCGACGAGAACCTCGTCAATATCGCACACGACATCGTCATCGCGTGCGCAGATCAGCTGAACTAGGGGGAGATGATAGAAGTTATGAATGGTGTTGTATGTATGTACTACAAGATATAGCGAAAGTTCCTGTCATCCGCGACTGAACACTGAGATTCGCCTTGCGATGAGTTGTAAGTATGTGGAGCCCAGTTTTGGGAGGCGATCTGCTCCGGATCTGCTCAGTCGATCAATCGTTTTCGCGACTCGCAACGTTCATTTCGACGACCCGAGTTTGGAATCGTGTCTGAGGTTAGAAATCGAACGGAAATGGCTCGACTTCGCGCAGACTTTGACTAACACGTTGTTTTCTGAGAAATCTCGCGTGAATTTCTCGGTGAGTGCGTTGTACGGGCCGTTTTTACCGCGGCAAAGGGTTTGGCAGGGGAAGGGTCACGGCTGCATGAAGGAACGCGAAGACGCGTCGACAAGACCAAATACCATCATTTTGTCTTTGCTTACTTTCTGACAGACGCCTCTTGCTTCCCGCCACCACCACACTCGTCGCTCTCCCCTCCTCACTTCCTCCCTCCGTCTGCCGCACTCCACCCACTACTAGCCAAGAGTCTACCCTAGTTCGGCTTACACACAACCAATGAAAGTCGTAGTAAAGCACTGGCACGCAGTCGCACAATGGCGCTGGGACACCGGCGCATCTGAACCTGAAAACAACAACGACGACAATGAAGACGACGTCTGCGGTATCTGTCGCGTAGCGTACGAGGGATGTTGTCCTTCATGTAAAGTCCCTGGGGATGATTGTCCTCTCAGTGCGTAGTTCTTGCTCGTTGCCGTTGACTGTGTCTTCTGACGACTCTTTTTTTTGTTGCTCACTGAACAGTTTGGGGTCAATGCACACACGTCTTCCACATGCATTGCCTGCTGAAGTGGATCGGTACCGCATCCTCCAAGTCACAGTGTCCTATGGACCGCCGCCCATGGGGTGCGTTCATTCCTCTGTCTCTCGTCGCGTTTGGCACTGATACCGACCCTTCAAAGTGACCGCCGAGCGCAAAATAGGCAACGCGTAGCCGCCTCGCAGCTGTCACCTTTCACTCGTCCCCCCTGTATTTGCGCCACCCCATCTTTTGTATCGCTATCATCGACATACCCCCGGATCTCTCTCAACTCATTCTTGTTATACAATGCGGCTTGACCAACGTTACGGTTCTTATCTTGTGTAAATTTTTAAAGTGGAAAACATTCTGCTTGGTAAATTGTGCATGCGTGCGGCACATTGTGGTGCTGTGGAAGTCGCCCATTTTATTTAAATTTGCATCAACGTCGAGCGATAGACTGGGTTCCTCAGAATCAGTACTGCAACTTAAGAAACAAGAAACAAGTGGGTTGTCCGCATTGAATATTGCCACTAATTCCCTGACTCTCGAGGTAAACCTCGATGAACAAGACGAGTTTCTACGTTCATTGGGAGAAGCGAAGAGACCCGGCACGAAAGAAAGATACGAGCAAAGGAGTAGAATGAAGAGCTATCCCCCGCCACCACGTATGCTCCGCCAGGTCGTGACCACCATTTGCTGTCGCCGCCGTCATCGAATCGTTCCTGCTCAGGTCAATTTTCAACAGGCAGTACAGGTATTGTCTGTGAGGGCATACCCGGAACGAAAGCATACAGGTTTCAAACCCAGGCTAAACCAAATCATAACCCTATCCCACAGACCAACAAGGCAGGAATATCTTGCGAGTCGGGTTCATTGAAGTCTCGCATACGAACCAGAAACCAACCATAACGGCGACGCTTTGGTCTTGTCCGCTCTAACTTCCGTATTCTCCTTCAAGTTCGCATCTCCAGTGACCGACGTCGTTCCTCGACTTTGATCTGAATTCAAATTTACCCCCGCCACCAGCAACGTCCTTCAAGTCGTCGTCCTTTACCCCAAACTTGAGCACAAGGGAAGGCTTGATGTTCGTCATGGGCCCAAAGGGAGATGTGAGGTGAGGTAGAGATTGCGGAGACCGGTCGCGGCGGGTTGGTGGTGTTGGCGACGGATGGAACAGACTTCGTTTCGACCTTGGACTTGGAGGCGACAGGTGATGAGGGGAGAAGCGTATTGGACGCGATCGAGGGCCAAAGGTAGTTGACGAGCCTGAGGAAGAAGACGAGCCAATGACATCCAGCGCAAAGATCGGAGAATAACCAGAAACGCTAGGAACTGCGTCGAACTCTTCTTCATCTGCGTCGTCCTCGTTGTCCTCCTCGTCAATCTCCGTACAGAAAAGATAACCAAAGGTCAGATTGCCGTGTTCCACCTCCACTGTGTGCATTCGGTTGTCTGTCTTTCGACAACAGAATGAATACTTGTGACGTGGGCGACCAGGAGAGTTTAAAAAGTGAAACTACCAAGTCGTCCTCGTCATCCTCGTCGCCATCGTTTTTCGGTTTCTCCTGAACCGAAACGAAATATCTCTTCCAGCTGCGTCCCCTCCGAGTATTCAACCTCAGCAACAGTCGGATTGAAAACAACTCGACGCATTCGCGGAGAGTATTGACGGGACGAGTTGAATGGTGATAGCGAGGGTCAGCGACAGAACCAAGCGGCGGTGTTCGCTATCAGCTCGCGTTCGCCTAGGCGCTGGTAAATATATGACTCAGAGCGTTGTCAGCCAGCATCGTTTTCTGGGCAAGTAAGAGAAAATAGAGGAAAGAATAAACGGAATAACACCTCCCTCAACGTCTTTCGCTGCCAAGAGCCAGCCAGACAAACCAAGACACAACACCAAAAAAAATCACCCGACGCACCCAAAGTGGGCTGCTGATGATGCATGCGAGAAGGCGAGTGAGATGAGCATGATTGGTTGGTTATGGTAGGAGCTGGAGGGGTGGTGAGGTGCTGGTAGAGGATAGAGAGAGAGAGAGAGATTCGACAGCGGTCGTCAAGAATTTTCGGATGTAGAGCTTTCTTTGCTGGTCGAGAGTCAGCAATTTGGTCGGAAGTAGATCGCTTCTACTTATCGCGGGCGAGCTTTGAGAGCGTAGGAGAAGGTCCATCGAGCACGTAGTCCAATACTGATGATGAGACCTCAAGATCGTCGGGCTCGCAGAGAGGTGTAAGTATATGACTTGGAAACCGACAGTCCAGTTCATCGACAAGGAAGGCAGCAGCAGATGTCGATGCCAGTGGAGACCACAGATACAAGCCTATCCGAGTCATTCGAGAAACAACTTGAAGCCTTCTGAATTGAATCCAATCCGCACTGTGTACCGCAACACACTCGATGCATTCCGAGTCCGCACCTCACCTCGAATCGCTATTGGCGCAGGAAATTACCGATATGTAGAAATTCGAAGACGAAGGTTGAACAAGGGGCGCGTCCGCATCCATTTGCGATCGTCTACAGCGTCCACCTTCAAGAAGCATAGGGAGACAGGGCGCTTCAAGTTGTCGCGGGGCCTTCAAGCTTCAAATTCGTCAGGGAAGGTCAAGCAATTTATTGTAAAATCCGTTGCATTCATTTGCAGGGGCGGCAGCAAGTTCATCGGGGCCAAATCCTATCAGCGTTCAAGATACAAGGTCGATAACAAGAGACATGGTGGCCGAGTTCGAGGTTCAAACTTATTTCCTCTTTCGGATGACTCGATCTGCCTCACACTTGGGTCCCCAAGCAACGCTACAGTACATATTCAGAACCAAGCACACCCCACCCACACTTTTAACCAACAGATTTTCAATTTTTTTTTGTCCCAATTTACTTACACCTCTATCAACAACTACTTCTTTTCTACATACATCAAGTCAACAATCCCCCTACCGCCACCCAGCACACACGCACCACCAACCACCACAACGCCCAACACACCACCAACGCAACACACCAACAACAACAATACAAAGCAGGAGAAGAGAAGGGTATAACAAACGTTAACGAACGACGTGGCGCGCGAGGCATGCAGGCGGCTTTGAAATATATGTAGGCGGGGGCGGCGATGGGCCGATGGGTGGGTCGGGGTCGGGAGGGTGTGGCGGGAGAAAGGGAGAAAAACTGAAAAAAGGCGGGCGCGGAGTAGGAGGAAGAGGGGGGAGGAGGAGGAGGGCGAGAAAAACAATAATAAGTATAGAACGCGACGGTGTCAAGTCATCATTAGCGTGTCGTGCTCCGCATTGGGGGAGCGGAGGGGAGGGAGGAGGAGAGAGGGGGAGACAGCCGCGCGCAAGCAAGGAAGGAAGAAATGGACAGACGAGTGGAGGGAAGGCAAGGTCTAAGGCGTGCGTGCTTGGTGTAAGCTGCATGCTGCGTGCCGTTGCTATACGACGGGGCAACGATGGGCGGGCGGCAACGGGGGACAGAACAACTACCACGCCCCCTGCGCCTGCCTTGCGCGCACCTGCTGCTGATACGCCCACTTCTCATTCTCCTCCCGCAACTGCTGATGGTGCTGCATCATCAGCTGGTGGTGGTGCTCGTAAGCCGCGTCCCCAACAAAGGTGGGGCTCGCAATCATCGACGTGGGGCTCGCTATCATCGGTTGAGGTCCTCCTCCATACGGGGGCGAGGGCGCTTGTTGCTGCCCCCCGCCGAAGTGGGGCGGCGAATGCGGGCCGAAATGGGGCGGGGAGTGCGATTGCTGGCGCGCGTGCGGGTGAGAGGGTCCGATAGCGATGGTCATGGGCTGGGAGTGAGGATGAGGATGAACGACCTCAGGCCCGACGAAGTGCTGCGACTGCTGCTGCGCCATCAAATCGACCTGTTGCTGTCTTTGCTGGTGCTGAAGATGCACAATCTCCTCTTGGTCCTCATACCCACCATACTGCCCCCCACCATACAAACCCCCATCCTCCTCCTCCCCCTCCTCCCCCCCAACCATATCCCCCTCCTCAAACTCCAGCTCCCCACTCAACACCACCGCAAACCCATCCCCCCGCCTCGGCTCCTCCACGCCCGGCACACCCGCCCTGACACGCCACTCGTTCACCTCGTGCCTCAAGGCGTCGGTCTCGTTCTTCATGAGGCGGAGCTGCTGCGCGGCGAGGATGCGGTGCCGGCGCGAGGCGTTGATGTGCGCGATGCTGCTGTTGACGATGGCGCTTTTGGAGGGACGCCGGATTTGGGAGAGGTTGGGGAGCATTGCTGCGAGGTCCTACATAGTAACACGATAATTATCAGGTTTTTTCAGCGTCTAGATAAGAAGTGGCAAGTAAGAGAACGCACAAGAAATCGGCCATTGAGAGTTTCTCTCCGTTGGCGTTCTACGGCATTGTGGGTGGCACGGCGCTCGGCTGTGTTGGCGCGCCTGCTGGGCTTGGTGGTGCGTTTGACACCTCCGGCGTTTCCGGCACCGGTGGTGGTAGTGGGACTGGATGAGTCTGTTGTGGCTTTCGCGGGGGTGGTGAGGGGGAGGTCGGATGACAGGACGGGGGTTTGGGGCGGGCCGGTGGAGGCGGAGGAAGAGCTGTCGGAGGTGGAGGAGGAGGCGGGGGATGGGGGGGAAATCGTCAAGGCCATTTGGCTGTATGGGGAACTCAAAGTCGACGCGATAAATCTGCGGGAGGACTGGAGTGGCGTGGGGTGGAGGGGAGTCGCGAGTTTATATTATTCTCGAGCGTACTCTTTGTTGTTTGCGATATTGTGCACCGGGAATGCGTGTGGAGGGCGGGAGGAAGAGTCCGATAAGGGTCGCGAGATCTGCAGTGAATGAGTTGAGTGGCAGTCGAGGAGATGGAGGAGGTAGACGTACATCAGGCGGTATCCTTAAGGGTGGGGGCTAGGGCGGGGGTGGAGGAGGAGAGGGTCGGGAGGGAAATTCAGTAGGAAATGAGCATCAAACAAGAGGACAACAGCGATCGATGTTTGCTGTTGTTGATGTGTGAGAACTACTACATAATCTACGCGAAGTCCCGGTCCACCGCCCCGTCCGCGTTTCACTTCAAACTCCCACAAATCAACCGCAATCACCCGCAAACTCCCTCGATTCGTCCCCAGATATTCCGCAAATATAGACTCTCCGAGTTAGCCGAGGCTTGTCCTGACTGGTCCAGACAAACCACGTCAACTGAGAGCGAAGTTGCTGGCAGAACAGCAGAACAAGCTTCGAGTAGCTTCGAGTTGAACACCCGCGTCCTCGAGGCGTTACGGTACTGTATATCAGTCTACTGAAGAGAATCGCAGCGGGCAACCGAAAGAGATAAGAACGGCCCGGAATTCAAAGAGATATCAGAGAAGTTCAATTCAATTCCTTTATGTACGTTCCGTATCGAGAGAACAAAACTCTAAACCGTATTACTATCATATAGCTCTCCCGGAAGCTGCCGACGAGGATTTTCGACGCAGAGTTCGAAGGAGTTCTCGACGACACCTCAGGCCTCAGGCCTCAATTCTCCGAGATGTCGGTGGTGACAATTACCTCCAGTCTCAGTATTTCTGGGTCGCTCCAGCATCGGTTGACCTTGGTCGTGTGAGGAGACCGTGGTTTTCCTTATTTGGGTTTCTACGCGACGCGTCTCGGTTCTCGACCTCCATCTCTCCAGCTCTGATCGCCTTTCGAAATATCCCACTCGCCCGTCTACGGGCCAAACAAAGACGCCGCCTCTCCCCCTGGTTCCTTCCCTTAATCTATCAAGCCCGGCCTACAATCTAAATTTACATGTATTCCTTTCTTCGAAGCCTCGCAAATTTCACCGACGATTCAGACCGTCCCTTTGCCAGCAGTTGCCAGCGCCACGTCTACAACGACCTCCAACTCTCCAGCTCTGATCGCCTCATCGAAATATTCACTAGCCCTTCTGCGGCGCGAACCAAAGACGCCGATGTGTTCTCTCAATCCACCACGTCTATCAAGTCGGCGCCCGCCCTACTACAGCATCTAAATTCGTCTCTCTCTCTCAGAAATCGAAGCCTTCCGTCATCGGAATCGCAAAACTAGAAATTTCACCGACCGCCGTCCCTCCTTACCTGTCTACCCTCAAAGCCGCCATAATTTATCGATAGCATAATTAGCCTCCACAGCCGCCCACAACACAAATATATAAATGCGACTCGGGCACACAGACTCATCAACCGGTGTCGAGCTTGCTGTCTGTCGTTGAATGTTTTAGGAAGCCTCCGTCGCTGCCCAGTGCCTTCCCGGATATACATATCCCAGACCAGCAATCTCCCGTCTCTCGCTGGTGATTCAACCGCATTCCGTCTGAATCAAGGTCAAAATAACAACGAAGTCGTCTCATGAAATCCTCAAATTCCCTCCGCGTCAAATCGCCCAGCGTCAAATTTCCGCGTCCAGAACAAACCAAAGTTAAGACCCCGCCTAGCATCCGAATATCTTAGATCGACGCGATCGACACGCGCGAATCCAATCCTCGATCGTCTCGTCTCGTCGCTTAGACTACCACCGCTCTCGTAGGCTCTCGTATGATGGCAACGACCACATTCTAAAATCCAATCCAATTTCGCCAAATACATACCCAAGGGCCAACGAGCGTCGAGTCTCGGCGAGTAATGGAGGATTTGTCTGCTCGGCGGCGTCACCTTGGGGACTCCTGTGCGTTCCATCCAGCCCCACAGTGGCCCCCACCCCCTATGTATGTAAAAGTTGGGTCCGAAACCACGCGAACCACGCGAACGACGACGCGTCACGAACGGTGAAATTGCCATTTTGATTTTTTTTCGGGGTGAAGTCCCTTGTATTGAACGGTCTGTTTCCGAACTCCCGCTCAAAACGGCATCTCATCCACGTGACCCCACCCCCTTACGTACCTCCATCCCCTATAAAAAGCCCTCACAAACAAAAATTTGCTCTTCAAGTGTCCGACCAACCACCTGGAACGCCCGCCCCGGCGCAGACGTTCGCTCGTCTCATGGCGTTATACTCCTCGTTGGCGGAGCGAGGCGTCCCGATTTCGGGACGCTCACCAGACCAAGCGCCCTTTTTTTTATTCCCTGCGCTCCTGTCCGTTTCGGCGTCGACGGAGGGTGGGGGAGGGGGTGCAGCATCATATTCTATGACCTACGCTTGCAGTGTCGCTATGCGGCTTTTGCAGATTGGTAAAACCATGATGCGGACATTTTTTTTGCTGGGTAGTTGGCTGGATGTGTAGTAGATTTTGTTGGAGAATGAAATTTTCTTTGCTTTGGAAATCGCTTGAGTGGAATTTTGTGGGCGACGTTCAGCCCGCTTTTCGACGGCGGTGACCTCGTTGACGGCGTTCGTCCCCCCCGTCTGTGAAATTGCGCTGGACGAGAGGGATCGGGCATCGTCGAAACAAACATTAATATTCTTTCCCTCTTCCCTACATCCACCATGTCCCTCCCCAGCTCCGTCGCTGGCTTCACCGTCCTACCCATCTCCTACGCAGGCACCTCTACCTCTACATCTACACACTACATCTACGCCCGCTCCCACACAGGCTCAAAGAAACCAAACACCTCAAAAACGCAAACACTTCCAGACGGCCGCACACTATTCCTCGTGAACGTGCCCCCAGATGCGACGGATCGCGAGCTAGTCCTATTATTCAAAACCAGCGGAACGGTCGAGAGGGTGGTGTTTGATTTGGATGTGGATGGGAAGGAGAAGGAAGAGGAGGATGAGGAGGATGATGAGGGGGGAGGACAGCGATTTGAGCGACTCTGCGGATGCAAATCCCGCAAACGCGGAGGAGGAGGGGGACGTGGACATGCAACAGCAGCCCCGGAAACGCAGAAAACTAGATAAAAAACCAAAGCCTCCTCAAGTGACGCCGCTGCCCACGAAACCTCTGCGGCCTCTCCGACCCACGGGCCGAACAGCGCACCTCGTCTTCCTCGACGCGTCTTCCCTCGAACGCGCCCTCGCACCGACACAAAAAAACCGCACTTGGCCGACTTCCGATTCGGAGCCGACTGGGCTCGCGCGATACGCCGCCCTCTACGACTCCCTCCGCCCCCCACTCGACAGCGTGCGCGCGCACGCGGACAGCGCTATGGAGCTGTACGAATACGAACTTGCGCAGACGAGAAGGGAGGCGGGGAGGTATAAGAAGGGCGAGGCGATTGTGGATGAGGATGGGTTCACGCTTGTGACGAGGGGCGGGGTCTATGGGCAGACGCTCGGGGGCGGGGTGGGGGTTGCGAGCAAGGTGTTTCAGGCTGACATGGCGGAGGGGGGGAAGAATAAGAAGGGGAGGAAAGGGAGGGAGGGGAAGGAGAAGGAGGGGTTTTATGCGTTCCAGAAGGCGGAGAAGCAGAGGAATGGTATGTGCTTTCTTGTTTCGATGGGTGTGAGGGATGCGTGCAATTTTCTGATTAATGCGTTTTATTTTATGTAGATTTATTGGAGCTTAAGAAGAACTGGGAGGCGGACAAGGCGAAGATTGAGAAACTCAAGGCGTCGAGGAAGTTCAAACCGTATTAACCAGGTTGCGAATGAAGGATAATTCATAAATGCATGCGGTCCTGCTCGATGAGATATCGCAGCTGCTACCATGCTGATACAAGGAACTTCACTTCGCGTCGTTCGTGTGTTACAAACAGCTTTTTCAGAGGTGGTGGGCTGAAACGCACTTCGGGCGACACGCAAACTGAAACGGTCGTTCAACGCTGAGCTTCGCCAGAAGTTCCCAACGTTTCAAAAATCATAGATTCATAACCATCCATTCCTTTATTTTGATTAAGGTATAATTTTGCAGTAGATTGTCTTGTCTACGTGTGCGGCTGCGTACCAATACGAGCCAACTCTACAGCCCGCGCGCACACATCCTCTATATCCCACCTCTCCCTCCTCGGCAACCCATGCTTCAAATCCAACACATCCCCAATCTCATCGCACGCCCGCAAAATAGTATCTATATCATCCTTCGTATGCGCTGCACTCACACAGAGCCGCACACGCGTGGTCATGAGCGCGCAAGCCGCTGCCAAATTCCATTAGCATCCAATTTTCATTCGTAATTCATTAGACGCGAATCCACTCACGGTAAGCAACAACAACAACGATTATGGGCGTCTTGTACTGCTTCATGAGGCGGTGGAACATGTGCATCTTGCCAGGGTGGAACAACAACAGCGCGATGACCGGCGACATGGGGTGTCCATAGGTGATGAAACCGAGCTTCTTCAAGCCCTCATGCAAGTAACACGAGTTAAACGTGAGTCGTTGCAGGCGAGTGCGGCCCTCGACACCAGAAGCAAGGCTGGGATCGAGCGTGAGCCACGACGGAAGGAGCGACTGCGGTGCGGGTCCAGGGTGCACATCCGCTAAATCCGAGCTGCTTCCAAGACGGAGAGTCGAGCCAGAGGAAGAGGCAGCGACAGCGGTCGAAGGAGCTATACCCATGATGCTGGCCATAGAGGAAACAATCTGCATCAGCACCGGAGGCGACATCGCTTCGCCATAGGCCCCAAGGTATCCGCGGACACGGAGACGGTCGACGAGAACCTTGCTGCCTGAGATGTAACCGCCCGCAGCGCCAAAAGACTTGGTGACTGACAGACAGCAGTGAGATTATGTTAGAGACAAGGCGGGTAAGGAAAACGTACAAGTTCCCATGAGGATATCGATATTCCGCGGGGAGATACCGAAGAAATCGCAGACACCACGACCATTCGGACCAACAGCACCAATGGAATGTGCCTCGTCGACGAACAGATAGAACTAGAAAAGTCTGATGTGAGAAGTTACACAATAGAAAGCGAAGTGAATTAAACCTTGTACTTCTTCTTCAGCTCGAGGATACGAGGAAGATCTACAACGGTTCCCTCCATGCTGTATAAACCCTCGACGATAACGAGGATCTTTTTCCATGGGCGATGAGTCTTGGGCTGGCCTTGCGAGATAGCTTCCCGCAACAAGCTCTCGAGCTGAGCCATATCGTTGTGCTTGTACATCCGTACATTGGCACCACTGAGACGCACACCGAACCGGATACTAGCGTGATTCAGCTCGTCCGAGATGACAAGGCAACCCTTGTTGACGAGCGCCGGAATATACGCGGAATTTGTGGCAAAACCCTGTGCTAAACGTTAGAGCTAGCTACCCCTATGCAGAAAAAAAAACCTTACCATCGAGCTGATCAAGGCGTCCTCTTGTCCCACGAACTTAGCGACCAGCGCCTCTGCAGTGGCGTGCAAATCCGTCGAGCCAGCGTCCAACCGTGATGAAGCAGACGAGACCCCGTACCGCTTGATGCTTTCCTCGACGGCATCAGCGCACCCACCCTTCGCTTGTGCAAAGCCGAGGTAGTTGTATGAGGAGATGTTGAGGGCGCGTGTGCGACCACCGGTGAATATCTGGGTGTCATTGTAGTCCGGGGAGTAGCGGTCCAACAGCATGATGGTCCGCCCAGCAACACCGGTAACGGGCTGGGAGAAACATTCGTCGATACGCGCTTTGAGACGCCGAGTATAGAACGAGTCGAAATCAGAATTGAGGGGTGCATATCCCTGCGGAAGTGTCAGGGTCCGTCGGTGAGGTTCGGCGGCGTGAGAACAGACAGCCCGCTTACATCGCTCGGCATGAGGTGCTGGTAGGCTTTCGGGTAAAAGCGTTTGCCCAGGAAGTCGCGAATGTGGCCGAAGCAGATTAGAATGAGGTAGCTAGATGCTGTTTAGACCGTAGAAGCAAAAAAAGACGAGCAGACCAACCTGATGTATGTTGAAATAACGATATAGTACGGCGGCTCCTCTGGTACATGCTGCAGACATGTGCCAGGGATGTGCTCCGACACCAAACGGAAGTTGTTGTTTGCGCAATGACCGAACTCCGAGTGCACAGTGTTGAAGACCTGTTCGGAGGTAGGCGCATGTAGAGGGTAGTCGAGCCCAGGGAGGCCTTCGTTTTCGTGCAGAACAGTTTCCTCGGACTCAGAGGTGACTGAGGAGGACAGCGAGAGCGCGGGCGTCGCGGTAGGTGTCGGCGAACGCCTGGAACGGCGAGCGTCGGCCTCGGAGAGGGCTGAGAGATATGAGGCGGCCGTTTTGGGGGTCAGAGACGATGTGCTCCGTTTCTTGAATATGGAGGACGTCGGGGACATGTTGCTGAGAGCCATAGGGGACGGTAGAGGAGAGTTAGGCATGCTGGGGGGGAAGAGGAGCAGACAAGCTTCCAAATTTCGAAATCTCACCAACCCAATTGATTGGCTGACGGCTCAATTGAGTAACTCAACTTCCGTAAGCAACCCGATTACCCGAAAGATTCGGCCGACAGTTACATTTGCGAAGAAATACTCTGTGTACTGATTAGGGAGAGCGAGCGTAGGAAACTGTCCTGGAGGGAGAGTATTTAGGTAGGGAGAGAAATGCGGTCTGCCACCGCTGTAAATAGCTCACGATAATAAATCGCGGTGAATAATAATTTCTTGCGGGAGGAGGTTAGGTGGGTGTGCAGGTGGTGTTGGGGCGGCGGCTCGATTCGCTGGAGGGGAAGTGCTGAAGCTAAGAAAGGTGAGAAGCAAATCGGGCGGAAGGAAGGCAGACGGCCCAAATCCAGTACGCACGGTTCTTGGGTCTAGGAAAAGGATACGAAAATTCAGACCCGAAGCAATCAAGCGCGAGAGAGAAATGAAAATGAGGAGTGGGTGGGCGGGCGAGTGAGTGAATAGGAAGCTGAGGAAAAGCGATGGAAAGACGCGTCGAACGCGTCAAGAACGCGTCTCCCCTGCCCGCCGACGCGCCTGCGTAACGAAAAGTAACGTCACATGTTGGTGATGTCACGCGTCCTACTGAGTATTATTAATAACGAGCTTTAACACCCTGCCTTCGGCAGGGCGGGCTCGCTGCGCTCACCGCCCTTCCTACGGCGGGTGTACAGCTCGTTGGGGCGCTGCCCCAAACCCCGGGGTTTCTCTTTTGTTTTTGTATCAGGTTAATTACTAAGAACTAATTGACACCAAAGAAAAGCTTGAGTTGAGAGAATTATACAACACAAAATTCGTACACTATAGAACTAATGTAATGAGTTAATCGTGAGCTCGGCTGTAGACAATATGAGTCTTTTGATACAGCTCAGCACAGTCACCACATACCGAAATTCAGACTTGAAGAAGAACTTCGGGGTATACAATATTTTTGGTTGCAGTCGTTGTTGCGTCGGGCTTGAAAAGGGCTTTGACTCGACGAACAGAAGTGCAGCGTGAAAGCGCAACATAGAGTTGACCATGCGCAAAGATGTCTGTACGCAAGTCCAGCCCAACATCGGTAACAGATTGCCCTTGAGCTTTGTTGATGGTCATGGAGAATGCAAGTCTGATGGGGAACTGGCGACGTTTCATAGAAAAGGGAAGCTGGTCTGCAGAAGGAATGATTGAAATCCGGGGTATGAATGCAGTTTTGCCAGCGTGATCTCCTCCAATCAGGCGAACCTCCAAAACCCTTCGCCCGATCTTAGTAAGAACAGCTCTTGAGCCGTTGCAAAGACCCTGTGCTGCATCCAGATTGCGAAGAATCATGATTGGACACCCAACTTTGATGGCCAATTTGGAAAGAGGAAGTCCGGAGGCACGGATTGAGTTGAGATATTCAATTGGGTATTGAAACCCACTGTCCACACCTTCCTCAGTGATAAGGGAATCTGCACTGTTGAAGACATGCTCAGGTCCTGGAAATTCATCCAATAGAGATTGGTTCAATTCGTCGACGTCATCGTTACGGGCAGACAGAATTGTGCGCTCCAGAAAATATTGATCTTGGGGCTCGTCAAAAGGAAGAGTTTGAATTCCGGGATATAAATCGGCAGTGAGAGACTGAACAGTGTTGGATGGGAGTTTCATGGATTCTGGGAGCAGCAGTGTCTGAGTAGCAAGATCAAGGTTTTTGCCGCTTCCAACATCAACCAACCACTTTGCAAAGTCTTTCTCCTCTTGACTTGCGTTCGGGCCGCCAAGGCGCATATTCTGTTTGAGATGAAGAAGTTGGATGTTGCGCCATAACCTCGATCGCTGAATGCATGCCCCAACAATCTGTTCCCGACCACCTTTGACAATGACAGGAAGAATCTGCTGGAAATCACCCCCAAATACCACAGTCGTTCCGCCGAATGGCCGGTCATCATTTCGAACATCCTGCATTGTTCGATCCACAGCTTCCTGCGCAAATCGATTCTGCATTGGGACCTCATCCCAAATGATGAGGCTGACTTTGCAAAGTAAATCACCAAGCATTGTCCCCTTTTTAATGTTGCACATGATGCCGTCCCATAGGAGGATTGGGATCTTGAATGTAGAGTGTGAAGTACGCCCGCCGAGAAGAAGGAGGGAAGCAATGCCAGATGAAGCTACGCAGAGAACAATAAGACCCTCTCCGCGAAGTGCATAACACAGTGTGTTGTAGACATGGGTTTTGCCGGTGCCGCCAGGTCCATTTAAGAAGAACATCTTGGGATCGTTGTGAAGGACAGAATGCATAATAGCATCAAATGCGGCGCGCTGTTCCATGTTGAGACCAATGATGCGTGGTTCAGCCAGGCGGCGTTGCTCCTCTCGATCGTAAGCCAACTGTTCAGCGATGAGGCGGTTCCCTTCAATTGCTTCCCAATTTCCCTCAGGCAGCGGCATAGGTGGGAAGTCACCCAGAGACTTGGATGATCCACGCAACAGTTTGTCCAAGAGATAGAGGCCATAGTCAAAGACCTGTTCCTCCGCTGGATTTTCGAAACCCTTCTGGATGAGCTTGTGACGAAGATCATCACATATATGGACCCGAAACCTATTCCAAAGCGCAACAGGGTCTCGGAGCGGCCAGTTCTCTTTGATGATTGTTGCAAAGAGCTGACGCAATTGGTGGCCAGATTGCATATCTGACGCTTCCTCCAGACACATTTCCCATTCATTGTCATTCTCAAGCAGCCCTCGTGCCAGGCAAGATTCCTGGAATGTTGCGTATGTCACCCCATCGACAGTCCTCAGGTCCTCGAATGAGGTTGGCCCACGAACAACTGTGAGGAGAGTGCGGAGATAAAAGCGTTCACCACAGGATGGTGGGGCAGAATACATTCTCCCAATAGCAAAACCACGCTGACGCTCCTTCCACACTTGTATTGCACCGGACTTTTCCCAGACGTAATGCTGCGGGAACTCCTGGTACAGAAGAGTTCTGTCCTCCGCGCGAAGTGCAGCATTTGCTTTGAAAAAGGCGGTTAGGGTGGTGTCCTTCCCTGTCGCGCTTTCAACCACCTCTGCTGCATCTGCATCATCCTGATAGACAACTGACTGCTCATCTGGAAGATGAACCTGCAATCGCACAACATTGGGATACTCCTGGTGCATCTCATACCGAAAGAGTCGCCAGGTTGCCTCGCAGGAGGAGACATATCGGCTATCAAGGTAGAGCTGGATCTCATCCTGATCCTCCCCCAATGCTAATGTGCCTCGATCATGGCCTTTGAAGACATATTTGTGAATGTATTTGGTTGCCTTCACAGAAATGCAGCACTCAAGATTTGCATGGCACATAAACTCGAGAAGCATGGTCGGACAATATGGGACGATCCACTGGTTGTCCACTTTCACCCCCTCAGAGTTAATGAAGTGGCGACCATTATCAGGGCGGGCATAAACTGCGTATCCATCATGTGATAGAGCAGTCTCTGGCTGGAAAGGCTTGGGGTATCCTTTGGAACACTTTCCGTCCTTCATACACGGAGCGTTGGGGTTGTGTTGGCCACAGGGACCGTGTACCATGACACGCTTCACGATTTCGTAAAGTGTGGGATGTGTAGCAGGATCAGGGAGCTGAGCTGAGATGATTCTGTCGATCTCTTCGGGAGTTTTTATTCGTGCCATTGCCGCAAGGAAGATCAAACAATGGATATGAGGAAGCCCGCGTTTTTGAAACTCGATGGTGTAGACAAAACCTGCGCACTTGCCAAAAGCTCCCGCACGAATGAGCTTCAAGAGAATGCGGACCTTCTCTCGGAAAACACGTGCAACCAAATCGGGTCTGTCTGCTGGTGTCTGCCCTGGGAGGAGTGCACCCTTGATCTCTGGCCATTTGGGATCCGCAGTCATAGTGAGGAAGAAATCAGGTTTTCCAAAGAAGCGCGCCAATGCCAATGAATCCTGATAGAGTTGGAACATGAAGCGTGAACCTCCAATATAAGAGGATGGTAGGATGAATCGTTGGCCCTGATTTGCCAGATTAGCACCCTCTCCATCCCTGGCCATTGTGTCAACCAATCCCTTGTAGAGATCAACCCGCAGTTTACTCTGGTTGTTCCGAAGCCATGACAGCCGTTGCTGATCGGTAGCTGCCCATGCATCCACAATGAACTGCTGCATCAAATTGCCAGCTCGAAATATGTGCAGTGAATCTGTTTCGCGTTGGTGCAGGCGATACGCAAAATACTCCAGAAGCGTGACATGATTCCGTGCTGCAGCGCGGCGGTTACCCTCCTCCCCGGGCCCCCGCCGCTCATCATCAGGAATGTCCTCCTCATCTGACTCATCCACAGCAGTGCGCCCGACATTGTACGGAATTTTTGGATGCCACCCATGCTGTCCGTATGGAAAAAGCAGAACATACAGCAAAGGTTGATAGGCAGGATTGGTTTCATAAATCCTACGCAATGGCCCATGGCGATACCGCAAAATGATGTCACGATAGTCTGTCACAACTGAGCCATCTCCTGGAAGAATGACAGCAACTTCATTAGCTGTAGGAACATTGTAACGCCGTTGGTCTGTCTGCTCCTGAAATCGGAGTTGAGCGAAGATTTCTGGATTGGGATTTGGGTCTTGCTCCTGCTGCTCCTTCATGCGCTCGTATGCCGTTTTGTAAAGACGGACATAGGCATGATGCTCCTGAAGAAGATTGTGCAATGTTCGCATCACATCCTCATTTAGACCCTGATTCCCATTGTGTCCTTGATTAGCCCGTAAACGTGCCCGTGTAGCCTCTTCAGAGGAATAGAAATAGAGCTGAGCATAGCTGGGATCTTTGTCAACCTCGGGAAGTAAAGAACCCAGGCGATGGTAGAGAGCACCCTGGATCTTGAACACATATGGTGCACGCCGGCCAAGAATAGAACTGTCGACCTTCACACCCAAAGAGGCAAGTGCAAATGCAGCATTATACGCCCGAATGTTTTGCTTAAAATGAGCAGAGTGGGGGCTCCGGCCATCGTAAAGCTTCGCCAGCTCTTCCGGTGGGGCTTGAAGTGTAGGCAGTTTGACTTTCCCATCCAAACAGCATGTGCCAAATTTTGGGGAAGCAATTGATGATTTGCTCAGGCGCTCAGCAGCCCAATGAAGTGCTTTGCAACATGGGCATTTGAGATTCATCTGCCCCAGATCAATACGCTCAATGGAAGCTTCAACAACTGGACGATAATATTTTGGGAGACTCCGCGGAGGAGGAGCTGGGGGAGGCGTAGGTGGCGGTGAAGGTGCGGGGTTAGGGTTAGGGTTCGGAGGTTGGTTCGGACCCGGGGCGGGGTTAGGGTTAGGCGGAGGAGCAATACGGCGTGGCTGATAAGGTTGTGGATTGAAGACAGTGGGCTGACGTAGCTCTGCTAATCTGCGCCGGGCATGTTCTATCTCAGCAGCAGTTAAATGTTGATTCGGAGCAGGATTGGGAGGAGGCTGAGCTGGGTGGAAAGGTTGTGGATTGAATTCACGTGGTTGATTGAGTTCAGCCAAGCGACGGCGGGCTTGCTCTATCTCAGCATCAGTCAGACGCCGTGCAGGTTGAATCGGTGGAAGCCGATCAGGAGCCAAGGCAAAAGGATTAAGGGGTGGGCGATTGATTTGGGGATCATGATGAGCATGTGAAGGACTGCCAAGAACTCGTTGTTGTCGTTCTTGAGCCTGAGCAGCAATACGTGCTCGCTGAGGGGTATTGGGGGGTGTAATATTTGCTTGCTGAGCCCTTAGAGTGTTGTAAATTAGAATGAACAGAAAATTTAAAAATAATGATGAGACATACATGACAAAAGCTTTCTCACACTTGATCCCAGCAATGGCAGACAGGAAAGAGCCCTCGAAGAAAGGCTTCTACCCAGATAGATACTCGGCAGTGTACAAACGTCAAGAGAGGAACTAAAGGCTGACAACAGCTGCACTTAATGGAGAATCTTTCACAAAATGAAAGGGGTAGCAACTGCAGCCAACAAATACTGTTGACTGGCAAAAAAAAATTGCCCCGCCACCCAATCTCCGTGCAAAACTGCGGCTGGTAGAGGTTCCAAAAGACTTATGACCGGCAGACACCCCTTCTTTCGGAGAGACCGGGTAGTAGGAACTTACACAGCCTTGCAGCCGTCCTCTCTTGCGCCGCAAGACACCACACAAAGTAAATTCTGGATAGAAGACTCACCCGGGCCCTTCACCCCTGCACTGGGATAAAGAGAAGAGAAAGCCAGTCAGTCAGAAAGCACAATACCTACAAAGATTCAGTCAGAAGTAGAGAATTTAAAATAAGATACCAACAACACAGTCCCAAGTAAGCAGCTAATAAAAATAACTTGAGCTTCGTGACAGGAACATGGGAAAGAGAAGGTCTGACGGCAGGTTTTGACAGCCTTCAAGAGTGGGAAGAGAGTTCAATGAGGAGTCAGGGAGATTGAGACTTGAGTGGGTGTTAGAAAGAGAAAGCACATAGATTCCAAAGCTTACAGGAGAGGGAGGAGGGGGGAGGAGTGTGTAGGACGACGACAGCGATGGAGAAAAGCTCGCAATCTTAATCAAATCGATCGATTGGATACAAACGCAAACACCGGGCCCGGAAAGACGGGAACCGAAGCCGATACGGCACGTGCTGCGCACGTGGTTTCCTGTCAAAGGCTGTGCCGTGCTCTTTTAAAGTATAGGATAATACTTAGTAACTACTCTCCCATATCTTCCACTGAAGCCAGCGGCTCGCACGCTCGCGTGGGTCGTTGCTTCGCGAAAAGTTTCGTTTGGTTCATTTCCGGCACATATTTTCCAAAGATCAATGAAGCGGTTCTATTACAAAATTATGAATCTTCAGCACTGGTCATTCAAATTTCAAATCTCGAGTGGGCTGGTGGTAACGCCGGTCACGGTCAGGTCGCGATGAAGTCAAGGAGGAAGGGTATCCACACATGAACAAGGCGTGAATGGGCGTGAATGCGCTCCTTGCTCTGGAATCCGCTGGTCCCATTGACGTCTGAAGAAAGTTCGTCACAGTCTGCGTCCTCGACTATACTTACATACATTCAACGATACAAAGGCGTGCTAATCATGATAAATCAAACGGGGTCCTTGCCTTCTGGAGCAGTCTCATCCCTTACCGCCAAGAGATCGACGCCAGCGCTAGCCTTAGTTTCCTGTCCAGTCCGTAAAATGCTCAGCGGTGTACGCGAGAAGTCCTCGAGAACGCTAGAGCTGTTAGCCTCCAGGCGTTGGGTGCCTAAAATGAGATGTTGCGCAGCTGCCGAAGATGCAATTGTGAGCTTCATTGAGTCGAGGGCGATTCACAGCAAAATCACTTGCCGATTAAGACTATTGCGAGCGGGAGGGTTGCTCCAACCCCCGTGTTCATGACCTTTTCGAATTCTAGCACAACCCACCTGGATGCCGCTTTCCGTTAATACGCTTACGTAGGACCGAGTGTCGATAGACCGCACAGATTTGCAACGAAAACGACGATGAAATAAAGGAGGCCTTGTCGCAGGATACGTCGGATGAATGTGGACATGTTACTATGAAAAACCTGAGCGGTCAAACGACAGAGTAAGAATGGAGAGCGAACAATCTGCCCAGGAACCACGACGAGAAGACGAGGTAATATGTGCCCGTCACACAGGCGATGAGGTCGTAAGCCATATGGGCGCTATAATAACTGCCCGATTGTTAGGCGAAGGTAATCGGGGCAACGAAAGGTACTTGCACGATATTCCAATCTGGCTAATAAGGCGTGTCATCAGGTTGGACGGTTTTAGGGGGATATCTCTGGTATGCACCTCTCCTTTCGCATAAACCTTCCCTTTACACCTTTAGATACAATGAGAAATTCCGCTAAAATAGTAGGGATGTCACGTACTCGCCCTGAAAATCCACAAGTCGATGCGGCAACTGATTTCCAAGAAAACGCAGGACGTACCCCTTTGGTTTCAGGCTGTAACAAGTGGAAGGGGTCAGGAAACAAGTGGTCAGATTTTACTACCGAGACGACATCGATGATTCGCTCACCAATCTGTGGTATATAATGCCAAAGGTTTGCACCTAGGCGTAGCTTTGAGCCTATACTCCAATCAGAACACGGGCTGCACTCACAGGAAAACCGAGCAAAAGAATGGCACCCAGCCCATAATACACCACCGGCGAGCGCCCCGATATTGCGAACGTCCTGCCAGTGAGCATAGCGTCAGAAAATGCATGGGACACCTGACGCACAGCGCAGTCACTGCTCACCGTATGAACACTAATGCCTGGACCGCCATTCCCGCGAGCACTGGGCGGGCCGGAGGTGAGTGACCAGGCCAATGCTTGAAATCGGGACGCGCTTACTGGCTGTGACGTTGGGGATCATGTACCACCGTCTGCACGGCGCATCGGTATAGTGAGTTCCGTAAAAACCTTGAGGCACGTTAGGCGGACATGGAGGAACGCTAAAGAGGTGATCATCGGTATGTACCTATGCCGTTTGAGACTAAGGAAACTATTGTCATGCTGTCGAATGGCAAAACGCGTCAGGGAACAATTTGCGGTAATTAGTACAAACTCACTAGCGCGCCATAGCGTAGAAGAAGCAGATTGGCGTGAGGGCGCGATTTCTCCAGCATTTGCAGTACATCTTTAACGTATCGGGGATTGTTTGCACGATATCCCCTCCCGCAAGTGTGAACGAGCTTGATGATAGCCGTCGATTGAGATGATGTTCAGCGGGGAAAGCGACAAGACATACATTATCCTGAACATGCTTGCTTTGTTCATGGTGCCGGAAAATCGGGGAGGGGAGGTGCAGATGGAAAACGGGACGGTTTTATTGAGTAGTGCACATCTCCGGGACGTTACCTGCCGCGTCCATGTGCCTTCACAATTGAGTGTTCGTGCGGCAGACCGCGTCTAGCTATCGACGATGTCCCAGCCGGTACCGGATACGGAAGACAATGCGTCAACACGTGGATTGCAGCATTTGAAAGCAATTGCGAGGCATTGGACTGGTCGCGTATGTTTTTATTGGGAGACATGGGAGCCTTTGATCATCCGCGCCGGTAATCCTTCCCGCCTTCCGTTCAGTTCGAAGAAGGTGTAGAGTGGCGTGGATTCATGGGAAAGAAAGAAAGTCCCATTCCTGACAGTGAGTGGAGTGTTGATTTGAGCCTTGAACACAAAAATTGCTTTTCGGTTTCAAGAGTAGCCATTGGTTGTTCTAATCGTGTGACCACGCCAGTATATCTTCAACCGAAAGTGTTCAAGTTGCGGTATGTTCATTGTTGTCCTGGTTCAATGAGTCGCCTTCCAGAAAGACCCTTCGTCATCGTCCAAGCCAGCGTCAACGCCGGGACAATGAATTGATCGCGATACATCACATGAGCCGAGACTTTTCTTCTTTTCCCCAAATGTACCTCGCGCATACGCGACGAAAAATCGCTTAATTTCGGCGTCCGGTCTCCTTGACTGCTACAACGGAGTCCAACGGTGCCTAGCAGGTACAATACGTATAACCCTTTGAATTGGCCCACACACCAAATATCTTTAAAGAGGTATGCCGAACTTTGAAGGCAATTTATCGCAAGGCTAAGATTTCTTAGGCTGGAATTCCATGTGCCTGACGCGGAGCGACTTGTGAAGATCTCGACAAAGGTTTTACCGAGGCTTCGTTATTAAGCTGCCGGTCCGTGTTGCTCCGGCCTTCCCTTGAAAAATACGAACTGCTGTAACTGTTCCGGGACCCACTCTTCAAGTCCAAGTTGGTTGAACCGCTACCGCCACCATGTTGATAGGCTCTTTTATTCAACTTCTAACCACCACTCTTTTCTCTTCCTCCGCCTTGGCTAGCCGATTCTCGTCTTCTGTCGAACGCGACGTTAATGACACCAGTCTTTCCGGCACTTTAACGTCGAAGTTGGGTCCAGTGGTGAATCTAGGGTGAGTAGGAATCGAAATCCCACTCGAACGTGTCGCAGACGCGTCGTCTTTCGTAGCTATGCAGCATATGTTGGCAATTCCTCTCTCCCCGACATCACATTCTACGGCGGCATTCCTTATATCAAGCCACCTGTTGGCAAACTTCGCTTCGCACCTCCCCAGCGTCTCAACGAACGCCCGGTCTTCCTCACCAATGATGATGTCGTCGACGCGCGCAATTGGGGACCCCTCTGCATTCAACAACCTGCTGTGATGGGAATTGGGAACGAAGGTATTCTCCACTTCTTACACACTCTATTGGTTTTCAAACGCCGGCAGATTGTGTCACGCTCAACATCTGGACCCCCTCGAACGCAACGTCTAAGAGCAAGCTTCCTGTATACGTTTACATTGTGCGTGCGCTCCGAAACTTGCGCGCGGAGACAGGCTTGATTTGCATTTTCTAGCACGGCGGCGGTCATTATTATAATTCGTAAGCACCCACTATTATATACGATTTGAACACAACTAAACAATATTTACAGGGCACAAGGTACATACTCGTCGTATCCAATTTGTTAGCCGAAGCTAACATTTATCAGGTTTTCCGGCAAACGACTGGGTCGCGCGATCTAATGGAGGCCTAATCGCAGTGGCCCTGCAATACCGCGTAAGTACAGTTCACCAGGTCCTTGGCGTTTTGGTCCCTAAATATCTCGTCAGCTTGGGCTCTTGGGATATCTTTCCAGTGCTGCTATCAGGGCAGATCCGACTGCTGGCCCAAACAACGGTCTTTTCGACCAACGCGCTGGCCTCGAATGGCTACAACGTAACATAGCCAAATTCGGAGGCGATCCCACCAAAATTACCATTGGCGGTGAGTACCTTTGAGAGAACTCGTTAGTTTGACCGCTGCTAAATGTTGCTCTAGGCGAAAGTAGTGTAAGTGAGATATTAGTGAATATTCCTTGAACCGACACCTTTCTCATACAGGGAGGTGGTTCTGTCGTACTTCATCTGACAGCGTACGGAGGAGAGAAGAATCCGGTAAGCCCTACTCGCCCTTTACAGAGATCGTACTTATACAGAGACTTGAATGTAGCCATTCCGTGCAGCGGTGATCGAAAGTCCTGGTATGACCATTCATTTTGTGATAAGACTCGTTCCCATAAACTAACCCCTTCCAGGAAACGATCCTTTCTATACCGAAGAACACGCGGAAGAATGTTTCGGAAATGTTACCAAACAGGTCGGCTGCGACGATTCTTCAGATGTAGTCGCTTGTCTACGGAAAGCCTCAAGTCTGTTACAAATCATGTGGACCTTTTCGGGTGGCTGACAAGTTTTTGTTAGTCGGAGCGATTGTCTCCGCTGTTAACAATAAACCCTCAACCTGCAAATACGAGCCTGTCATCGATGGTGGGTATATACCTGACATCACCACGAAACTGTTCGCTGCGGGCAATTTTACCAAGGTCGATGCTTTCACCATCTACAAAGGATGAGGCTGACGCATGCTTCTAGGTCCCGATTCTCGCCGGCCACACTGCTCAAGATGGCGCTATCTTCGTTGGCAAGCCAGAGTCTATTTCGACCGACCAGGATATTGTCAACGCTGTGCTCAAACGGTATCCTGGATTGGTATGCTCTCGTATTCGTTTGCAGACTCCATACAGATCTGATCGTTTCCCCCCCCAGTCCAAGGCAACCACCGACGCCATGCTCGTCACCTACCCTCCAGCTTCGGCAACCACGCCTTGGACAACACAATGGGAACGTGCGATGTACGCGTACATGGAGAGCGAGGTGGGGTTGGATTGGTTCTTGCGCTGCTTGCTCGCATCTGACACATCTTGAAGCTCGGCTGCTGGGATTATTATATTGGCAACATCAGCGGAAAACCTGCGTTCAACTATCGCTGGGATGCGCCAGACCCGAACCTAATAGCCTCTCGTGGTGCTTATGTAGGAGCGGCGCACACGTGAGTTTGAATCTGGAATGCCTTTTGAAAATGCTGAAGTACAGTAGTTCCGAGCTTTTCTACTTGTACGACGGGACAAATTCAGGGCCCAGCGCCAGCGTCGCACAGCCCGGCTTCACTGTCTTCGACAGTGCACAAGATGCACTGGCGCGACAGGCCGTCGCCTGGTGGTCATCATTCGCGCAAACCTTAGATCCTAACGCTTTCGCCGCCCCTGGCTCGCCCAAATGGGATCCGGCATCCCAGGGAGGATTCATGGTCGCCGCATTGAGCAATGATACTGCGTCCAGCGTGCCAAGCAGTGGAATGGAGCAGCGTTCAGAGGACTACCCCAATCGTTGTGCGTGGTGGAGAAGCGTTGGTGACGATGTGCGTCTCTAATTAATGGCTCACTACAATTGTGAGTTGGCCCGCTTTCGCTGTCCTCGTTGAAGCGCAAGTTTAAAACGCAGCCGCAATAGGTACTTTTATCTCGGAATTTTGGGAATTTCAAGCAAATAATATATCGCACGCATAGATAGTCGCATGTTGCATTCTGCTCTGTAACCTTGCTTTCTGAACTGCATAATGGTGAATGAATCTCGTCTTAGACTGTGTCGAGGAGAAGCAGGGAAAGACTATCGGAGTCTGTTGGAGGCATCTAAAGTCGCCAACCGCTGACCTTTTGCTTCTATTGTGTGCTTCCAGTCATCTCGTGGATGCCCTCCGAATATCTTGCGCATTTATCTCACACATTGCTGCGAAAGAAAGAAAAATCAGAGCAAAGACCAAACTTGGAGAGGCTGTGCAGATAAGATAATTTCGCTTCTTCCACGTCTTCCTACATCTTCCTTCAACTTGCTCGAACCCGCGGCTCACAGAGCGCTTGTATGGCTGGTCTCCTCCTCTTCTCTCTTCTGCCTCTCTCTGTAATACTTCTATGTGTACTGCATCTGCGGGGTCGCTCTTTTAACCAACGCAAAGCCGTGTTGAACTCATTGTCGCTTCCACCATCGACTCAGACTTTCGCCTTCTTCCACCCCTACTGGTACGCTCCCTGGGTCTCTAGTGTGCTTTTGATGATGCGCACCAGTGTAGCAATGCCGGAGGAGGAGGAGAACGCGTACTTTGGACCGCCATCGCTTACATTCAGCGGACACGTCCCGAGTTTCTCTGTGTCGTCTACACCGGAGACGTCTCCGCCACCAAGAGCTCAATATTGGCAAAAGTAGAATCTCGGTTCTCAATAACGCTATCTCCCGCGACTTTGCACTTTGTCTTCCTCACGCGTCGTGTTCTGGTCGAGGACTCGACATATCCGCACTTTACTTTGATTGGGCAGAGTCTGGGTTCTGTTGCTCTCGTAGCAGAAGCTCTTTCTCTGTTCGTACCCGACGCGTACATGGATACGATGGGCTATGCATTCACTCTCCCCGTTGTCCGGCTGCTAGGTATCCCTGCTGCGGCATACGTGCACTACCCCACCGTCAGCCCACCGATGATTTCGCGCGTCACACGCCGAGCGAAACTCATCTACTACCACGCCTTCATGCTCTTGTATGCCCTGGCTCTACGTCGAGCCCGCATAATCATGGTCAACTCTTCCTGGACTAAGAAACACGTCGACGCGGTTCTTGCGTACCCTCCCTTCGGCGGCCGCTGGGGAATCCCCCGCCCTCGTGTCGTCTATCCTTCTTGTGATACACGGGAGATGGCTCGTCTGCCTCTCGACGGCCGGGAACGCGTGATTCTTAGCATTGCGCAGTTTCGTCCAGAGAAGGACCACGCGAAGCAAATACGCGCTTTGCACGAGCTGTTGAAGGAACACCCGGACTATGTACAGCAAGGCATTCAACTGGTTATGATTGGCGGTTGCCGAAACGCGGAAGATGAAGCTCGAGTGGAGGTGTTGCGCAAGTTGGCTAGCGACCTGGGCGTCGAAGTCTGTGAAATTTCTTGTCTCAGAGCCTACGGGACTAACGTCATGAGCTAGCCCCACGTCCAGTTCATCCTGAACGCTCCTTTCCCAGACATGCTCGCGTGGCTTCGTCGAGCCAGCGTTGGCGTGAATACCATGTTAGATGAACACTTCGGTATAAACGTGGTTGAATTTATGGTACTCCTCCTTCGCATCCCTTCGACATTCGCTAACAAATCCTTCAAGGCTGCTGGTGTGATACCCATAGTGCACGCTTCCGGCGGTCCTCTCGAGGACATTGTGATAGAATTTCAGGGACAGCAGACGGGTACGCTCTCGAACTAAACACCTTTTTCCTTTGCCGGCTCACAAGATTTTTCAGGATATCACGCCACGACACCGGCAGAATTTGCCTCTCGAATACACGAGGCGCTTTCTCTCGCAGCCGATGAAGATCTTGCCATTCGACAGCGCGCCAGGACATGGGCGGTTCAGCGTTTTAGCGAGGCTGAGTTTGAAGCTGGTTGGGAGGCCAGCGGGTGGTCAAAATTGCTTGTATAGTGACCAAAGAAACTTTCTTTCATTCTCGTTGCGGCTTGGGTGTGCAAAAGGCGTTTGGTTCCTTGAAGTGAAAAGACCCGAGCATGGCTTTACCATTGCTGAACGAATTCACCGGAGGGAAATAATAGGAAAAGCAATGAATTTGAGAGTAGATTACACCAAGTCCCAGCCAGCAAATCCTGGGACCATAAGGAGAGATCATGCGAGATAAACGAAACGAAACCGCACCTCTGTATTTCTCTCGCATGTGAACTACGCCGCCACGTCCCTCCAAAACCTCTCCTGCCCTGACCAAAACACGCTCCCCGGCGTCTCCGTCCAGGGAACAAGAGTGTATATGAACGAGACGATACCGATCAAGTATGCGGTTTGTATAGCTGCGAGGCAAACAAAAAAAGTATGAGTCAAGTGAATGAAGGGGTAAGGCCGAATGAATGAATCAACGGATGAACAATACGTAAACGCAGACACAAGCACTCACCCCGCTTCTTTGCCGGAAAACTCTTGATCTCGAGCCCCATCTGTGGCACGCCCATGATATTGCAGAATACATGCGCAGTGAGAGGTGGCAGGAGCGAAGAGGTGCGCAGAAAAAGGTAGGATGTGTGTGCGCCGAAGAGTGTTGTGTAGAGTGTTTGGAAGACTGTGTAAGGGTCGTCAGTTCAGTTCAGATTGGTTTTGGAGCGGAATGAGTGAAGATGGAAGAAAGTGATTGTCGATTCCAGTGAATAGAAGAGAAAGGGACGACTTACGCGCAGACATGGCGGCCTGTTTCAAAGCGTTTTGTGTGCGTCCTAGGCGATTGTAGACTTCCCATGCGTGATGAACGTGGGCTGGATGGAAGCAAGATTGAGAAAGTTGTTGGAGGATGGACCAAAGCAAAGCTTCACAAACTTACCCAACCCAAAAACGAGTGGTGCAAATGCAATCATTTTCCATCGAGTCGCACCTGCCATGGCATACACGGATAGCACGCAGGCGCGGAAGACGATCTCTTCCGTAAAAGGGCCCTATTCCGACGATCGTGTCAGTCAAGAGGGTTTCCCATAATAAAAATGAGTAGAAAACGATGTCCAGGACAAAGAAACGAAACACACACCCAGATATAATTCCGGAATCCAATCCAGGTGCAAAACGTCTTGATGAATTGGAATTCAAACGAGTAGTGCGCCTGGCCGGGCAATGATTGCGTGAGGTAGCTGCTTGCGTACAAGGGACCAAGGAAGAGCAATGGTGTTTGGAGGTATGGGAGGACGCTTGTCGGCCAGGTTGGGCTCAGGCCGAGAAGTGCGAGTGTACTTCCGAGGGAGTGATCAGACTATCATTTTCCGTAACTCACTGGTTTGCGAACGAGTTGAAACAACAGCGGCGAAGACAGGCTCACAGAAGGTAATGTTGATCGTGAGACGAGATAGTAGACGATAGTGCAGTTAAACAAGGTGGCGAATGTGACGGCTGTCAATCGTGCGCGGATTACTGCGGGGTCATCTCTGCTTCCTGGCTCAATGCGTCGCTGCCGCACATACTGTGAGGCTTCTGGACCAGTTGGGGGCGTAGCAGGGGACTTGGAAAAGCGGAGGCGTGCGTTCTTGGACAGATAGAGGGAGCCTACGTATGTAGCTCCAAACGAGAGGGCTAAGAGGTGAGATGAAAGCATAGAGATTGGGAATACGGGTGGCTGGATGGGCGGCATGGTGGTCGAGGTGAGACAAAAGAGGCGCGTCGCGTGACACACAACGATCACGTTGTCGTGACGCTCTTGCTAGCTACTTCCTAGCTCCTCTGACTGAAATTCGCCCTCGACGCCAAATTCGGATGTTTCAATTGTTATTCCACCGTTTTCTACCGCTAAACCGTATAGCTACCCATTTTGTATCGAAACCGAGCTTCACCAACCCCGTCAAAATCCGACACGGCCGTCCCAGATGTCAAAAGCGATCGCCCACTCCCGAGAAGTGCTTAATCCCTCCGAAAAGAGTCTCACTTGTCGCCCTCTTGGGTCTTCTTGAACGCCTTTGCGGGGACTCGGACGCCTGTCCATTTCTCGAGATGAAACGCAGCGTCCGCTGCGGACATGCCTTCGAAGGGATTTTGCTCAGACGCAGACGGCGCACAAGGGGATTTTGCAGCCTTGTCTATAAACTCTGACAGTGCCTGAAAGTACAGTGGTTACCTGCATTGCCATCGCAAACAAACCTGGGTGTACGGCTCACCTTCACATCGCAGTAATTGAAATACCGGTATGGCGCTGAACCTGGATACGGATTTGGCTGCTCGCTTATAGGCATTATGCGGTCCAGCTGACAGAGAACGAGCTGTTCGTAATTAAGTTTTCACGCCGATTCGAACGTTCATCCAGAATATTCAGAAGATCGAATCCGTTGGGCGAGTGACAGCCCCAGAGACTCGCGTAGACACGGGGGGTTAGCCGAGCTATCCCGAGCTATCCCGAATTCGCTTAGGGTTCGGGTAGAACCTGGTCTCCCATCGGCCGAAATCACCAGCTCGTTTGTCGTCATCGGTTTGCTCTAGCTCGGCGCTTGCCCTCCGCCTCACCGCTGGTCGGTGCGCCGTCATGTGTGCCAAGACTTCGCCATTTCAGACCACCCAACTTTGTGCTGGCTCGCCTCTCTCTTAGCTTTTCTTTACATCCAAGCCCGCCCTTGACGCGCGATGAGCGCGATCTCTTCGCATCAACAACTTTTCAAGTACTTAGTACTGTTCCAAGAGAATCCTGTTTTATAACTTCAATGCACAATAATGTTTAATACAATCAACAAAATGAACTCGACGAGTCGATTTCTTCCTTAACCAGTGAAGCGTAACAGATGAAAAGATTGAGACTATGAAACTCTAGTACTTAAAGCAAGCTCCGGGAACTTTGCAAGCGCGCTAGCAATCTGCTGGAGACTCATACTGTCAATGTTTGTGGGAGCAGTGGAAGACACTAATTGACGCGTCAGACGCGCCGCGCGTCCAGCCAAACCAGCTCGTTTTACGTGCATGGCACTGCTTACTAACACCGTTGATCTACGCTAACCGAGTACGCATCAACCTCGGAGACCGTCTACCCGCACGTCTCGGATGTCCACCCAGCTGTCACTTTGGATGAAGGCTCTGTGGACATTGAATAATAACAGAAGGAAAGGGATCAGAGCACTTTGCGCACAGCGGGGGCTTCACGGTTCCCCTCCCTCTGTCCTCCCTTCCTGAAGTTCTACGTACGCCCCACGACTTGGTTTTCTGAATCAAATATCTCTTCCCTCAACTCAAGGTTGTGACTTCTTGGAAACAGCGAAACTCAAAACCGAGTCTTCAACTGACAAGCTTCAAAGAGGCTGGCTCAAGGTCGACATTCAGTGCTTTAATCCTCAAGTTATTCTTCAAGTTCAAGGCCGCAATACTGCTCTGTGACTGCCGCTCTCAAGCCTACTCAGAAAAGCCCCAGAACACCTAGGCTTGGATCAACGAAGAATCTCAAGCCAGCAAAAGCAAGCCCTCAAATTTCAAGTCTCAGAGCGATCCCTCTGCTTCAAATCTGCTGTGTCTTCCTCAAGCTCTTCCTCTTGCTCAATATTCCGCGCCGTATCGCAAGCCTCAGAACGAACGACAGCTTCGTTTCAGTCTCCCTCAAGGTCCTCTTGCTCAATGTTGTGCCCCGGCTCACAAGTCTCTGCAACGCTGTCATTTCTTCAGACCCTTAACTGTTTATCTCCCTCTCCTTTCCTTTCTGTCATGCAAGGTATGTTGCATACTCAATCTCATTTCATGGCACTGACAGAGTATTAAGGTGTAGAGTCGGCGAGGAGACAAAGCAACGAGGCGAGGCAAAGGGAAGGGGTAGTCAGGGACATGGAAGCGGCGCGTGGTATTCGGGGTACAGGAGCACTAGCAGCTAGCTTCAATATACTTGATTTTTCATCTCATGGGTGCCGCAACGCGGGGAAGGGGAACGCGAGGAAGGGAAACGACGAGGAGGGCGGCGTAGCAGCGTGGGGCCAGGCATCAGCACGTGTCATCAATACTTGAACTCCGCACTTCCGACATTTAAGTTCTGCCCATAATTTTTTGGACTGTGTCTGGCTCGAAAGCCCTTAACTTCGACTTAGGCTCTTCCTTTTTAAGATTTTGATAGGTTTCTATGCAACTCAAGTTGATGAATGTGAACTGAATAAATTCCTAGTGGATTTGCCTGCCTGTGTAGTCATTGATCCCAACGGATTTGACGGTCTCCAGAATATTCCTGGTTACGGAGTTAACCAGGTCTCGAATCGTTAATTCGCTGAAACCATCAAATTTTCATCAAATTTGTGCTTGTTGCTTACACTCGGCTGGCGTGCCGCTTTCAGCCCAGCATTCTGACTGTTCTTTGGTTTGTCATTTCGGCTTGTGCACAACTCCAGGCTCGCTTTTTTTTTTTTTTCGCTTTCAGTTTGTGCTGCAGCTCGTTTGGAGCCTTTTAGAGCTCAAGTGTATTTGAATTCAATCCAGACTTGAATTTATCATTTTGTGTTCCGCTCTGAACGAGCAATATCGACCTTGAGTTCGGAGAGGTGTTCTTCCGAATTCTCGATAACGACTGTTGCAACTTCATGTTAGTAAGTACTTGAGTACTTCCCCAACTTATGTGTCTGCCCGGAGGAGGCACACCCTGAAAGGAAATGAGCCTCTGAGCTACCCCAAGGCATCTGTCTGCCCGGAGGAGGAACACCCTGGCTATAGGGAGATTCAAATTTGAGAATGAAAGTAGTGCTAATATCTAGACAGCTGCTGGCAGCTGAGCTATAATTCTCCTGGAGTAACCAGGTCTGCCCGGAGGGTTTTGCTATGTACTCAAATCCTCACCTTGAATTCCGACATGGCTTTTGCCGCTGTAATGCGTTTTCCGTTTGGGGCCGCCAAACCCGGTTGTGCCCCAGGTGTCTGCTGAACCGGGGTCGTGACGCTAAGACGCTCGGAGAGCGCCTTGACATCATATTCGTTGTATCTTGTTACAAGCATGCTAGAGTTCCTTGGGTTGGGGTCCACGCTCACGGGCAGTATAGAGTCGAGATCGCGAGGGCCCACATTAGGGTACAGCTTCATCGCGTGTGTTTTGAAGAAGGTCTTTCCATACTGCTTCGCTGTCCGGATGGGCTTGGTTTCGTCTTTGGGCATGGCAGAAGGCAGGAAGAGCCAGCCAGCTGCTCACGGCGCCGGCATTGACAGCCAAGGTAATTGATTTTATGGAATCGCCGCATTTGGTTTCGTACTTTCCGTACACACGTACATTGGTGCAGCTAAATACAATGAAGGATGCAGGACATCAAATGCACTTCATAGTTGTCTTCCGTGCAACCATGCGGACAGCATTTCAAGCGCCTCTTCCGGTTTATCATGCGGTACGTAGAAGTCAGAAAACTGCCAGTCAGTCGAATTCGCGAACGAACAAAAACAAAACTTATCATATGGCCAGCACCACGTATAGTGACGAACGAGAGCAAACTATGCGTACCCTGCTTTACCTCACCAGCCTTGCCCGATCTACCGTTCACCCCCCAGTCAGCCCATTCCAAAGCAGCATATGCTTCCTGGCCGCTCCATTCAAGTTTATCGACCCACATACGGTTAGCAACCCAATTGCATTGCCAATCGTACGTTCCTGCGTAGATCAATATTCGAATGCCCCTGTCAAGAAGGTTGGCAACGTAGTTTCTTGTTGTGAAGATGGTTAGTAAAGTGAGAAAGAAAGAAAGGAGAACATTGCGTTACTGAGTCGGCACGGCCCATTTGTCTAGTCGTGCATTGAACAGGCTTCCCACACTATTGGAACAAGAAGAGAAGTTGGCGGCTTGCGGGTCGACACCCAAAAGCTCTCGCAAAGCGGGATCCGAGAGGTACTTCGTTATCACACCATTCTCCTCATAGCAAAGGCCATCTCCAACACACATCTGTTCGTGGGAACGGTGGTTTGTCAGGTAGAACCCGTCGTTGAACTGGGACGAACTTTGGAGATATCATAGACATTGCGGCCTGGACACGAGACTATTAGAAATAGGATGCACGAGGGAACTCAATGCACTGACCGCTAGCCCACATTCCGGTAGAAAGTTCGGCGTCACAGAAATTAACGGCGGCACGACAGTCAATTGCGTCGAATTGTTCAATACAGCTTGTCCTCATGAGACGTTGGCAACGTGGAAGCTGAGATGCGAAATGTTGAGCCCATCGCCGAAAGGGTATCTTGAACAGCTTACAGCAGCCTTCATCCGGACACAGGCGCTTATCGACTGGAAAGGCACCTCCAGTGCTGCGATACTACACTCTATATCGTACCTCCCAGGATATAACCTGGAGTCTCTATTCAGTAGACAGAAAGAAGTAGCCAAGAGTGAAATGGGTACGTCGATATGTCAGTAATTCCATTTCCAATTATCACAGACTGTAGATTCAGATTTTGCCGTCCTTGTGCCTTCGCTAGCTGATTTTGGTCATATATTTCGCTTGCGAAAACGGGCAGATAGCGACCCTATAATTCGCGATCTGCGCACTCAATTGAACGGAGTAAGAACGGACACATACCCCGTTGGACTCGCCCGATAAGTGCAATGCCCTGCCCGCAAATTGCGGGAACGACTCGAAAAACAGCGAAATGAAGGCATAGACATTCTTCGCAGCGTCTTCCGTCGTATCGATAGTCTCACCAAAGTCTGCGTACGAAAACCCTACGCCAACCCTATCGATGCACATCTCGTGATTCACAGGAATGATACAGCGAAAGAAAAGATGAGACTTGCGGTTGGTCTAGGAAGAAGATATTTGCTTCCTGATTCCATCCATAAGGATTCCATATCGTCCCATTCGATGGACATTCTTCATGTCGATGCTGCAAGGGCCGAGTTCCATGAGTAAACCCATGGCCGAGCTGCACCCTGGTCCACCGTTGATCCACATTATCACGTCGTCTGGTGCAAGGATATGAAACACACATAAAAAACAATTCGATGTAAATCCCAGCCACCTTTGGCAGGATCCCTCCTACTTTCAAAGAAATAGAAGAAAAGATGCTTCGCGCCTTGGTCGACGTCGAGATATCCCGTGTACACACTTGGGTGAGAGTATGAAGACTTGAATAGAGCAGGGGTAAAAAGTTTCCGACTTGACAGTAGGGTCGCAAAAGCTACTTTGCTTAATGCGAACGCGATGGGTGGGAAAACGAGCTAGAGATAAGGTTGTAAAATCGTTTAAGCCAACAGATGAGAGGTGCATTGAGTCCGATAGAGGAGTTTGAGTTGCAACCACCAAGCCCAGAAATAATACGAGCAGTGTAAGGTGCAGCATGGCCGATATACTGCCCGGCAACAGTGCTAGGATGTGGTCGAGTTCAAGACGGTACACGATCACGGGACGGCGTCCTCCGAATTTGATCGCCACGGCAAAGTACACACACGCGAAATAGTTTCCTCATTGCTAGACTGGAGAACGTCAACGGGCGTCATGTCGTCTACATTCGAGACTGGCATGAATTGGATGACATGAATGATTATTTAGTATATCAAGCCGGGATCTCAGCCAGCACCAACTGCCAAACCGTGTAGGTGGCGGCGCCAAGTAGACCTAGAAAAAAGACAGTCAGCGGCCTCTCAAAATGCCATGTTACCAGCGACAGATACACACCAAAAGCCATAGGGTAGTGGAGAACGCTGATAGCGTTTTGACGCTGGATATTCAGATTAGTTCGTGAAGAACTTGTCAAGGACAAGTGCAGTGCCACTGACTTTGCCAGGATTCCCAGAGCTATACCCAATCGTATAGGCAATACGCGACACGGACCATACTCCAAGGGCACAGGCGGCGGGGATGGGATACTTCAAAGCCGTGAGGAGGGTTCTTGATTGTTGCATGAGTTGAGTGGATTCGGTGGAACATTAGATTGTAGCAAAAGCACGCACGAGGTGTATAAGATAGGGAGATATTCCAGAGTCTACGCCATTGTCAGTAACTTACGCGCAAAACCAATGGAAGAAGAACTGACATTTTGGTGCGCGCCTGATCGAATGAGTGAGTAGGTTACTGGAGTATCCCTAGATAAACCACGTACGTTGCGCGCAGTTGAATGCCAAAGCATTGGGGTTTTCCGCCATTTGTTTTTCATCCGCGTAGACTGGGTAGTAGAGAACATGAGCATTTTGAGTGAGAGCTGGCCATATGCATTGAAATCGATACTCACGTCGAGGATATTTGATCCCAGCCTTCGTGCGAAGCTTTATTACTGTTCGAATTTGGAATATGAGGACGTATAAGGTCGAAAGGGTCGCGGCAGCGACATAGGAAGAGCTACAGGGAACGCGTTCAGTCCAATGCGATTCGGGTCTAGGTCGTGAATTCCACGCACCCAGGCGGGAGAGTTAGGGAGATTGTGTAGGACATGGTGCGAGGATATCGAAGGCTTGAGGCTCAAGCGGCTTTTATAAGTGAACGACTTTTTTAGAGTGCCGCGTAGTACGCGGTGTCGTCGACGATAGAAATCAGGAGAAGACGACGGAAAGACGGATCGTCGCCGTCGGATATCCCGGCGGGAAAAAAAAAAACTGTCAATACGTGTGAACAGTAACCAGATACCGCTTGGCAATTTCTCAAACTTGATTCGTTCAATTTTGCTGGGATCGTCAAGGGATCGTTTCGAATGATTCTGGCACGGAACTCCTCGTTTTTTGCAAACGTATAGACGATGGTAGAGGATAATAAGACTCATTCTCTAGATACCATCGGCAATAAGACTGTATACACTCCAAATGGAACCCAAGAACAGAGCTGCAGAAATTCTAAATCAGTATGTATCCCAAAAACGAGCCAAGGTTTGGACTGACTGAGAGTGGACGGTAGGTAGGTGAGCCTGCCGATCAAGTTGTGTCGCTTGACACATCTGGTCAGTCGGAATGCAGGGAGATATTTATTTCACACAAGACTGACCTGAGCGGGATTCCCGGAGGCATAACCATTGGTGAATGCGATACGACTGACAACCCAAGCTCCGAGCGCAGAGGCAGCGACGACGGGTGCTTTTATGCCGACGAGAATGGTCCTAGGATGCAAGTGAGTGTTGAGTACACTGAGGGACGAATAGAGCCACTTACATGAGGTATACCGTCGGAATGTTTTCAAGGGTCTATTGACAGGTCAGTAAAGAGTATTTCCGTCGAGCACGAAACCGACATTGGCATGGGCACCTGAAAGGATGATGAGGAGAGGACAAGATATGATTAAATGAGATGTAACACACGCTGAACGCAGTTAAATTTGACTGCAGCAGGAGAAGCATCCATCTCAGCCTTTTCAGCGTACACTGGGAACCAAGTTCGACGTGTTTCGATCAGAAACGCGACAAAATGGCGTACAACGAGGGTAGGATACGCCGGCCAGTTTGCGATGCTTCGAAACTTGGATAGTTTGCCATGTGAGGAGGAAAACCGTCGACAGGAGAGAGCCCGCGACGTAGGAAGTTCTTTCAAACTGTCAGCTTGGCCCGAGGCTGAGAAGGATTGAAAGTACCCTTGGGGGACGGTGATGGTCGACATTGTAGGAGAGAGACGAGGAGTGGGAACTCCAGACCTCTCAGCTACGCGTCGCCTATGAACGAGCTTGCCGGCCGAGAGCTCCCAGCACACGCAAGCGCTTCTTTTTTTCGGCTGTTCCGACGGGACGCTTTGTCAACGCGATCGATGTCACTCGGGCTGGTCTGGGAGTTGTTGTAAGAAACAATTCGCTGAAGGTCGAGTTGCAGTCAGCACGAAAGTAGGGCCGAGGATAGCATATTATTAGAGGGCAGTGAAACCACTCTAGGCGCCGTTGCATGTCAGTGCCATCGTCGGATTGAGAACCTGAACCGGAGGACCCTGGCACATCGATGGAACGCGACGCGGAAGTAGAGATTGCGTGGTGGAAGTAGAAAAGGAACCTCGGCCGCATTCACCGAGTGCCTTTATATCGTCCTTGATCGCAATTCCAAACAGATGTTGCGCAATATCTAACCCTAACCTTTCGACTCATAGACACCGATTTTTTCCGTCGAGCCGCGTTCGCGCTCACGTGCTCGACGTGGCACTGATATTGTGTTACGTCACTTCGCGTCCCAGTAGACTGATCTGCAACATATGAAGTTGAGGGTGTTGAAGGCCGCATGCGTCATGGTTCTGAAGGGTTCGAAAGCACCTACACCTAAGTATTCGATAACTCTGTTATACCATAATATACACTGTGAATCCCGGGCCGAATGAGAAGGTCGTCAAGTCCAGTGGCATTGCTTCTTTTTTGTAATCCATGTTATTTGCCCCTCTCTGCTTACAGAATGTTAGGCATACTTCTAAACTTGTATGTAGAGTGCGATAAAATCGAAATCAAGTATCGTAAATCGATCGGTTCTTCCATCTTGTTCATGCCGCCGACGTTAGGCGAGTACGAACGGGCGCGTCATTTGAAGCGCGTAAATGTGGGCCAGGATCTGTGGGTAAGGTAAGTGGTACCTGGCACGTAGTGTAATATACTAGGCGCCCCGTGAGGGTGGGCTCTGAGGAGTATGATAAGTGGACGGGAGATTCGTCAATAATAAGATACGTAGAGGGAACGGAAGAATGGTCGGTCGGCGCGGGTATTCGGAGGGCAATGGAGCACACTGTGGTGAGGTTACGGGTGTTTGGAAGGCGAAGGGATGAGGCTGGGGTTTGTGGGCGGGTACTGCGACTGGGGGTGACGACAAGGGCCGTCTAAGGACGTGACGACTGTGCGGGGGGGTCGGGAGGAGGCGGCAACTCGCCGTGAACGGTGTGGAATCGACGTGTGCGGCCAAGGAAGCGGAGGAGATGGGGGAGGAGTTTTCTGTCGCCGAGAAGTTGGCAGAGGTCAGCGGTGGATGGTCCGCCCTTGCGTCTGAGCTCGGCGCGTGCGGCGTCGTGAGTAGAGCAATGCAGGAGGAAGTGGGCGACGGTTTCGTCCGCTTGTCGGCAATATGGGCAAATGGGTGAAACGGCTTTGTTGATACGATGCAAGTGGCGAGCGAGGGGGACGTGTCCGGAGCGTAGTTGGAGTAGCAGGACGGCGTGGCTGCGAGGGAGTTGTCGCGCGAGAGCTATGTACGACCCTTTAACGATTTTCGGGTCGTAGCGCATGGTACGGGCGTATCGCTTGGACTTTGTCCAGTCCCGGTTGACGGCCAGTTTCAGTTCGGCGTTGAATGCCTGCTGAATCGCGGATTTGCTGATTGGGAGAACCCGACAGAGCTGAGGAGGAAGGTCGTCCGCAAGTGATGATCGCCGTCTAGTGGCGGCGTGTTTGGCTAACTCGTCTGCCCTCTCGTTTCCTGCTATATCAACGTGGCCCGGCGCCCACCGTATGGTGATTTTGGTGCGGGGGTGCAGTCGTCCAATTGCGCGGGCGTATTTGTGCCACAGATCCCAAATCCAGTGGGAGGGACTCGGGGTAAGTGCTTTTGTTGCAAGGATTGCCGCTCGATTGTCGGGCATTGCTTCTTGTTTGCGGTAATCAATATACAGTGTGTTCATTCATTTCGTCCACGGTTTCATAGCGGCACGTTATATTCCACGACTAATATGCTTTCGTGCTGCACTTGCAATCACAACACAAATTGAAGCACCATACACACCTCCCTGGTGTACTATCATTGTAGTCCATATCGCATATAGTCAATGCGCAGCACATGCCGCAAAAGTAAGCTGGCAACTGGAAACACAACCCAATCGCGGCGAGTGGAGCTATTGCATGATCATATGCGTTAGCAGTGAGAGGAGGGTCTATGGATGCACATGTATACCAACCTTTAGCAATTTTTTTTCCGATTGACTTTGCCTCCTGTCCAGCCTCATTATCTGCCTTCGATGGTGCATGATCTTCCTCGATCTGAGGCGACACTGGGTCTTGTTCCGACTCCAAATGGCTCCCACTCCTTCTGGCGGGATCTGGAGGTGTTTTGGCTTTTGGCTCTTCCGACACGACAGAACGCTGAGCGACTTGGTCTGTCATTGTAATTTGGGCAAAGAGGTGAAGGCTGAAGCCAACGAAGGGGCGTGGGGATTCCTGTGATGTCATGCATAGTGCACTCATGACAATGTATGTCCCTAAGCGAAATTCTCCCAGCAGACGCTTTCGGCGCTTGTTTTGGTGTAGCGCGCAGCAGCCGACGAGCAGTTTGCCAGCCGAAAAAAAAAGTTGGATGATAAGACTGTTATTAACTCACTAATACTCCTTTCGAGCGCTCATCTAGTAATACCAGCCGCGCACCCTTTAGTAGCCGCATTTTTCTCCTTCCTTGGCCGAATTCGAACGCCCAAACATCAAAGACAGTCCTGAGCTGCATGGACTGCGTGGCGTCGTGATACACCTTGATATGATCGACCAAATGCAGAGGGAGACCCACCGACCCGGAATGAGAGGAGGAAATCACCGAAGGCGCTGTGGACGCATGCGAGAACAGCGGTTGCGCGCCCATGCCGGACAACTCAATGTATGAAGGCTGCGAGTATGAGATGATATTGGAGGTCACGTTGAAAGACAGGCCAATGGGTCCGACCGTGTGTTTATCCCGAAGTATAAGTAAGAAGGCCCAAAATGAGCGAAGCGCGGCCGATGTCCATGTAATTTCGTCGTGGGTGACTGGGTCTGGTGGCTCGGGAGGGTCTTTTGAAGCGTCTAACAAGATGGCTGCGGAGGTGGCAAATTGCCAAGGAAGACTGCCGCGTACGGGTATGACCCAACTTCGCCTGGTATACGGCACTGGAGGCGGGAGGGGGAGAGAATGGGGCGGGATTGGGATGGATTCGCACTTGGAGTAAGGCGCTATGGAGGATTTTTTCGGTGTCCCCGATGCCGTTGAAGTCAATACGTGTGGCTAATTCAAAGATTAACGAACGAGTGGTCGCATCTTGAATGTGAGGAGGACACTCACCTGGGCAATTACATTGCACAACGATGACATATCTAGCTTGCGTCGTTTGGCAGCATTTTGCTGGACCGATTCTTCCGTATATGAGCGCTTTGGGGTGCTTTTGACGAACAGCGAGTTCAGGTCGCTATTCTCAAACTCAGAAAGACTATGGATGTCTACGATATCGTCACTGAAGTTGAGATTGACATTCCAGTCGGGTATGTAACGTAGAGAGCGCTGAGCCGTGTTAGACGGGGGCCGCAATTCAAGTTCGAAAACATCGCCGGCTATGAGAAAAATCGCGTCAAGGATAAGTTTGGGGTCTAATGTTGAATGTAGTTACTTGAATGGGCTGTTTGCAACGGACGACTTGCATTGATCCACGAAGATTCGTGTCCGGCGGCAAGACGAGCGCGGGCAATGAGATCATGGTCAGAGAAGCTGTCGGAATATGCAGAGAATTGGTGGACGACGATCGGCCTTGCAGAAGAAGATTCCACCGGCAATTGCGTTTGCTGAGAGCGCGATCGAAACATATATGTATGCCACAACCCCTTGAGTCAACCAAATCAGATTCAGCTTCCAGAGCTAGTATTGTGGGTATGGAAGATGTAGGCAGAGGATTGGGATGGTGGCGGTTGACCGGTGACCTGCAGTCACACATTGGTCACACGGTAGAGTCGGCAATCCACCTTGAACTCAAACTCTTCGAGGCAGAAGCATATCTGAACTAGAGCCACCCTTCGCGCAGTACAACCCAAGGAATATATTCAGTTGCGCGAACGTTGAAGGGAATCGAGCTACTTATTCTGTCTCTGACTCAGACTTTCGCTGCTTGTGCTTCGCGATCTGTTCAAAAGCCTGCTTCGTTTGAGGAAATACATACGACCAATCTACCGGGAGCTCATTCACATTGAAAGGGTCCTCGCGTCCGCGTCGTCGTCTCTATCAAGCTGGCAAATGTCCTCTCCAGAAACTGTCACCTGCGGTTTGTGCGTCTTGCCATCTATGCTCCTTGAGTCGAACCCAATTCAATCTCAGATGCCGACGCCAGTTCTCCAAATACACATGTCCGACATGCAATGTCCCCTACTGCTCCCTGACCTGTTTCCGCTCTTCCGTGCGTCCAAAGTAAGCTTGCAATCTCGCACAATCATTCAACGACCGCTATTAGGCTCACTCGCAATGCTCAGAGACATTCTACAAAAAGGAAGTCGAGTCAGACATTCGCGCTGAACCGTCAAAGTCTGCTTCGGAAAGGCAACGCATGCTAGAGCTTTTGAAGCGCTTTGAGGAAGAAAGCTCTACCCAGGATGAATTGCATTCTGAAGATGAAGACGAGGAATCTGATCTGACTCGTCGATTCAAAAGTGTTGACCTAGGTACGCTTCGAATACAGCTATAGTGCATGAGGTCCAACCAGCACCATAGACTCCACCTCCCCAGATCAACTCTGGACCCTCTTGACGGTGGATGAACGCGAAAAGTTTCTCAAAGCAATGGAGGACCCTTCCAGCGAGCTCGCACTACAGCTCCTCGCAAGCGAAGAGCTCTCCGTAGAAAAACAGGAACCTTGGTGGTCGGCCGCCCCTTCTGGTATTTCCTCAGCGCAACACGGGTCTCTACCAAATCCCATCGAGATTCCTACATCTCTCGCTTCGCCAAGCCGCCCTGGGCCACCTCTCATCTACAATATCTGTGCTGTATTGTGCGTCAATGTCGATCTTCTCCATCTTAACGTCGGGAAACCTTAGTTTGCCTGCTAGAATCGCATACGCATACACCATTCGTCACCTCTCCGTCTCAACACTCTCAGCAGCAGCGGAACCCGATGCAGAAGCTGCCCGCGCCATATTCGCGAGCCTAACACCGTTCCTCACCTCTCGCGCTTCCAAGACTCTGCACACCAGCCTCGAAAGCGCATTGACAGACCTCCATTCGCGCTTGTCCGCTGTTGGTCCTCTTGTTCTCCATGTACTGATTGTCATTAAAGTGTATGTTATAGGATTCCGCCACACCTCAACTTTTCGCGCTCCTCTTGGGCGACGCGGCCTCCCTATTGCGTCCATCCCTCGTCGTGGACGCCGAGAGTCACCCTCACATTCAAGCTCTCCGCGCCTTCGGAGACATGCACGCTCTATTCCAAACACGAGTCCACGTCGCCCACAAAATTACTTTTTATGCTGCATTCCTCGTAGCATCCCAAACCGTCCGAATAGCTTCCGCTGAGCTCGAGCGCGAGGTAGCGGTGCGCGAAGCTCAATCACAGGCAGACAAGGTAGAATGGGAACGAGTACAGCAACCAAAAGCTCAGGAAAAGGCATCCAAGGTGGAAATCGTGGAATTGGACAGCAAGTAGCAAACATGTACATTAACTGTAGAAATACACGACACTAACAAAACGACGCAAGAAAATATTCTACTTGAGCTGTGGCCTCCCCTCCTCCTTCCACCTCTCAAACAACTCGAGCGTAACACTCGCCAGGAACCCAGGTATACACTGCTCAGTACCGACCCAATATGTCATCAAATTCGGGAGATCCTGTGGCCCACCCTCGCCGAGGGCCATCAGCTCCATGGCACTCGAACCCCCGCCGGTGGAAGTCGGTTTGAAGACGAATGTCGCGGAGAGGTCGTACAGAGAGGTAACGCGCACTTGACCTGAGGGGAAGAAGGCTAGCTTTACGCCGAGGAGAGCGGCGATGGACTCTTTGAACTCTTCCGCCTTGGAGGAGAATACCTGAGAGCGAGTGAGCGTCGAAAACGAAGATAGATCTTGGGGAGATGACTGACCTCCTTCAAGCGCTTCAACCTCGTCTCCTTCTGCTTCACCATCCCCTGCAACTCATCCCGCTCCTTACATACGGCATCCCAACTCTCCTTCGGTATCAAGTGCTCATTGCTGGTGGTGGCAACAGCGGCACTCTGAACCCGCGCCCCGTCCTTCTGCAGCTGTTCTATCCTATGTATGAGCGCCGCATTCTCCTCCCTCACGCGGTCCATCTCGAGCTGCCGCATCTGCGGGTTATCCCGCACAAGCAGGTCCGGCGTGTCCTTGAACGTGAGCACACGCACACCGGGCGGGACATGTCGCCCGCCGGCGATCTCCCCGCCGAGATCGAACAGTTCTTGTTCCAGCTGCTCGATCTGCTCGAGTTGAGCTTCGGATTTGGAAAGAGCATCTTCAAGGGCTGGGTTGCGCGAAAGAAAGATTAGGACTGAGTCTCGGAGCGTTATAAACGGCATTACCTTGTTGAGCTTCCAATTTGGCCGCGCGTTCCCGTTCGAGTTCCAGCTTTCGTTCTTCGGATACTGAAGACGGTTCTCGGTCCCCCGTTTCGCTGAGTTGCCGCCTTAGTTGAGAGTTGGTGGCTTTGTACTCCTCGAGGAGCTTCTCCAGCTGCTGCACCTGTTCTGCTCGCACAACGTCTATTGTTGCTCCCTCTTTGTTCGTTTCTTCCAAGGAGAAACTGGACTGCCGCGGTCGTTAGTAACTACACCTACTACGATTTTAGAGAGGACGGCTCACCACGAGCGCCTTCATGAACTGAGCTTCCCGTTCTGCGAGCGCTATTGCCTGATCCGAGCGCCATACCTTGTCTTTCAGGAGGACGGCCTCGTTTTCCAATCTTTCGATGGTATCCTGGGCTTCCCCAACACGCGATTCGGCATTAGCGAGTTCGGCTTCTTTGGAGCGCAGGAGAGCCACTGTGACACCGTGCTCTTCTAATAACCTCGCGTGCTCGAGACGCAACGCCGACAAGCCTTGGGTGACGGCGAGGGGAGTTTTCGACGGAGTGGAAGGGACTTCAGATTGCTGTTGACTTTGAGCCCAATTTTCGCGTTCGAGCCTCCCAGCCTCGACCTGCGCCTCCAGCTTGACCACCTTCTCCCGCATACCCTCCAGCGACTGGAGCTTGACCTCCAAACCACGCTTTTCTTCCCGCAGAACGTCGACACTGGTTTGTCGGGCACGCAATACAGTCAACTCCGAAGTCAGTTTGTTGTTTGTCGACTCGAGGGTGCGTAGATAGGCCGCCTGCCTATGGAGTTCTTCCCTCACCACGACCATGTCGTTGTTCTCATGTCCCGAGGCGTTGGTGTCGGCCGACTGACTGAGCTCTTGGAACTGAACTTGTATCTCATCGATCGTTTGACTCCGTTCGTCAGCCAGGAGCTTGAATTGTGTTACTTCGTCTTCGAGCAGGGCAGCTTGTCGGGTCAGTGTCGTGATTTGGGATTTCTGTGAGGCGATGGTTTGGGACGTGCTTCTCTGCAGACTCGAATGGGCGTCATGCAGGTCGGCGAATTGTTCTCGCAGAGCGGTGAGGGAGTTGCGCAGATTCCGAAGCTCGGTGTCTTTCTTTACCTGTATCACGATTATAATTGTTCAACTTGAGAACATGGAAATAAAATTCATACCGTTTGCTCCTCGTATTCGGCACGTTCGCGCTCCTTCTCCTCTCGCTCCTCTTGCTCGCGGTCGGAAAAGAACCGCCGGTCGCGTTCCAATTTCTCAATCATCATTTCCTTCTCCCGCAGCTTTGTCTCCAATTCCATTTTCGTAGTTTGTGCAGCCATAAGTTGTCGCTCGAGAGACGCGTGAGCCATATTCGAGGTAAAGGCCTGCGTCCGCTGCTGGCGTTTTGCGGAAGACAAATGTGGATCTACATGAGAGCGGGTTCACTAGTCAGAAACGTTGCTTAGAACTTTGTAGGCCACATGAAGAGAGAACCTACCGCGTTCCAGCTCTGCGGCTAGAGAGTCGCGCTTCATCGCGGTGGATATTCGCGAGGTGGATGCCACAGGCGGCCGGTTATTGGCCATTGTGGGGAGGAAGAAAAGGCGAATTACCAAATTGGGATCAACCTCGCTTGCCCTCTACCATCATGAACGCGTTCACCCACAGCGGGAACGCGCCGACAAATGCTACCCAGGCCAAAGAAAGGCTCTATTCGCAGCTGTCTGGCTCCTTGACGCGCCTAACGCGCGCTATGGCTCGGACGACCGATCTTTGTGAGCAACTTCAGTTGGATTTGCACGCAATGCGGGCGTTTGCTGGGTTGGACGCGGCAAAGCGAGTTTTTCTGTTGCAAAGAACCGCAAAATCTGCTTATAACGAGTGGCCAGGCTTATGACTGTCGCGGCCAAATTAAATCTAGATGACGAGGAGGAGGAGAAGGAGGGTGGACAAGGACAATAGGTTGGTCAATGTTTTCGCTGTAAATTGCCCTGTTGTGAAGTTCAGGCGCAAGATCAGGGATGAATTGGCTTCCATGCCATTGAGTTGTGCAACATCATGGCTGCCGCTGGGACGCGTCGACTTAGGACGAATGATCAGGATTCTCGGACGTTCTGACAATTCAAATCCTCTTGTGCTCCATCGCTGGGTGGTTGTTGCCTTGTTCTGGATCAACGTCTGGGGATCCCGATATGACGATCCATTTTGGACACCCTTATTGTCTGGTGCATCTACAGAGCATAATCGAAATCTCAATGAATTATGCTTTTGACAACATAACATTCGCAAGTACGAGCTACATTCTCAAGAGCACATGTGTCTGGGACGAGAATGACGGTGGACAAGGTCGGCAGGTGCTCTTGGTCGTGCTGCGAACTTGAAGATTAGGCTGCCTTGATTGCTATCTGAGTTCCGCAGCATGATGACTGCAGGGAACACGTCGACCAATACCACTTACATTAAGCAACTTCTGTCACTGGGTACTTGGCCCGACTTTCGACAACTCGACTTTCTACAAAGCGCAATCGGAACCGGGAGAAATTACAATTGTATAGCACTATTTCGTACATTCGCGGCTACGATAAACCCTGCAGCAACTCTTACAAACCCTCCGGGACTTCCAAATACATCAGCGGCACATGCATCTGGCACGCATACATATCACTCTCCCCAAAGCTCCCACTGGCCTTCTCTCTCTTCAGAGTCGCTTTCCACGCCAACGCAGGCTCCCACCACATACACACCAACACATCCTCATCGTTCACACGATACACCTCTCGCACCTTCTCGCGCGTCAAGATACCTGCCTTCTTTACCGCCTCGTATGCTTCCCGTGTCTGGAACATCACATCCATTGTGACATCGTATGGACCTGAATTCTTGCTGCGGACCATGCTAGCGAGCGAGGCGAGGTACACGAAACCAGGCTTTGGAGGGGGTTGCAGGGCCGCTTTGACGATCTCCGCAGCGATCGATGGGTCGACCTTGGCTTGAAGCGGTTTAGAGAGACTGTCGCCTTTAGCGCTGTCGCTCAGGGCCGGGGGCGTCGACCCTGCGGTATCGGGACCCTCAATCATATGCGCCTTGATAGGGAAGAGGGCGGTGGGGTCGTCGATGGGGAGCAGGTGATAGACACAGAATTCACACAATGGCCCTAAGGGTTGCCCGAAAGGCATAATTGGGATGGAGAGATTACCGCCTGTGGAGAGCTGTGCGGGGTATGCCGCGTGCAGAAGATAAACACGCGCGGTGCTGGCAACGATGTTGGCCTGTTCCTGCGTCTCCGCCCATGTAACGCCGCCAACTCCGATCTCCTTGGCAAATGGCGGGCCGTCTGTGCGACCATAAACGTGGAATTTGAGGTCGCACGGAAAATCAAACGTCTCCTGCAGAAACGCGCGGCCCTTCTCGAGGAAGTCGTCGATTTGCGAGATGAGGATAGGGTCGCTGACACCGCCGATGAAGGTTGTCTGATAGCCATTCACTTTCGCGCCTTCGAGTTTGATGGTGTATGGCGTAGGGCGGAAGACAGCCCCGCGACACCGAACGGTTCGGCCGTCGGGAAGCTCTTCGTACGTTGTGGCGGTCAAATCGAGCTCGCCCCCAGGTCCAGCTAGCAAGTCCGGTCTGCTCTTCTCATACAACGTATGCCCCGCGACCGAAACCTTCGTGCACCTTGCTGCCGGGGACAAAGGTGAAAGATCAAAGCTGTCAGCACGTACGACGGCGATGGCCTCGCGACTTTTGGGCGTCGCGCACAACGCGCCGCACTCCATGATCTTGCCCATATGATACGCGATGCCATAGTCCTGAATGCCTTTGTAAATGCAGAACGCCGCGTAAGGCGCAGGGTCATACGCCCGACCACCGAGGATGATGTCGAAGTCGGGGTGAGCTTTCATGGCCTTGACGTAGGGCTCGTGTCCCATTTGCGCGACGAGACGCGAGGCGGCGTCGATGTCGGTTTTCTGGAGGGCGGGAACGGCTCCGCCGCATGGGGTGATGGTGCCGCGTTCAAGGCCAGCGTACGCGAGGCTCTTGTCGATCTCGGACTCGATGGTGAGGACCTTCATTGAACGGTAACCGTTTTTAGAGACAATCTCCGAAATGATTTCCAGGAATTCAGGGAGGCGAGAGTTTGCGCCATCGCCTCCGGTCGAACCTGACAGTATGGTCAACTGCGTGTTCTACAATGCTACATTCGAACGCACCAATTAAGATGGGAGTCTTGTGATAATGGCACGCTGCCAGGAAGGGCCCTAAGTCCTTCACATACGCCGAGCGCTTCACTGTTAACGAGCCTACAGCAAGTTTGCTTGGACCAGAATCTGTGGACCCCGCGTCGACGATGATGGCGTCCACACCACCGTTTACAGCGTCCCAGAAGAGCTTCTGGTCGTAGCCGTAGCCCAGCATGCCAATTGGCGTGAATATTTTGATCTCGTTCGCCATTGTCGCGGATGTGGGGAGAGTACGGCTGATGATAGCGATCCAACACTAGCTCACTCGAGTGCTATAAGTACCCCGTCTGACCTGGGGACGGTCTAGGATGCCAGAGGTCAGATTAGAAAGGGGACATTTGATGAGTGTATGTGCTGTGTCAAGCAGAAATGACTGCCCGTCGGGTGAGCACCGTTTCGTTGAGGGGGGAATCGGAAGCTTAAGTGACTGACTTGGAATCTATCCGACAGAATTAGCTGAACCGCAAGTTGTTGTTGAGAGAGTTGGGAATATCAGTGAGCCTGGTAATTGTGTGTGTGTTCAGTCTGGTATTGTTCCGTGCGTCGAGAAAACGCAGTAGTTTGGTTCAACACAAAACGGTGAACGATGAGGTTGACTGGTCAGGGTGGCAGTTCGGCCGAATCTGACCGATTGCGCAGTCTCCGCTCAACGCTCACGATGCGGAAGGGCAAAGCCGGCGCCTTCCTCGAAAAGATCCAGCTGTATATGTCGGGTTGTACGCCGTATCGCCATTCTCTCCGATTTACCGGCTTCCAAATGGCTTTGTAGCCGTTTCTACTTCATTTGGTTCGACGCGACGTGTAATAACAGTTTGTCCGTGTCGGACCAGGGCCGCCATTGAGAACATCTCGCTCGTGCAGCGCTATATTGTCTCGGCGACTCTCGACCCGGGGCCCGACGCGGATATCCTTTTTTTTCAAGTGCCTCGAGTTGAGAGAGGGAGTCACATTCTGTTTTGCATTCGTGCTCACTCACTACCCGGATCCCTCGTTTCTCCTGTTTTTGCGCCCAAACCCGGTGTACTTGCGGAGTCCTGATCATGAGTCTCCCCCAATCTCGACTTCTCACTTCCCTGTATCATTCCGCTGGACTGTTAGGCGCCAGGACGCGATGATAAACGGGGGTACTCACTGGCGAATTGAGAGTCTAGGCAACTACAAGTCTCTTCATCATTGTTGTTATCGCGCTGGTGGAGACTAAGTTGAAAAAGCTAGCTTAAATGTTTCTCCATTGACCATGTTATCAACGCGTACGGGCGTCGGGCCGTACGCGTCCGTACGCGGAGGGTACGACTCAAGCGCTCGTGAGCTCACTCCGTGTTCTTGTTATAAATGGCGCATGGCTCCAAGGTATCATTCAATCTATACTTCGAGTCGACGTTTTTTCTCCAGCCATGTCGTGTTACAATGTGTACGAACAAGGTCGACTCTCTGACTCTGAAGACTGAGTGTCTCTCGACACCAGTGCCAAGCCGTTACTTAACGGTCAGGTGTTCCTCGGCTTTAACGCTCTCAGCTGACCGCGATTCGCGGTTCTCCGCAACGACGGCGGTTAAGTTTAGCCCAAGTTGGACCCACTACAAACGTATAAGCGCGAAGAAGACGGGTACGCATCCTTCGTGGCTGTCTTCTTCCTCAACCATGGATCACGACGACACGAAAATCCAGGACATTGAACGTGGCAGCAACGCCTCTGGATCGCAAGTCAACAAGACTGGGGATTACCACCAAAGTCAGCTAGGACCGAAAGCAGAGCGCAAGCATTTCTTCTCGCCGTTGGATCCTGCGTATGCCGATGCCGTGAACCGGGATGCGGAGACGGTTGAGTATACTGAGGCTGAAGAGGTATGGGTCTGCTTTTTGGCGCGTCTCTTGCGTGTAGTGACTTGACGACCTTCTTGTTGTACGCAGAAAGCGGTCAAGCGCAAGATCGATACGGTCGTTCTTCCCCTGATCGTCTCCAGGTGTGTAGATCATTGTTTTTCTCGATGCTCATAGTTCTGACGAAAGCCTGCTCCAGTTATATATGTGAGTGAATGAGTCCAGGCATACCATGCGAAACTCAGGCTGAAGATTCCATAGTCAATCAGTTTGGTGAGAGCATCACATTCACATCCTTCCCTGTTGCTCGAATAACCAATCTCCCGTGAAGACCGCACGAATATGTACGCGCCGTACTCCGCTTATATAGCCGATAGTTACTCACTTTACATTCGTGAAGCGGAAATGCCCACACTCTAGCTCCATTCAATGCCAATTTTGTATGGATCTCGTTCCTATTGACTCGACGAGATCTGATAGCAAACGCCTGTCTTTTAGGGAATGTGCGCTCAGTCTCGCTCTTTCCTCAACAAACGATGTTGATTCATTGTGAATACTCAGCACCGACAATAACAAATGGACTCTGGCACTCAGTATCTTCTACGTTGGCTACTGTAAGTTTCGTCTTTTATTCTGTGGCCCGGAAATCTGAAGTACTATAGGTCTGCTTGAGATGCCCTGCAATGGTAAATGCGACACTCGGTCAAATCGAGCGACCCTGATGCGTTTTCTTTTCGTTAGTCCTCCAACGATACATCGGAGCCAACAGATTGTGCGCTTCTTCATTTTGTTTCCGTTATTAGTATATTCATCAACTCCGCTAGCTTCTTCCTCTCCCTCAATTTTTGGGGGATCGCATCGCTCTCTATGACCTATGCAAAAGGCTACGCAGCTCTTCTTGTCCTTCGGTCAGTCGTCGATCCACTTTATATGCTTTACTTTGACTCATATCTCAATGTAGAGTGCTCGTGGGCATTGGAGAGGCCGGCTTCTACGTATGTGGACGATTTCTTGCTCCCTGCGATGTTAGCTGACTTTGGGAAAAGGCCGGGATGATCTATTATCTGTCGTTCTGGTATAAGAAACATGAACTTGCAATGAGAATTAGCTTGTGTATGACCGGGACGCTTCCTGGCGCTATAGGAGTGAGTCCGTAGTGGATCTGTTGTGTATTAACTGGGCCGTATCTAACGGGCTGGCAGGGACTGTTGGCGTTCGGGCTTGTCCGAGCGAAAACATCAGTTTTGGACGGGTAGATTTCGCAATGATTTGATGTGTGCATTATGAACGCTTATTCTCTACCAGGTGGCAATTCCTCTTCCTGGTGCGTCAAGATTATTTTTACTGACTTTATCGAAACTGATGCCTGCCTATGTAGATCGAAGCTATCCCAACAGTACGAGCTCATAATGTCATGAGTGTTTCTGCGTGCTCAAATACCCGCATAGATTATCATGGCCTTCGTGATCCTCATCTTCCTCCCTTCATTCCCCTTCTCTGCGGGCTTCTTGAACCAGCGAGAGCGCGCCATCGCTCAGGCCCGACTGAATCGCGACCACAAGCCTCAGTCGCATGGCGGAATGACTGGTTGGAAAGGGTTCAAAGTTATCGTTGCGGACTTGAATGCCTGGCTCTTCATGACGGTCTATGCTAGCTGTGAGTCTGAATCTCCAGATTCACTGTTCGAATGTTGAGCTTGTCATATAGTCAATGTCGGTGTAGCGACGGTCACTTACTTCTTGCCCACGGTGAGTATAAGTGGAATAATTGGATGCTATCGCAGCTCATGGATGAGGACGAACAGCTTATAAAAAATATGGGGTTCACGGCTATCAATGCTCAAGGCTTGACGGTGGCCCCTTATGTGGTTGGGTGGGTGATGGTGATTGCTCAAGCCTTCCACAGTGACCGTACTCGGTCAGTTTGAGTGCTGTACGGTGTACGCGGCGGCTGATATCGAACCCACCTTGCAGCGACCGCGGATACCATATCATGTTCAGCACGGCTACTTCATTTGTTGGCTACGTTATCTTGGCGACTTCAGTGCACAAGAGCGTTGGTGCGGGATACTTTGCGCTCTTCCTTGTCATCGGCGGCAATTTCAGTCTCTTCCCGCTTGTGATGTGAGCCCAAGTTGCTGTTTGGGTTGAAGTAACAGGCTGACACGTAGAGTAGGAGCTGGGCGGCTAATACGTTCTCTCCGACCTCGAAACGAGGTGTCGGCACGGCTTTCATCGTCTCGATCTCGAATTGCGTCTCTATGTAAGTGTCGATGTATACTGTGCGAGTAATGCGGACTTATTCTTTATCAGTGCGAGCCCGCAGATATACTTTGACCCGCCGACCTATCGCAAAGGGTGCGTTTCTAGTCCTTATGCATTCACTGTATCTCTCAAACTTGAGTAATTGTTCATTGTGCTGTCAGACATGCCATCTCTGCTGGGTAAGTTCATGTTCCTCGAACGTTCTGTACGCTTCGCGTGCTGAATGATAGTGTCATTTCAGTGCCCTTGCCTTGTCTTTCATCGCTGCATTCGTTCTCCGCACGCGCCTGGCGTGGCTCAATAAGCGTAACGCACAACGCTTGGCGGCTATGGATGAACATGAGAAGAAAGTGCTGGAGGAGACACAGGAAATTTGGGATTCAGACCCGCGTTATGTTTTCCAGACTTAATGACATGATAATCGCTGTGTTGCATACAATTAGCACGCTCAGAGAATTTAATGAACCTGATTTCGAAAATTTCTCGGTTGCAGTTCATGTTCGCTCGCTGGGGATGATGGGTACCCCGCACTTTGATTGCCGCCAAATCACTTGCTTCACGACCACCACGCTCGTCATATCTGGCGTTCTCCAGCAACTTGGGGGCAGGAAATAGACCCATGCAATTTGGATGGTAGCTTCTTCGAGCTCATCTTACACCCGCTCCAGTTTCGAAATGCACCCAACAGCCCCAACTTCAGCAACGGCGTCAGAGCGCAGTTTGCTCAGGGCTTCCCAGAATGCCGACGACGATTTTGTAGACGAACCCCTGCAGTCTGAGGAGAAAGGCGAGCAGACACCAATGATTCTGCTTCGATTGGTGTCCTTACCTGAATTCTCTGATCTTAGGCGACCGAAGGTTGATGTTCAGACTGGGACTTTCCTTTTTCCTCTTCGGACTCATAAATAATGGTATTTCCATGATTGCAGACTTTGAAGCTGACCACTGAACACTCGCAACAAGTGTTGTATGTAATCATACTCTCTGCCGCTCTAGATTTAGTGCCGCCATCCACTCCGAAGGGCATAATTGCTTTCTGTAATATTGCCCCAGCCCTCGTCGCGAAAGTCGGATGGCCGTATGTTTTGAAGGGGAAGATTCGATACGAAAAGCGCCTCATGGGATGTTGTCTGTTGAGTGCGTTTGGCATGCTTGTACGTCTCAATGCCAGAATTTTGTTTCTGCATTTGAACGAATTCCAATCCAGGTCGTGGCGTTTTTCGACAGCCTGTTCATGCGGCTTCTTGGAATCAGCCTGGCCTCTTTTTCTTCCGGTACGCTTCCTTCCAGTGATCTGTGTTCCTTGCTCAAGCGGATTGACAGGCCTCGGAGAATTGACTTTCCTCCAATTGTCTACGACATACGCCCCACCTCCAGTAGCAGGTCATAGCGTTGGGTATATTGTCTCTTCTTCATACCGGCATACGTTCTTAACGCCTTGCATTGTACAGCTACTTTGCCTCCGGTACCGGTGCAGCTGGTCTGGTCGGAGCATTCTTATGGTGGGAAGTTCGCGGGTTCGGTGTCCGTATCGGCGTCGGCCTATCTTCTGTATGGTTTACGACCTTTTCCCTTGACTTCAATCTGACGATGCCGCAGCTGATGCCCTTCATAATTCCACTCTCAGCAAGTCTATCTCAGCCCTGCACTCGTTTTACTCATCTCTTGCGCAGTATTATTTCCTGCTCCCCACCCCGTCGACATTCCTGCAATCTGGTGCGGCCTATGAAGACTTTTCGACTGCTGTCGCGACGAGCATGCCATACACCCCGCTTCCTACAGCAGAGGACCAACTACCCGGGGAGGAAGAGGGCAGTTTAGGAGTGGTGCCAAAGCGTTCTGTGGCCCTGAGCGCCACTGATAAGTGGCGTCTTGTACGGCCTCTTCTCGTTCGATACATGCTCCCACTCTGTGAGTTTTGACTTCCTTTAGCACGTTCCATTGGTCTGATGGTTGAACAGTCTGTGTTTATATGGCAAGTTTTCACCGTCTTATGAGTGTTACCCTGAACTTGACGTTTCTGGATTCCAGTTCGAGTACACGATCAACCAAGTAAAAAGCCATCCGAATGATGCCGCATCGAACACTCATTCATTCATTTCCAGGGAATTGCGCCGACGTTGTTGTATCCGGTTCCAACACCCGAGGAACACGCTTTCCTGAGCAAAATAATACACTCGGTGCGCGACTACTATCCTCTATGGCAGGTACGTCTGCTATTATTGTATCTCAGTGCTACTGCCATTGATACTCATGCGCAGCTCGTCTATCAAACGACCGTCTTTCTTTCACGATCATCCATCTCCATCGGCGTCCCCCCATTACCGGCCAAACTGCTTCCCCTACCCGCTATCATACAAGCCTTCATCCTAGCTATACTCGCATTCGAGTCCGCAGTGGGCATATTCCCGTCCGGGCCCTTGGGTACGGATTTCGAGGCATGGAGCATCACGATCGTATTTCTGCTCATCAGCTTGGAAGGAATCTGCGGTGGTTCTGCCTAGTTCGTATTCCTCTCGCTCCCATTGTTGTCATTGTACTTGCCATGTACTCAATTCGGCCGACCTTGACAGTGTCAACGTGTTCTATCGAATCAACCAGGAGACACCTTCGCCGGATACAGCGCATGACATTGAGCGTACACGCCAGGAGCGCGAGTTCAAGATCGGGTCCGTCGGTTTCGCTGACTCGAGTGGGATTCTTTTCGCTGCGATACTCGCTGTGCCCACCGAAGTTGCTCTCTGTCGCCAGCAGGTGTCCCGCGGCAAACTGCTGTGCAAGGGATTATAGCGATCATGCATCCCTTCGTGTGGTGCGCTGGAGAAGTGCATATTCAGCTTCAAATCTATGCCGTAGTACAGCACGCCTCTGAGGTGCCGGGTTTAGGCCTCCTCACGCAAAATCTACAGGGATTACAATAATTTAAATATTCGGGAGTAAAATACCGCACTATCACCGCTAATGTAGAGTATAGATAGTACCGAGAGATGTGAATGAAGTTCTGTCGTACGGTGGATTTTAGTCAGAATTTGGATACACTCAGGCTCAGAACGATCAGCATCCTAATTCGGTCTCGCTGTCTCTTCCCTTGTCATGGAACGGTGGGTTATGGCGGTCCAAATGCACATTTAATAATGCGCTGGTTTTTTCGAGTTTCGCGCACCTTTTTGGCCCCAAAGTAAGAATTGCGCACCTTTTGCAGCCGAAAGTCCGAGGAGAAAAACCAGCGCGGTAGGTAGGTAGGTAGGTAGGTAGCATTACACGGCACGGGCGGAATCGCGTGTTTTCGCGCTGGTTTTGTTTGCAACATCGCGCACCTTTTCAGCGCACAAGTCTGCGCACCTTTTTTTTGACTTATTTTTTTTCTCTTGTCAGAAGAGACCTCTCTATGTCTCAGATATGCCGCTGGTTGTCTTCTGGCTTCACAAGCAGGAGAAGTACAGCGAATTGTTCGGAAATGGCCTGCCGAGTGCCGGCATCGGCACTCCAGAAGGCAGAGTTGATGGCACATTTCAACTTACCAAAAATCCACCGGAACTTGGTCTATGGTGTCTATCAAAGCCTTTGAAGGACATAATATTGGGTCAATGGGAAGCTGTTTGATATTCTGAACTGACAGTGAGGAGTGTGCCCATCCCCTTTACCATTTCCATCTGACTTGATCTCCCAATTGAACTGACTCTGATTTGGTACAAGGCTGCCAAATGCCACCAATTCTCAAGAATTTCACTGGCCCCCATTTGACTTGTGGTAATGAGAGCGGTTTATGTACATAGCTCTGAGCTCGGTTTCGTGGTTGCAATGAGAACCCATCGCTTGGGATAGCAAGCCGGTGTTTAGCCGGGCTAGATGATGATGGGAACTGCCAACCCATCAAGCCGGCTTTCGGCTGAACGCTTTTAGACAAATTTCTGCACTTCTTCCGCTTATATAAGCCAAACGAGGAACTGGGCATATCCAAGGTATGGAGAGGCCTCTTTTGACAAGAAAAAAAAATGAGTAAAAAAAAGGTGCGCAGACAATGTGCGCTGAAAAAGGTGCGCGAGATTGCAAACAAAACCAGCGCAAAAACGCCCAATTCCGCGCTGATCTTTCTCCTCGGACTTTCGGGTGCAAAAGGTGCGCAAATCTGACTTTCGGGCAAAAAAGGTGCGCGAAATCGTATTTTCGGCGAAAAAACCAGCGCGGGAATAAAAGTGCATTTGGACCGCCATAGTGGGTAGTCGCATTCGCACCGGAATCTCTAGGTATAAACATATAGAATTACAATAATGTAGTGATAGAGTTATGTTGCGATAATATACAAGGATAGCCAGACCAGTGAGCGTGAAACCATGTTGTGAAAGAATATACAAATGAGTAGGTAAGATAGCAATGATTGAATACGAATGTGCGGATGAGAAACGAGATGAAAAACGAATGAGCGGTGGTCAAAGAAAGCATAATGAAAACACGAGGAAAGCAAGAAAGACAAGGAGATAGTTCGAAAACGGGTTCAGGCATCTTGCATCATCCGAGGGGATCCAACCTGCAGGAAAAGAATAAGCTTCGTTCTAGTTTGTGGAAGGCTATTCTTACCTTCGCCATGTACGCCTGCCAGTGCTCTTGCAGGCGCGGGTCTTCCGACGCGATGCCCCGCATTGCGCCATCAGGCGTGTAGTGGTCCGTGTGCGGCGGGCCAAGCTGTAAGTTGATCTGGCGCAGCTGCTGCTGATGTTGGTCCATCTGAACCCGATGATGCCTTTGCCGTGAGTCGTGAGCAGCATCGTACCCATGAGACGACTGCGGCACAGGCTCCGTTGGCGTTATATACCCGCTTGGGGCAGGCCAGTACTGCGGATTGACCGTCTGGTATGGCGAATGCGCTGGCGAGTCGTCCATATACATTGCTGCGTCTGGCGTGTTCCCATGCGACGAACCGCCGTTTTCAACAGACTGGATTTGCAATGGGTGTCGATACTGCTGCTCGTGCAGGGAGTGCTCCTCTTGTCGTGCGTCGTACATCTGCCGAAGGCTTCTGCGCGAACGTGAGTGCGAGAGACTGCGAGGAGCCATTTCTGACGGGGCGTGATGGATGCGAGTAGGGGAATGAGACATGGAATGGCCAAGTTGAGAAGGCCCCTGATGGTGATATGCCTGTCGCATACTTCGATGCGAACTCGAATGAACCAGTGTATGTTGTGGGTGTGGGGCGACGGGGGAAATCGGAGAAGGAGCAGCGACCCCATGCGGAGGAGAATAGGGATCGAAAGTAGGAGGCGGCGAGTGGTAGGCGTATTCACCCTGTTGTTGCTGATGCTGGTGTTGCTGCTGTTGTTGTTCCTGCGCCTGGGCACGGAAGCGAAGCTCCTCTACCCTCTGGCGCATCAACTCCTCCTCTCGCATCTGATGTTCATACTGTACCTGTCCTTCCCGCCGATACTGCTCCTCACGCTGAGCCTGAACGATCATCGGTTCCGCATAGACACCATTCGGATAATAGCCGGTCTGGATCTGGGCATTGATTGTCCCGTCGAAGACGTTCAACTCGTTCACCAAACTCGGGTGCACTCCCGCGAACGAGGGATGATCCGATAATATCTGACTCGGCGAGTCTGACAGTGACCTCGACGAAGCGGGTGATGACGCGCCCCCGCTTGGTTGAGCGGGCGCCGGTGTCCGCGGGGGTTTAGCCTTCGTGGTGAGTGTGTGCGTCTTCCCACTAAATATGGAAAGCTCGTCGTTCTGCGCGTCCGGTCGTGACGGCTCAAAGATATTGTTCGGGATGACGGCCGGCGCACCACTACGCGCATTATCGAACACCTGCACGGCCTTCTTCGACAGTCGGGCCAGAATGGGGACAAACTTGCCTGCTCGGGAATTTGGGCAAATCTTCGCAGCTTCTTGGAAAAGCTCAAATGCCTTGCTCAGCTCGAGCAGAGCCGCGGGTGCCACTTTCGAATGAGTTGCGTGCGTTACCACTGACGAGAGCATGATCTATTCACGCCCATCGATCAACGAACCAATGAATGTTTGGAGGATAGATAGAACTTACCGCTGACGAAAACGCGTGCGTCCACAGTACCCAAAAGCGAGCAATCTCAGCTGGGAAAGTGTCGAACTGCAACCGCAGCGACGCCAGGAGGTCGCATGCGCTCCGATAGCCTGCAAGGAAAGACGGCGCATACGGACTCTTGATCGGGTCATTCGGATGGTTTGAGATTGCATGCGCAAAGAAGCAGCGGTGGATGTAAAGGAGTGCTGCATGCAAGCACTCATTAACTGTACTGTTGAATAATAATAATGATAGACGGGCCACGCACTAAGATGACGATAATTTATCGGCATGAAGTGGCTCATGGTCTGCGAGAGACCAAGACCTTGTGGCGGCGTCCCCGTCGTCGCGTACTTTGGCAGCTCCATGTCTCGGATTTTGCGGTCCAACTCAAGGATGATAGAGTACTTTGGCGCCCGCGACGTCAGCGTACCCTGCACGACAGCCGACACGCACTCGGCACCGAAACGGGCTTTCCAATAGGGAACTATAAACGAGATACTTTCGTTAGACATTAGGATTTTAACGTAAAAACACACACACATGATGCTTGTGGCGTTCCGTCCTCTGACAATGACTGATCCACGTCCTGGGGCAATTCACAGTCAACAAACGGCAGGGAGAACGTTGGCAGTCGGCCTGTAGCAAGCGCCTGTACCACGACATTAATTAGTGGAAGGGGGTTATGTCTGTTTCTATTAGATACATTACCTGCCAGCAATCGGTAATGAACAGTTCCCAGAAGAGGGCACGGCGTTTTTGCACCTCTGGTGCTTTTAAGCCCCATCTGGCACAGTCACGGTCTAAAATAGGTTCAAGACGAAAAAAGAAAAGCATGAGGCCAGGCATAATGAAGAATCTGGGACTAAGAATACGCACGTAGACCGATCTGTAAAACAGGAATTTAAAATCGAAAGTGACTGGAAGACAGCGAGCACATACACTTTGCGCCAATTTCGTCGACAGTCCAAAAATGGCCCAAGTACTCTCAATGCTGTTCTCCCCAGCACAGAGACCCTCATATATCGCCATCAAAGCGAGCGTCTGCACCGTCGCAACGCTCGGCGGACCCTCTAACACCGGTTCAAGCGTCAACGCTGCCTTCGTCAAACGATAATAAAACGTCGAGTCCCGCGGTCCTCCCCCTGAAATCGCTTGCTGCAGCTCCTCTGCCCGCACCGCAGCGCTGCTGTTGAGCTGCGGTAAAGGAAACGGTAGTGTCACATCCCCGAGGGCACCGAAGCAAAATATCACGTAGAGGAGCGCGAGGTCGTGCGCTCCGCCGACGAGCGGGGGACTGCCTTCCCGCGGAGCAGCGGCACCTGTTGGGCGGGGAGCCTCCTCTGGGAACCACAACGGCTGAATTTCGTCCGTTATTTGTTCGCGTGTAACGGCGCCGAAGAACCAGGGAGCTTGGGCGAGGTAGAGCTCGCAAAGGCGGGCGGATTCGGTGTATGGGGGTAGTTGGGCTGTGAGGAAGTCGAGATCGATGCCGGGGATGGCGACACCGGCGAAGGGGAAAGCAGCGGTGAAAGAGGCAATCGAGGTCGCGGACGAGGAGTCAGGAAAGCCTCCCTGGCTATCTTGTCGCTGTAACAAGGTCGAGACAAGCGGAGAGTGGCCGTTCGGGGGGATAATCGGCGATGGTGATGGAGAGGAACCTTCGCCCTGGGTAAGAATTTAGGTACAGCGAACGGGCATAGATTTTCGAAAAGTATTTACCATAAGAATGCTCTGTATCAGGCGAGTCAGTTTACATCAACACATTCTGAAATCGCCGAACCTCTGATCCTGCACTCCGCCCGTAAAACGTAGCCGCTCCGTCCTCTCTAATGGCCAGCGTCCCAAACGCGTCGATATACTCCTCAGGTTCTTCAACCTCTCCTTTATTATCTGCCCCGCCGTTTGACTGAGAAAAATCTTCTGGATTATCGACGGCAGAATGCAATTCAATACTCGACTTGATCTTGAGAAGTTCGCGGTCAAGGAGGGGATGCTCCTCGGAAGTTACTGTGCTTTGTAGAACGAAAAGCGCGTCTTCCAAATGGCGGATGCGGTCACTCATGGTGGCTATTTTGTGATGTAGCTTCTCCGTATCCGCTAGAACGAACCTGGGGGCATCAAGGAATTTGAGGAATTCGACCAGAAGCCGCATTATTGACCAATAAATACGTACCGTGTTCCTTGTCCTGCGGCCGAGATTACCGGGGTCGCACAACGATTTCTGGAAGCAGCAAGAGAGTTGACGCACCCGTGATGAGTTGGCCGTTGGGGCAAATGGCTGAACATCCGCGTCGTTTGCAGCTGTGGAAACAAATAAGCGCCGGGATATAATAAGACCTATAGAACGCGGAGAATCTGCAGTCGGAACAGCTCGCATGACACAAATTTGTGGGCGTGGACCACAAAAAAGATAAACGGGGCCACGGTGGATCGGCATCCATTACGGCACACGATGGCAAGCCAGACCACGCAGATTTGGGGCAAGGGATTCGGGGGCGTGCGCCCGGGGAATTTGGTCGATACCCGCGCGAGGGTCGACCATAGCATTCGATCAGCAGAGACCAGTTAGTACCTTGAGCATGGAACTGTCTTGTCGCATTTAAGCTTCAATCTTCGACATTCCGCACAAGAGAGGGCTTTTGAGGGTTGAGAAGATAGACACCGTCAGAAACACCGAAAGATCGAAGAGGTAGCGACACACCACCACGGGCCCTCTTTGACTCCTTCTCCTGCAATCGCTGAGCCGAAACGTCTTTCTTGGCTGCCTGCGGCATGCGGGATACGCCGACGCTGTCTTGAGCAGCGCAAAGAGATGGTGGTGGTACAAAGTCAAGAAAGACAGGTGACTAGTATGCTCTCATTTGCTTCCGTTAAGGTAAAGCCCGTGTAAAGGCCGCCCAAAAAAGTTGCGAGGAGGAGGAAGACACAGATGGGGTTAGATATAGATTATCCTCAAGACATTTCGCTAATAGTGAGTTGTTCACATCAAAATGAATTTTGCCCATTTGGGGAACGATCCTCTCTTCCTTTTACTTCCACCATCCAATCTAACATCCTTCAGTCCAGCAAAACTCGCAGAACTCGGTGACTATGGGCTCATCTTCAAGTACAAGGCACACATCAACCTTCACTCACTAGACTTTTTATGGCCGAAAGGGTGTTTCCCATGTCAGCCAAACTCATGTGCCTACACACCCAACTCACATCTTGTTCACTTATCCATGGCGACAAACCCGCGTTCCAATCATTCCAAACGCGTCTTTTCTCTTCGCCAGCAAAGCATCGAGCAGAGTCGATCCAACGGCTATACGCAGTCGCCGAGATGCCCGCAGACCGAGAAAGAATTTACTCGAAGACGTGGAAGGGAACCAAGCAAACGTTTCTCGTTCTTCGTTCGTTTGTTCCGTCCGGACCACTGGTACCAACTAGTATTCGGGGCCGCAGCACATGATTCTTGTTCTGTCAGTGTCGCAACACAAGTTTCTATTCGATTCAAAGCCATTCAAGGACTCGATCTATTCTGCAATATAACACATATACAACAAAATCCCGTATACGCTTAACCCTCGGCTGATGTTATGTGATGGAGATCCCCATTGATACCTAAAAAACTTCACCCGCCATGCATTTCAATTGCCCGCCTTATCCTCGGCGCTTGATATCCTCACGAAACCTTGGCGCCATAGAGTACCGTACCTTTTCAGGATCAAGTTCTACCCTTGTCCCTTGCTTGTCCCCACGGCGCAAATCGTACAAACTCCAGCTGCCTCGCATCCCTGACTTGACCGACTGACTGTCAATGATAACGCCGGTAATTCAGGATTTTACTTCAGCAATCCCTCCTTCTTCTCATACTCCCGACGGCAAATCGGCCACGGGCTCTTTCATTGACAACCCTGCTCAATCCAATCGATTATCTGGACATTGTCTGCATCCGATGCTCCAATAAAATCTCATGTATCGAAGACTCTTGGCCTGAGTACATACAGCATTCGAATTTCCGTACACTGGGACAGTTCGTACCCAGAATGGAATGTCTTCATGATCAGATCCGAGTCATTCTAATGCATTCGATTCCCTCCTGCACAAATAAATCGGCAGACCCTCCAGATCGACCGACCAGGCATCACATCTCATCTCATCATCATGGTAGTGTAACATGTCCTGCGCGAAAGCTTGGTTCCAAATCGCTCTCCTGCCACTTCTCTTCTTCGTCTCACAATTCACACCGGGTATTATTGGCCCAGTGCAGTGTGGGTGCTTTCATCCATAAGTAGCATTGACACTCATTTGTGTTGTCTTCTTCTATAACTAAAATCATGCTTATTTTTAACGGACACAGCGGGTCCAGAAAATACATACGGCGCATCCAAGCACCGGTTTCCTGAGGGAGTTCATTGTCTCATTCACTCCAAGTTTAAAACTGGCGTGCCATTCACCTGGTCGAATCCTACCCTTACGCCACCTTCGCCCAAGCGGAACTTGTTCCGGGTCGACGTCGACGTTCTTGGTGGGAAATTCCGGAATCTTATCTGCCCCAGAATAAGCATTGCACTAGTCAGTTCTTGCGGCCGCTGTGGATCGCTCGCTTTGGACATAGACGAAAGTCAATTGAATCATCATCAATGACAGATGACCAAAAACTCCGCGAACCGCGACGCGACGCGACACGTCCGCACCAATCACGTAATGTCCTGTCGGTCGCTTGAAAAAGGTCAGTCTCGTCGTCGTTCAAACAATCCACGTATGATGATAGTGTTACAATAATTATGGTCGTACATTGTGGTCGATATATCGACCAGTAGAGCGAGGCTTGTAAGTCCTGCGCAGTCAGTGGTAATAACCCGACAGCGCACGCGTCAAGCCAAGTCCCTGACCCATCACTCGTCCTTGACGCGGTCGTAGCCCTTCCCTGCACCTGCTCCGCCCCACCCGAACCAACTTGTACGCGCAGTAGCAGCAGGCCGCTCCCCACGCATATCATATCCCTCCCCATCGCTCGGAACCTCCACCTCTTCAAACCTATCTCTAACGCTGTCCTTACGTTCCCTAATTCCCCGGTTAGTGATATCCCCACCGGAAACGCTCCGCGTAGTCGAGGGCGATGCACCCGGCGTAAGCGGTGCGCTGGGCAGAGAGAGCGAGGAGAGAGACCCGGGGTGGGCATATGGCTGAGGAACGGGCATAGCCAGCGAGGCCGGCATAGCGGAAAGCGCAGCAAGCTCCGCTTCGAGCTGCCTCCTGCGATCCAGAACCGACTGTGTCGACCCCGCCGCCTCCGCACCGCCGCGGTAGAAAGAGGATGCTGCTGATCCGGATCCCGCAGCGGCGGTGGATGGGGCGGCGCTGAATCCGGCTGGTGAATTGAGAGAAACGGGCCGCGTGGGGGCGGGTGCGGACTGCCGGATGAATGCAGCGCCGCTCGCAAGGATACCAGGCCCATACGAGCGCCAGAGGCTACCGACAACACCCCCTAGTCCGCCTGCGGACTCCGGAGGCGGAGGCGGCACAGCTCCTGCCTGATTCGCATCAGGCTGCTGGCCAACTGAAGCACCGATATGCTCCCAAAGCAGTTTAACTTGCTTCTGAAGGAAGGAATAGATATGAACACGAAGCTGAGCGAGGAGCGAATCGATCTGAGCCTCGTGTGTTCGGAAGAAAGGCTGGAGGTGGAGGGAGTAGATATATGAGGATCCTTGGGTCTGTGGGAGTGCTAGGTAGAGCAAAAATAGCGTCTTCAGAGGGTAGTACAGCGGAATCCTTCACGACGATGAGATGAATCGGATCATCAGCACACGATGAAAGACGATGAACACACCAACAAATGGCCCATTCTGCCACATACTCAACACCAACAATGCACCCCAGAACAGACCAGTACATCAACCATCGCTCGAGATCTTCCTCGGATGCTGGTCGTTGGCTGAGAGTCTTGTACGACGCGTATCCTGGGTAGAGAAAGGCTGCGACAGAGCTAGACACCGTGAGCTCCGTGAGACGAGGTTTTGGAGGGAGAAACCGACCTTACGAGTCTTGAAGTGAGATAGAATAACATCGAGCAAAGGACCTGAGGTGCAACTTGCAAGTCAGGGTTAAAGACGGACGCTGCGGCAGCAGAGCCGCATTGCTCAATTTCGGCCGAGGCGATCATCGGCCCGATTCTCCGAGGAGTGCCGAAAGCTATGCATCAGAAATCGCAACCTCAATGGGGAAACGACAACTGTCGGCGTCAAATTCAGCGTCTAATAGTAACACTTTTTTCGACATCAGTTGAATTTTGCGACAATCTCTCTCGTGGCCCCTTTCGCATCTGTATAGAAACGATCCATCGCCCACCCCAGTGAGCTCGAGGTCTATTGCTTCACATAAAAACATGGTGTAAGTATCAGAGCTCTCCTGGTAAGATTGTCTGCACTAAAGTGGGCGGTAGGCCACCCTATGGACGGAAGAAGCCATCCTGACGCCGAAGTACATCGACACTCAACCTCTATTGAAGGCAAGGATCGGCCTCGAAAGTCAATAACCAGCATGCTATGACAGAGCGGCACGGCGATGGATCTTCGTCATCTACGTTGCCGCAGCAGACGCAATGCCAAATCCTCATCGTCTTCCAGTTGGGTACGCGTATCCGCCGTCTTACTACGTTTTGCTGGCGGCGGAGGCGCCCACGTTTCCCGCTCGTCTTCGGAATCAGAAGGAGGGAGGTCGAACTCTGGTGTCACGTAGCCATCGTCGTCACCAACATCGCTCGGCCCAGCTACATGAACTGCTCCTCCGACAACGCCAGCCTCCTACAGAGAAACATCATTTGTGTGAACAGAACAGAAACACATAGAAAACAACTCACCGCCTTCTCGCGTTCTTTCCGCTTCCTCTTCTTTTCCCTCTTCTTGTCCTTCGCCTCCTCCTTATCCCTCACATTCGCCTCCCTCATCTTCCCCTTCTCTCCCTCGGCGAACTGCCATCCCGCTTCCTCGACACCGCTAATACCGCCCTTCTCGTTTATCCACGCATCAGCATCCTCCATCTCATACAGTTCATGAGGATTCCCTTCCTCATCAAAGATGAGCTTCTGACCTAACCCGCCAGTTAGCATAGCGCGTTTGGCCTTCGAAGCCATCATGCGCTGCTTCCGCTTGGACATATCGGCAGATTCGTCAACCATCGAATCCTCGAGATCGTGGTCCGCTCGCTTGATGGTCATAAATTCATCCTCGTCCTCATCCGCGCCGCCTCCCAACCCGTTCCCCTCGATAAGCTTCGAATAGTGCGCTGACAATACGTTTTGATTTTTCCGCTCAAACATCCTGTCGTATTTCGTTCGCACCGCCTGCACATATATGTCAGAATCAGAAATTTCCAGCAGAATAAAGTTCACCTTGGGCTTCGCTGGCTCTTCTTCAACCGCCGCTTCCTCGTCACTGGAGTCGTGCATGGCTCCCTCGTCACCACTGTCCTCCTCTTCCGAGTCCCCTTCCACCGCAGCCTTTTCCTTTCGAATTTCGGCTTCAGCTTCCTCAACAGCCCGCGACTTGTTCTTCTTCTGTTTAGCCACTTCCTTGTTCAAGAACTTGATCTTTGGCGCTCCAGCCAATCCAAGTGACTCCGCAAACCGCTCCGCCGGCAATTCCGTAAGCTTGAAAATCGACTTGTCCTTATGCAGATGTACCGAGCGCATGTACGAAACGAATGCCTACGAGCGACAATCTCAGTTATGCCCCAACTGCCCATAGAGTCAAGGCAACTCACCCGCTGCCCAAGGTACTTGACCTCTGGGTCCTGGAAACACAGATTCTGCAGCTGATTCTCAATGGACTGTACCTTGCTCATCTTCGCCTTGATTTTCTGCACCTCGATGCCCTTTCGCGCAAGCGCCGCCATCATGCCCTCCTCCTCACTCGGCATGAGGAATAGTAGTGCCTTGCCCTTACTCTCGTATCGTGCCGTACGCCCAACACGGTGAACATACGTCTCTGCGTCCTCGGGTGCATCCACCTGTAACACCCAATCGACGCGCGGAAAGTCGAGCCCGCGGGCAGCAATATCTGTGGCGAAGAGCACAGCGTGAGATGCCTGTGTGAATTTTGTGTACATTGCAAGCCGCGCCGTCTGTTTTAGTTTGCCGTGGAGATGCAGGAGCGGTACGCCTGGATGCATCTTGCAGAATGTTTCGAAGACGAAGCGGACCTGCTTGCAGGAGGAGAGGAAGACGAGCGTTTTGGACTGAAGGTGCGTCTTGATGAAGCCCCAGAGGGTGGAGAGCTTTTGATCGAGAGCGCAGGAGAGGTAGTGATGTTCAAGGTTAGGCGGCATTACAGTAGTGGAGTTGCTGGTTGTGTCGCCAACGCCAATGTGGATGGGGTCCTTGAGACTCAGACGAGCAAGGTCCTTCACGGAGTCGGTTTGCGTGGCGGAGAACAGGAGAGTTTGTCGAGATTTGGGGAGATGTGATAATAGAGCTGATAGTGTGCGGGAAAAGCCCATATCCAATATACGGTCGGCTTCATCGAGAACTGGACAGGATATGAACTTATTTCTCGGGGCACGAAATTCGCCGGAACATACCCAATACTTGTAAATTATCGGCCTCAAAGCCCACAGTTTGATCCATATGCTGGAGTAATCTTCCAGGCGTAGCAATCAAGATGTTCATCCTCGATAGACGATCCCGTTCGTCCTTCAGATTCTTTCCCCCAATGACCAACCCTGCAGAGAAAGAATGTAACCCGCCAATGGATCGTAAAACTTCGAATATTTGAACTGCCTGGGAGGAGTTGAAGAATGCAATGAGCGGGTTGAGGACAACGCACCAATTCCCGGGTGGGAGAAATAACCAAAGCACCAAGACCATCCGTTGGGCCCCATTTGCGACGATACAGAATCTCCAATACAGGAACCAAGAACGAAAGCGTTTTGCCGCTGCCTGTCCGTGCGGCGCCCAGTACATCCTTGCCCTTGAGTGCAACCGGTAGACTCTGCTTCTGTATCTCTGTCATATCCACGAAAAAAGCTTTCTTGAGTCCTACCGCAAACAAGCATGAGCGACGTCTCAATTGCAATCTCATTATATAGGTACCTACCGCGCTTAGTTGGTTCCGATATAGGGAGATCGGCGAATGCCTTCAGACCTTCCGGGGCCACCTAAGGATGAGCTCATTCCAGTCATTGCCGTTGCAGGGAAGAGATGGCTCGCACAAATGCTTGAGCATCGTTTTCCAAGGTCTCTTTCCGCTTTTTCTCGGACAGTTTCTTGAGTTTGGCGGGTTTAGGAGCGATTGGGCCCTTTTTCGACTTCGTGGATTTGTTTTGGCGAGAAGGGCCTGGAAGCGTACCGGCAGTCATGGTGGTCGCGTCTTAGGGTTGGACGCGGCCAAAGGCTGAAAATTACTTGCCTTATTTGGAAGGTCTCCGACTCTCCGCGACTTATTGGAACGTTTTGTAAATGACTCTCCAAGAACAACCTCCGAGAACAACAGAAACGTATGAATTTCATATGGGGCATATGGGGAGCGACAGCACTGAATTCTACGATGATTTCCTGACCTAACCAAAATTGTATTCCACAACCGACGGCGACAAGACGGCTTTCTGTGCATCGCACAACTGCGCATGCAATGGATCGACTGCCAGAGACCCTGTCCACCGCTCAGGCTGCGGAGAGATCATCGGCAGACGTGAAGAGTGTTCAGAAAAGAGTGTTCGCACACGGCCTCCCAGCATCGGCCGTGTACCGACGCTGCCAACAAGAGCATGTACCAGAACCATAAGACGATGGCCCGAATGTTCGAGCGTATCAATCGAGCGAGAGTTCTCCGCATGTCCCGGGTATGAGTGTATGTGCCCGTTGAGTAGGTTTGTACCTCCGGCAGGGTCAAGCGTGTCTCGTAGAAGAGCTCCAATACTTACCTCAGAAATATTTTGAAGGATGAAGATTCTTAAGATTCGCGCATTTGATTTTGCCGCCCATAACCAGTTCCGATATCGCTTTGGCAGTCCCAGGCGCATTGCTGATACCCTAAAGAAATCATGTCCGGCGGTGAAAGATGGTGGGCAAGGACTACGCACCCAGCACGTATGACCAGTTGCGACAAACAAACCCTTAGCAACCTTGTCTACCTCACCAATAATGGGTCCTCCGCCGATGCTGGAGACAGGCAGAAAGCAAGCCTGGCGAAACTCAACTTCTCCTGCTCTCAATTCATCCGAGATAGATGTCACATTCCTCAGAAGATCGTCGCAAGCTTGAGCATCCACCACAACATCATCTACGTTTTCGGGAAGCGGAGAATCGTCCCCGGGGCCGCAGGCATAGATAGTTCCGTCGGGCCGAGCGTATATTTCCGGACTGACGACTCCATTACCAGTTCCAGTGATTTCGGTGAACAAGACATAGGGGGCGATCTGGGCGGTAGCTGGTGTTCGAATGACCACACTGTGCGCGCGTGTGCCTTGAATGGGAAGTCCAGGAAGAAGTGCTGGAGACCAGGCGCCGCCGCAGACAATGACCTCGGTGGCGAGAAGAGATCGGCTAGTATTTAGGCCTTGTTCGAGGAGTTCGACACCCGTGACTTTCCCTTGAGACTGCTTTATAGCGGTTACGGAGCCAGTGATGAATTTCACTCCGTTCTGCTTTGCCAGTTCGAGCATGCTGGTGGTAAATAAATACGGGTGGACTTGGGCTGTTGCTCCCTCCGGCGCCATGGATGAATACGATTCCGTCAAGTGTTCTTTTACCCATATAAGATCGTCGGGAAGGCCGCTACGCTTCCTGTTTGTTTTGCTACTGTCCGGTAGTCCCAGCGTTTTCTCCAGACTCTTTTCACCAGACGGCTTGCTGGCAGTAGGGAGTTCGCCTCTCCCCTCCCAACTACCAGTGGACACATATCTCCATCCTGGCCAAGAATTAGCCACGACAAGGATTCCAAGGTGAGATTGTCGTCAACCCCATCGATCTTTCCCGTTGTGCTCGTTCGCAAGTTTCACATGCTCATCGAAAGATACATTTACGAGCTCTTTGGGATAGGCCCACTTGGCGACGAGTCCGCCAGCTTTCCCGGACGCTCCTTGGGCAACGCCATGGACCGAAGCTTCAACCAGTGTGATATTTGCTGCAGAAGCAGCGAATTTGGGATGTCGGGTGAGGTAGTATGCAGTAGAGCAGCCGATAATGCCGCCCCCGACGACGACGATGTGGCGAACGGCGTTGGGGTCCGCAGACATGGATGAGCGGAGGCAAGTGGATTGCCGGACCGGTGTGACGGTACCTACTTGAGCCTACTTGGAGTCAACCACCACCAGCCCAGTCCTCTGCCAACAACCTTCGTTGCGCCCTGTTGCACCTACATCTTCCACACCCACAATACCAGCCTTGAAAGCTGAATCTGATTTGGTAGACTCAAGGACTTGTGGCATACATATATGTTTCGATCGCGCTCTCAGCAAACGCAATTGCCGGTGGAATCTTCTTCTGCAAGGCCGATCGTCGTCCACCAATTCTCTGCATATTCCGACAGTTTCTCTGACTATGATCTCATTGCCCGCGCTCGTCTTGCCGCCGGACACGCATCTTCGTGGATCAATGCAAGTCGTCCGTTGCAAACAGCCCATTCAAGTAACTACATTCAAAATTAGACCCCAAAGTTATCCTTGACGCGATTTTTCTCATAGCCGGCGATGTTTTCGAACTTGAATTGCGGCCCCCGTCTAACACGGCTCAGCGCTCTCTACGTTACATACCCGACTGGAATGTCAATCTCAACTCCAGTGACGATATCGTAGACCTTGATAGTCTTTCTGAGTTTGAGAATACCGACCTGAACTCGCTGTTCGTCAAAATCACCTCAAACCGCTCATATTCGGAAGAATCAGTCCAGCACAATGCTGCCAAACGACGCAAGCTAGATATGTCATCGTTGTGCAATGTAATTGCCCAGGTGAGTGTCCTCCTCACATTCAAGATGCGTCCACTCGTTCGTTAATCTTTGAATTAGCCACACGTATTGACTTCAACGGCATCGGGTACACCGAAGAAATCCTCCATAGCGCCTTACTCCAAGTGCGAATCCATCCCAATTCCGCCCCATTCTCTCCCCCTTCCGCCTCCAATGCCGTATACCAGGCGAAGTTGGATCATACCCGTACGCGGCAGTCTTCCTTGGCAATTTGCCACCTCCGCAGCCATCTTGTCAAACGGCTCAAAAGACCCTCCCGAGCCACCGGACCCAGTCGCCCACGACGAAATTACATGGACATCGGCCGCGCTTCGCTCATTTTGGGCCTTCTTACTTATACTTCGGGATAAGCATACCGTCGGACCCATTGGCCTGTCTTTCAATGTGACCTCCAATATCATCTCATACTCGCAGCCTTCATACACTGAGTTGTCCGGCATGGGCGCCCAACCGCTGTTCTCGCATGCGTCGACAGCGCCGTCGGTGTTTTCCTCCTCTCATTCCGGGTCGGTGGGTCTCCCTCTGCATTTGGTGGATCACATCAAGGTGTATCACGACGCTATGCAGTCCATGCAGCTCAGGACTGTCTTTGATGTTTGGGCGTTTGAATTCGGCCAAGGAAGGAGAAAAATACGGCTCCTAAAGGGTGCGCGGCTGGTACTACTGGATGAGCGTTCGAAAGGAGTATTAGTGAGTTAATACAACATCATTATCATCTGATTCTTCTCGGGTGGTAAAATGCTCGTCGGCTGTTGCGTGCTACTGCTCCAAGAACCGCCGAATGCATCTTCTGGGAAATTTTCGCTTAGGGTCATCGTCATGAGTGCACTGTGAGTGCACTGTGCTGGCCATCACAGGAATACCCACGCCCCTTCGTTAGCTTCAGCCTTCACCTCTCTTTCCAAACTACAATGACAGACCAAGTCGCTCAGCGTTCTGTCGTGACGGAAGAGCCAAAAGCCACAACACCTCCAGATCCCACCAGAAGGAGTGGGAGCCATGGGGACTTGGAACCAGACTCGGTGCTGCCTCGGAAGGAGGAAGAATACCCCCCTGCGAACTCAGAAAACGAGGGCGGGCAGGAGACAAAGTCAATCGGAAAAAAACAGGCCCAAGGTTGGTACACAGTGCATTCATATACCCTTCCCCTCACCGCTAACGCATACCGTCATGCAATAGCTTCACTCGACGCGATTAGGTCGTGTTGCGTGTTGCCCGGTTTCTTCTGCTTCTTGCCCTGCGCAGTGATTGTGTGCGGTATGAACTACAATGATGGTACACCAGGGAGGTGTGTATGGTGCTTCAATTTGTGCTGTCGTTGCAAGTGCAGCACAAAAGCACGTTGACAATAGTCGTGGAGTATAACGTGCTGCTATGAAACCGTGGAAGAACTGAATAATTATTCCATATCGATTGTGCTCAATACCGCACACACGACTCGGAAGCAATGCCACTCAGGCTGGGCTTGACGAGCTTCGGTTTTCTGCAAGCTTGTTCCTCGTTCGGGTTCACAATGTATATTATGATATAGCAGAATTATCAGCGGATACTTAGGTCCTCTTAAACCCTTCAAAATTATGACGCATCCGGCCTTGAACGCTCTCAACTTGAACTACTGTAGTTCTCAACTTCATATGTCGCAGATTAACAGTGCCGCGTCGAGCACGTGAGCGCGAACGCGGCACGTCTTAGACTCCCTTTACTAATACTAGTACAGTTTACTGCGCCAACCATGCCCGCTGCTGCCAAAAACGCTACATCCGCGTCTCCACGTAAAACCTCGAAGAGCTCTAAAGCTGCACCCATAAGAAAGAAGAAAGCGACGACTGAAACGGATGATGAATCACAGTCTGAAGACGAGTACGATAGTGAAGCCCTCGACGAGTCGGACGGTGAAGCAAAGAAGCAAAAGAAGCGCAAGAGAAAAGCTGTGGAACCCACGAAAAAAACGCGATCTCCAAAGAAGAAGAAGAAATCCGGTGGCAGCGACGAAGACTCGGACTTGGACCTTGGGGATGGTCAAGAAATTGCGGGTGTCATTGTTCAAGCTCCGAAGACAGGATTGGGTACAAGATGTGTCCGCCATCTAGCTGTTTCACGCTAATTTGGTACAGTTCCGCCTGGTCAAATATCAAAGAACACGTTCGATTTCCTCCGCCAATTGCAGAAACCTGAGTGTAACGATCGTCAGTGGTGCGTGCGCAAGTCATCAATATGCAGCCCAAGCTCACTAGAATATATTAGGTTCAAGCTACATGGTGTGGACAGCCCTTGTATCTCAATTTTTTTGTCTCACAACTCTGGTAGACCCGGTTTACCGACAAGCCGAAAAGGAGTGGAAAGATTTCATCGAGGTTTCTTTCTATCTCCCTTTCTCAGTCGGTACCCGTACAAATTAAGCCGTTTAGGTCTTCACGGACCTCCTCATCGAAGTGGATGACCAAATACCTCCGCTACCGCCCAAGGTACATGTGCTGAATAGATTTCTTGCTTTTGACTGACTGAATATTTTCAAGGATGTCCTTCACCGCATTTATCGAGATGTAAGTCATCCGCCAAGGCTTGATGCTGCCTCCCAGTGCTAAAGCTGGTCAGACTCGCTTCAGCAACAACAAGACGCCCTACAAGACGGGCTTCTCAGCGAGCTTTTCTCGAAGTGGTCGCAAGGGTATCTTTGCTTTCTGTAAGTCGATCTGACCAATTTCTGCTTTGCACCGATGAACGGGAACCCTAGACCATGTGTGAGTCCTTCATGGCTTGTTGTTCCATCATAGACCACTAAATGTTTCGCGATGTTGATGATTAGTATGAGTAGGTATGCTCTGGTCTTCTTCTTAACTCTACTGAAGATGATTCGTCAGTCAAACCAGGGGATCAGAGTATGATTGCTGCTGGTGCTTGGTGCCCTGGCAAAAATGAACTCGATACCATAAGGTATCTTTTGCCGCCACGCTTTCGGACACGGACGCTGACGCATGTGCAGATCCAATATTCAACGCGACTCTACTCGACTTCGCCAAGTTATATCAGATCCTACCTTTGTCAAGTACTTCGGAGAACCCAAACCTGGAAGCTCGCGGCGGAGTATATTTGGAAGGGACGACGAGCTCAAAGTGGCCCCAAAAGGAATTGTTAAAACACATCCGTATGTGGTCACAGTCGACGTGCGGATTATGTTCGTGACCACGCTGCCATTTCAGGGACATCGACTTGTTGAAGTGTCGTTCATTTGCTGTATCTTACCAGTACGCGGTGTTTTCCATCTGTTGACTTGCGTTGCGAATACGTCGTTGACATTGATCAAGATTCAAAGACTCGCAAGTACTGTCGCCCGAGTTCAACAACACTTTGGTCGAGATGGCTACCGTCACGAGGCCCTTCGTGCGTTGGTGAGTAGTTCTTTGTTTCTGGTTTATCTGCTGCTGAATCTGTGGGCACCAGTTTGAATGACATGATGACGGTGGCTCAGGACGCTGAGGACGGCGATGACGATTAAGCTTGATGTCGATTTTCGCTTCAACGGCGGTTGTACGATTAATCCAATCCTAATTTGTAGCATTTTACAAAATTCCACATATCCTATCTTGGCTCTCGCGACGATGCGTGGACAATCAAGCGCCTTTCGGTCAATTTGCAGCCTTTCCGAAGCTCTCGCGCAGACGGGCATGAGGCAGACATGACGTGGATTAAACTCGGGCTGCGGACCTTGCGGGGTTCGTATCCTACTTGCCGTGCAGCTGCCTGGCGCTGCTAATCCACCTTCCCTTGTTTCTCTTAATTCATGATCTCCCAGCTCGTTTCCCCTACCCTCAATTCCAGCTCGGATTCATCATTCGTGGTCCCAGGACTTCAACCCACCGCGTACAAAGTGTACGCAGTAATTCCTGCCGCTCGTGTCTACCATGCGGCTTTCGTAAATTCGAAGCAACAAAGCGCATTGAACTGGACGTGTTCGGGCCTTTATGGAAGGCTGATGTTCGGGAAGGATCAAGGCTCAGCTGAACAGGCGTATTGGTTTCGTTTGCTCGACGACGGCGGGAAAACCATCTGGATGTTCAAGATACCCGAGCAGAGCTTCGAGTATCGGGTTGACAAACCGTTTTTCCATGTTTTTCGGGGTTCCGTACGTACTCGTTCGTCAGTGATGCTCTAGGTGTTACCTGGCTGACCTTACTGTGGAACAGAGTCGTGAATTTGGCTTCCTTTGTTTTGACGATGAAGAAGCGGCTAGCTTTGCAAGGGAAGTGACAGGTCGGACGATGTTTCGCCCTCGTAAGTGTACCTAGTAGAGACACGCTACGCCTTCTCATGTAGTCCGAAAGCAGAGTCGGCGCAACCGGTGTCTGCTGTAGCTACCGAACCTCGTAGCCTCAGAAGCAGGCTCACCTCATCTCCTCTGGGCCGCATGATTTCCCTCCCAACAGCGAATTCCTTTGTCCATGTTGCACACGTCGGGAGGACTCAAAAGATCCCCTCGCCGGCCGCCAAAGTCGAACCTGAAAACGAAGGGGCATGGACTCTAGTCGCTCCTGACGACTTCATCGAGCAACATAACATCGCCAATAAATTCATGAATACGCCTAAAACCACGGTCCCAGTCCCACTCGAAGTTCAGGGCCAGGGTAAAACTCGTAAGTTACCTGACACTAACAAGCGGCCCTCGTCTCACAAATCGCTCTAGTCAAACCTCAGAGAGTTCGACGAAAACCCTCGCCAAAGGTTCCTGTGTCCTGATTATGTATCTATCTAGCGCAACGGACTCTATTTAAATGTCTATGAGAGTAATCTCTCCAAATAATGGTAAAATATGCATGTATATAAAACTGGACGGACGCAATGATCAGCGATTCAGAACCGAGTGATATCTCGGCCAAAAATCCCTGTGGGGGGGTTAGAAATTCGGTTTCGAATCAAGGGTGAGATTTTGTCACAGTTCAAGAACCTGAATCATCCAGTTAGTGGCCCACTCAGAGATCTGCAAATTGAAGACACATACCAGTACATGGGCACCAATATCCTTGTGCAAGAATGATCAGTCAGGGCTAGACACGTCTAGAAAGGAAATCATACTTGTTTCTGAATACAAATGCCAATGAGCTCGGGTCAGTTGCTTGAATTAGGAACGACCTACCGCCAGGACAATGTCATGGTGAAATATGCCGACCTATTTCACGATATATTACCATCGGCGAGCCTTCAATTATATCCTTACCTCCACAAGAGCCATGCGACTCGACCAGACTCTTTATTCAGAATCTTGCTTTCCTTGTGAGAGTTGTCGTAGATCGCTTTCCTATTGAATACAAAGGTTGGTGTATTCCCTGTCCCACCAACCGTCCACTGACCAGTCACCGATATACGCCAAACTTCCTTGGTTTTCGAATTGGAACGGCTTGGACGAGGGCTGGTCTTTGACAAGTTTGTTGAGTTTGTTGACTAGATATTGAGCCTTTTGGTTCGCAACTACAGTGTGTTCAGCTCTTCAAATCTTTCTGTGAACAGCGACAAAACCTTGAGCGGTAGCCGGTAGAATCGCATCCTCGATTTGAGCGCAGTCTCCGATTCCCCACACATCAGGATCGACAGTACCGTCGTTTCTAATTAGGTTCAAGTGTTCGTCGGTCAGAACACTGACAGATATTTATGAGTACTCAAGCCATTAGGTGAAAGAGGGGGCTACCTTTTTGTTTTCTCGTCCTTTTTGAATTCATTTATTGAATTGATAAGGGGATTCGGTGCAAGTCCTGTGCTCCAAACCAATATGCCAAATGGAACTTTGGAGGGTATCAACTCTAGGCAAGTTCGCAGCCAAAGCGACCGCGTACCTTCTCCACGCTCCTTTACAAACATTTTCCCCGGTTCCACCCTCTCAACATGGTGCGATGTGAGGATACTGATTCCATCTCGAGAAAAGGTTTTCTCGGCAAATCTGCAAATATATTTTCTCAGTCAAAGGTTCTTCCCGATGGTACTGGCACTTGCTCGACTAGGCTTTTGTCGAAGCTTCCGAGAATACTCGGTGCGACATCGAAAATTGTTATTTTCGCCAATTTGGCTAGTGTTGGGTAGTGGTTGGCCATTTCTGCGTGTATCAGATCATGCAATTCGGCTGCGAATTCCACGCCGGTTGGGCCGCCGCCTGTTAATGGGTTCAAGAATAAATTTTTGAAGGCGACCACACATTCTGACGAACTGACCGACGATACAGAAATTGAGAAGATTCCTGTGTATTGCCAAATAAGTCCTATGTAAAGTTAAAATGACAACTGGGGCTTACCGGCGGTCGATATCCGACAATGTAGGCTGCATAGCCTGTTCGAAACCTAACAGAAGACATTGAGTTGAGCTCCAGGAGCTAGTGATTTGCCAAACATTCTAGGATGCGAATTCGGATTTTTCTTGCGTCTCGAACATCCTTGAGAAAGTGAGCGTTTTCTTTGACCCCCGGAACGCCAAACGCTGTGAGAGATGAGAAAAGTCTTCGCTGGTACAGGACAGCTGATACTTTGTGAATATGCGCCGGCGGCGAGAACAATCTTGTCCCAACGTAGAGTGAAAGGCGTTGCAGCGGCTGATGCATCGAATGGAGCAGGGGTGGCAGGCATCTAACTCTCGAGGTGAGTTTGCATTCGAGGAAAGTGTAAAGCTGGCGTACACATTCGACAGTTTTGAGTCTAAAATCTTTATAGATGGATCAGAAATTGCAATCACAAGCAACCCGATATAGCAATAAAGTTACCAATTTTGTCGCACCAAGCTTGATAAGCGGCCTAAAACAGCGGAGCGGAGACAGTTCAAGCACGGCACAAATCGGAAGTGTACGAAGGCACGAACCACTTGAGGGGCATAACGTCGAACCTGAGCAACAAATACCCACCCAATGAGAAAATATTTCTGTCATGTCCTAGCTCATGAGGTTCTGTGACGTACCGGTTCAACCGCACAGCGGAATTCCAATGTCCCGACGGCGCAACTCGCGAGCAAGGGCGTGAAATTGAAGTAATTATTGGGAGAGACGATAGTAACGTCTGGGTACCGTTCCGTTCGTCAATGACGCAGGTCCTGATACGTGTAGGGGGAGGACCTACCCCATCGCTTTTTATCAATACCCTTCAGGACCCCGTATCCACCCCAGCCTGAGCCGACGATGAGGACCCGCTCTTTTTGACGAGCAGCGGAAGAGGCAAAATTGCGAGAAGATGAGTTGTTCTTCCCTATTGATCTGAGTCTGTGCACCGCGGAAGGGGGAAGACCATGAGGTCTGCCGGAAAGACCGATTTTGTGGCAGCTTGTGAAAGACATTGTAAACGTGATGAAGGGTTTTCGTGAAGAGTTGTCATACTTTTTTTCTGGCGAACTCGAATTCGGAGCAGGTCGGGGTTGAGGTCGAGAAGATAAAAGATTAGATTATCGCTCGCGTGTCAAATAATGCCGGCGACTTCGGCGCCCGGTCCGTCAACGCAACTCAGAGCTCAACATCGACCACCGCATTGCAATGGCAGTCCGTACAACTGTTCTGGTACTTCACGGGTTAGTTCAAATTATACAGCCGCTCGCACGACTGATTCATCTCCTAGTCTTACAGTTATACGCAGAGTGCGACCACGTTCAGTAAACGAGTAAGGCTTACTATCTATGCTACTTTGAGCCAGAAACTAACCCGTTCTTCAAAAGCTCGGGGCCCTAAGGAGGGAATGTGGTAAAGATGTCGAATTTGGTATCTGGATTCCCTGTACGAGCGTATCTAGGGCTAATTTCGCGCCAGTATTCGTCGATGGCCCGATAATCCTTCAACCTGCTGATCTCCCGATGCCGCTCAATGCGCTCGATGCCGCAGACACAGCGGAAACCAACGAAGCTCGTGCCTGGTGGAATTGGGACTCAAGTAAAACCGAAGCTCGGGGTCTTCCTGAAACCCTTCAGGTCATGCGTGATATTTTGAAGTCTCGCCACTTCGATGGTGTCCTGGGATTCTCTCAGGGAGCTACATTTGCTGCTATTCTGGCTGCATTAGTGAGGTTTCTGCACATACGTACATACATTAGCTCATTGGGCAAAAAAAGCTGGAACGTCCGGAGGTCTATCCTCCATTTCTAGTTGATGGACAGGCACCCCATCCCCCATTGTGATTATTCCTCTTCTTTTGCAAGCTCGGACGTGTTTCTAACTTTCCTCGTCACTTCCAGCAAATTTGCGGTCGTAGTCAGCGGCTTTAAATTAGCTGATCCTATTGCGGATACGATTTATGGGACCTCGTTTTCGACACCGACCCTTCACGTTATAGGAAAAAACGATGTCGTTGTATTAGAAGAGCGCTCTCGTCTGCTAGCATCCATCTCAACCAACGCGCGCATCGAAGAGCACGATGGAGGTCGGATCGTGTTTTTTTTTACTGGTTACATAATCATCTCACTGAAACCCTTTAGGTCATTTCGTACCCTCTAAGGGAAATTGGCGCAAATTCCTGGCGGCTTACTTGAAGAATCCGACGGGCAATGTTGCGTCGCCGTCGAATACCTCCGGCACCGCAACGCCAGTCGACACACAAACCATGAAGCTCTGATAGTGAGTAGATGAACCAGTGGATCTAATGGGCATATGCATAGAACTAGATAATATAAAGTAAATTATTGTCTTTCAATCCGAGGCTTCTCAATCTGCGCGTCAATCACCCGGGAAAGGACCCAATCGCAAGTCGCCCACAAGTCGTAGGCCGGCCGACGTCCGGTTCCGGAGCCGTTCATTTAATGTAATCGAAGCGCCATATACTGATACGTTTTGCTTCTCTTCTTGGACCGCCCACATGAAGTCCACCGTCCTAACCACCGTCCATGTCTCTCGTTTGCAACCTGGGACTACGTCGGTAGAAGCGTATAACCTGATCAACACATACCTCCCTCTCGACCAGCCTCTTGCTCAACTGGCTACAATCCTTCAACCACTTATCGATGAAAAAATCTCTCCTGGTAAGTAAAGATACCGCATGGCGTACTTCGGCGCTCCTGAACCATCTACACAAAGAAAGTTTTCAAATCTATCCTGGTGGTCCCTCGAGTATCCTCACAGTCACAAAAGGACCGTCGACATTCTCCAAGGATTTGAAGATCAATATGAAAGTATCTCCAATTGCGATCTTTTCCATCTCCGGCTGATTGCTTGTAACTTATTCCGCAGTGATCAACCGTTTGCTGAATACTATAGGAATTATCGTCGCTATCATGGACAATCCTTGCCTCCGAAAACCAACAGTGAATCGCATGTCGAGAAAGGCGACGGACCTCCGAGTCGTAGCAACAACACCGTAATATTAGGACCGGCGAGATTTAATTTCAACAGAACCCTTCGTGTACCAGACAACGCCACCAGATATGCCCTTCCGCCTGTACGTCCCCGTCTGCCAGTGGCTTCCGTTTTCGCTGCCATTTCCCGATCTAAGTGTTACGCGCGCTAAATAGGGTCTGGGAACCTTTCCCATTGCAAACGTCCAAGACCATGCTGATGCTCTCCCACAACAAATCACGAAGCGCGGCGGCTACATAATGGTATCATTGCAGTTTCTTGTACTGTTACTTAAGCTTCAACAAACCGTCCTGTTTAGCCGCTTTACCAACGTGAGGCTCTTTGGATCAGCATAGGCGGAGGTATACTCAGAAGTTGCTTCCTCGATCTTAGTTCTTACATTTTCCCTAGAACACTGTGCGATCAAGGTGTCGGTCGGAGGTATGGGGAGCGACTTTCAAAAATATTGTTCGTGATGTCCAAGACTTGCAGGAATCAATGCCATAACAGGCACCAAGCGCGACGAAAAGCCACCAAACAATCTCCAAGATTACGTTGTAGGAGGAAAACAGCCGTGGCTCGATGGAATTGCTACTGAGCCAGGAGTCGTGCGGCAGGTCGGCCTCAGCTCTCTCTCCGTTTGACGCTGCTCACAGGATTTGCAGTTTGTGGCTATGAAACTGGGTCATGGTTACACTGTTGAGGAGCAGCTATCCGACACTCGAATCGGAGGCATCCAGATTGACGTCTTTCCTTTGTTGTCGGATGTGGTGACGTTCCGTACGAATTTTGAAACAACAATCGAGCGCCTGGATCTCAGCCCTCGAGAACTGAACTTCGGTCATAAAGACTCATTCATAATGACTAGCACGTAAGTAATCCTACAACTGCCGGCTCCCCGCTAATGCTTCAATTTTGCAGTGAATTCCCAATAAAATCTCTCAGACACATGCTCCAATGCGCCTCTGGAAAGCCCGTCCTCGAAGTGGTCTATCGCGACAGGTCCAAATTCCCGCAAGTCTTTGTGAGGACATTGCTCGGCAAGACCATCACAGTCGAGGCAGATCTCGATGAGACTGTATGGGAGTTCAAGGTCAAGATCGCGGTTACACAACACATACCACCAGAGGAACAAAGATTACTGTTTCGGGGTAAACAACTCGAAGATCATGAAACCCTCGATTGTGCGTAACGTGTTTTAGTGTGCCCATGCATTGTCCACTCTAGATCTGAACCCCTTTGGAAATAGACTGCGGGATCGAAACACAAAGCACGCTTCATCTTGCTCTGAGATTGCGCGGGGGTGGACGTAAGTTGAGCTTGCAATCCAAAAGAACTCATACTCATGCTTCGCAGCCACTGAAAAGGGAGAAACTGTTCGAATGGGCATCGTAGCTGGCGGAAAAATCACTCAGAAGATTTACCAAGACACCTTTTCCTCTGTCGTGTATGACGAAGCAAACGCGTATCGAGTATTCATTCATACGGTGTCTTCGGTCGCATGGGAGGCAAGGGCTGCACTCGCATCGGCCGTCTTACTGTCTAACCTTCTTTAGATGATTACTGGCGTCGTTTGCCCCGTAACCCCAATCACGCCCGCACGTAAGCCAGCGCTCTGCATCGCGGATATCCGTCCGCTCACCCCTCCGTAGTATATAAAGCCTGCAACTACCCTTGGTTCAAACTCTACGACGAGCATCTCCGTACAGTTCACCGCGAAGGCGCTTTTCGTACCGTCCGCTCTATCGGGATGCTCGACGACGCAACACCTCCTCCATATACATTCCTCGATCCGCGAAGCCCCGGAAAGTGCAATCGACACGTCTCAAGCCCAGCAGCTTGCGTCGCAAGACCCTGCGGTCATATTGCCTGTGCACAGTGCTTCGGAGAAACTGTCCTTGCAGGATTCAGGTGTACTTTCTGCAAGGAAAAGGTCGAGAGATTCATTGGCTTCACTGAGCCCATTCCGAAGATAAAACCAGCCGGCGATGGCGAAGCGGCTTGGTGGGAGCAAGAGGCTCAGATTGGAGGGGTGTCTAGCGGAAGCCCTGACGTGGTAACTCTTATCTTGGAAGAGGATTCAGTGTGCGGGTTGCACGGCTGCGTCTAATGACAGCCTTCTGCGTATGCTTAATGTGACTGTAGTAATCCCCTTAGCTAGTTGTAAGTAACTTCTTGATAGTACTATCATTGCTCCGTCAATCTTGATGCTTTTGACTATTGTACTCCTGAGTCGAAAAAGAGGAGCTGCTTGAGTCTTCATTGTCGCTCAGCATTTGAAGACATCGAAATAAGGTACACATGGATTTGGGCATACTCAACGATGATCAATAGCTCGCAGCTTGTCTCGGCAGCGCGTCGCGTCGCGCCGCAAGCGCAGCTCGAACAACCCATTGATACAAAAGTGAAAGTTGATCCAGCCAGCAAGGGCACGAGTAGTAGTAGTCATCATGCAGAAGTGATTATGTGTTGTTGGGGATGGACTTCTGTGGTATCAAGGCCCTCTGGCAGATTGAGCAGTCGGTTTCGGGTCTTTTCCAAACGAGCGAGACCCTCAGAGGCGCTGCGTTGGTGCTTTTGACCAATCGGCAACATGGTGGAGGTGGCTAACGGAAGATCCGGCGATTCTGCTGAGTATTATTTGGGAGGGTCAAGACTTGGATATAGATGCAGCAACCTGAGAATACAAATGGAGTCAAGATCTTTGTGATAGAAAATCTAATTCTGCTTCGGCATCAAAGGGGACATTCTCGATCTGCAGTCGTGCTTTTTCGATTCCAAACGGATCGAAGGATGGAGTTTGCTCCGCGCGTTCTCGCAGCAAAGCCCGCAATTCAACCTCATCAAACGCTATGCATCCATCCACACCGAGCTCTGCGAGCGATCGCGGTTTGATTTCTTCATCCGGAGGATCATCCACAAGCGGCACACCATAGAACCTCGACGTCACCACGACTGTACGCCAATCGCGGAAATGCAACATGCGCAGAGAGGGTGTGGCAAGGAAGAGAGCGACGATATCCGCAGTTGTGACAAAGCCCCATGCGCGGATAGAAAGCATCTCAAGATGTGTAGACCGCGCTAGGAAAGGGAAGAATTCTGGATGCAGCCCCCCGGACATAACGATACTGAGCGATCGAAGACGGGGAAAACTATGCTGGACAATAACCTCTTGGCATCCCGACCCTTGTAACACCAATTTGCGCAGTGAGGCGTGACGCAGCTCCGCCATCTGTGGTAGCGTTTCCCCGAAGCGAGGGAGAACAACTGCATGGAAGAAGAGCAGCTGGCGGCAGTTTTGGATGCATTCTGAGAAGACCGACAGAGAGATGGGCGTGAGCGACAGACAGGTGAGTTGCTCCCAAGGCATAATGAAGCTGAAAGGCCATATATGTCCGCTGCGAACTGAAAGTATGACACGACGGAGGGCTGGGGCGATCTCGAAGGTGTCATTCGTTTCTGTCCCATTCCGCTCACATTCGTTATAGATAAAAAGTGATTTGACGAGTGGTACATTGCGGCGGACAATATTGAGCTCGTTCAGTGCGTGGTTCCCAATCCTGATATTCATATCGTACCATCGATGACTGAGAGCGCCGAGTTTCCTCAAAAACAGACCGGAAGGTAGCCTTTGACAGTGGATGGTCAACGGAGATGCTTTGGCATGTTCCGAGTAAAATTCCAGCTGAGATATGCTAGACTGATACCGCGACTGAGTCGGCGGGAACAGAAGAGTCGCCCAAAGACTCGTCATGTTTAAAGCGACTGTTCGCCAATGGCTGCAAACATGTGCGATTTTAATCGCGGCAACCGTTGTATGGGTGATGGTCACCGGCCATGTATCGCATCGATTGGGAACAGCGAAAGAGAAGATCATTTCCAGTATCTCTGGAGGTAGGCGACGAATGGGAGATAGCAGGCAACGTTTGAGGTTCACGATATGCAGGAGCTCTCGAGCTCTGATCTGCAGCTGTCGTATGATGCGACGTAGTCGAAGCATCTCCGTCGAAGCACGCGGAGGTCGCAAGGTGGGATCGCAGCAAGCATGTTTGCAAAGTGTGACGACCTTTTTATATCCTATTGTGCAGTCACGTAGTGAATATTCTGGCTACCGAAGAAGGCGAAACCTGGGCAGGCCTACCTCGTATGGGAGGCATTGTCTGACCTGGAGGCGGACAGGTAGCTAGGATTCGTTTGAGTCGCAAGATTTCTCCTTGATAAGTCTCATGTCGAGTTTCCGCTCGTGTTAACTCGCCGCAACAAACCGTCGAGTCGACATGTGTGTTAAGACGTACAAGGTAGAGCGCTCTTGAATGCGACTCAGACTGCCCAAGGCTGGTAGATATGTAATTGCAACAAATGCTAGGGCATTTCCGATGGCCGACTATGGCTTCTAAGTTTCACCGTTTGGGAATGTTTTGCGGAACAATATTAATCTCGATTCAAGTACCTGAAGTGAGATTTCCCTGCGGCCTTTTTCTAAGACTATCAGATACCGGCGCTTTCTTTGCCACTGGAAGTTTGTTAGAGAAATTGGCAGACGAAGGGCTCCGTTTGACATGTTCTGATACTGAAACATTTTCATCGCAAGTCCACCGAGCAGTATAAAGTCACCCTACCTTCAGCAGAACAGCGGTAGTCATTGCGACTTACTCGCGATCTCAACAACTCTAAAGAACTATTTTTGACTTCTCTAGACAGTGTCGTGACGGTTGAACTCTGTCGACTGGAATCTGTGCGCAATGACTGAGCCCACTGGTCTGGAGTCATGGTAGTACATTCAGTCTTCCACCAGTCGCCAGCAGCAAAACGTGGAAAGCAAGAAACTCCTGAGCTGGGGGTGAGAGGCTGCCATAAACGCGTGGTGGCTGTGCCGCTGAAACGCACGTCGGGCCAACTCTAGACTCGAACCCAGGTCCACCACAAGCAGGGTTTTGATGACAGTCGATCAAACCGATGCGGCGGAGCTCGTGATCGATCACCAACCAACCTGGCGAAGTGGCTGTGTCGAGTCTAGGCCAACTCCCGACCTTTGCTTTCAAGCAGGTTCATCCAAAACCAACAACGACAGGACAAGTCTTTGGAAGAACTGCTTCACAAGTTTCCCATTAGATACCCGGGCTTTTGTGACTCTCACACAATTCTCACTTCGAGCTCAGAACCTAGCGGCGAAAGCGCACGTTTTGCATTTCTCCTGTGGTCCTATTAGGGGAACTACTCATGCGCAGCGCATGCAGGATATTTACTATGAAGGATGTCTGTGCCTTGCCCTGACGGAGCCAAAATTTTCTTTCCATCGAAATTGAAAGAAAACCGCGAGAGGACTGGCCGAGCACTGAACTCAATTTCAGGTCTTGCTTTCCACTTTGACTTCAGGCGTAATATCTGCACACAGGTAACAGAAAGAACCGACTCACACAGGAGCGGTTTTACATTCGGCTGCCTGAGATTACTGTATTTCTCTGTCTCGCGGAAGTTCCTGGACCCCTGACTAGCTACTGCCACCACAAAGTATAAATCCGCTTCCAAGGACGCATGCTTCCGCATTCACCCTCAACGGGCTATCAGGAGTCTGATTCAGGACGCAACATTCGTCGTCCTTTAATTTCCCTCAATTGTTTCTGATTCTTACCGGGACCACTCGACTTCGTCCTCTTCAACAAACCATGCCTTCCTTACCTCCCTCTCCAACCCGCGCTCAGTTTGAGCCCTCACGCCGCTCTGAATCGGCCCCGTTCTTCATGCATGCCTCCGAAAGCGAGGATGCCTTCTACCACAGCCGAAAAACCAGTGTCGACGTCGAGGCTGCCGGAGGCTGTCTCGTCCCAGGCGACTCAATGGATGGTCCTATGCCAGACCTCTCATCAAAGAAAACACGTCGAGGCGTCTACGCCGACTACCGGCGCTGGTTCTCTCGCAAAGCCTCACCCGTTCCCGTGATGGAGAAGGACCATCCCGAAGACCCTGAATCCCGCAATCGCGTCTCGAAATTCGAGCAGCGCTTGCAAGTAGGTAGCTGGTGCGCTATGGTGGTACTTTTGGTGCTCACCATATATTTCATCATCCGAGAAACATGAGGACAGACGATCACAATATTTCCCCGAACATTTGCTTTGTACGCAATGCGTTTCATCTCGGTCTAGAGCATACATACAACGTGGACAGCTGTAGACAGACATTTACACACATTCATTCCTGTATTTACTCGATCGAACATTAGATTTCAAATTCTGTGGGTTCGCCCTCACGATCTTGTATACAGCAGGATTCTGAATCTTTGTTATACTTCGCTATCTGCGTGCCCCAAGAATACAGCGCACCAACAGCGGCAAACGCGACGCTGGATCTACACCAGAACATACACCCGCTCGCTCAAAACACCACGTCAAATTTGCTTTCAATTCAATCCATACACATTCAGGTACACAACACCATTCACTGTCATCCACTGGCATTTAGCTCAGAGTCACATTTCACACCACAAACGCATTAATCCTGTCAACATAAATCCCGCATTCGAAATATACTCAGATACACAAATCCGACGGTATCCAGATCTATACAATTTTTTTTACTTCCGGATCCTTCTTCAGGGCAGGCGGGAGTAGGGTGGTGGGTAGGTAGTCGAGAATGATTGAATGGTGGTAATACACAAAGACCATCATCAAATGAATGGATGGGAAGAGATCTAAGACAACGCCCTGCAAACGAAAGAACAAATCAACATCCAGTCTGTTAGAAAGAACGAAAAGACCCACCAGCTCTAAAGGCGCACGGGGGCAAATAAATCAAACAATAAATACCACCTTCCATCCATCCACGAAGCCGAATACGGAGAAAATAAGGGAAAGAGACTACAAGGAGGGGGACCGCATGGTAGTAGGGGATGTTGTGATACACTAACTAGTCAAGCAAGTAGAAAAAAATCGATCATAAGATGGCATGAAATGAGTTGGCGGAGTAGGAAGCGCGCGGGAGGGGGGTCGGATTTTCGATTATAAGAGTAATGAGTGCTTCAATGTTTTGGGTCATTATTATGATGAGGGCGGGGGAAGGGGTGGGGCAAAGGATTAGGAAAAGAGAGCGACCGGGATAATCGAGAAAAATCATAAAGTTATCGTTTGTCCGTCTGTCCGTCCGTCTAGGCAGCATACGCAAACTTATACTCCTCCTGCGGCGCCCAATACTGCTGCTGCTGTGGCGGCTGCTGGTGCGGGTGATGCGACGGCGGTCCCGGGTCCGGAGGCGGCCACGCCTGAACCATCTCATGCTGCCTCGCCTGCGCCTCCTGCTGCTCAAGCCGATGCTGCTGTTGTTGTTGTGCATGATGATGCTGCTGCTGCTGGAGGTGCGACTGACGCGGATAATGCTCCATAATCGGCTTCACATCGTACATCTGCGACACCTGCCCATGCGCAAGCCCCCCCTTGTCCTCATACCCAGCCATCTCAAACTGTTGCGGCGCATCATACACCCCAGCATAATATTGCTGCTGCTGCTGCTGTTGTTGGGCTTGCTGCTGCTGCTGAACAGGCGTCCCTGCATACCCAGGCGGGCTCGGAACCTGCTGCTGCTGCCCAAACGTCGGCGGCGGCCCCGGCCCCGTCGTCGCATACGGGCTTCCCCCACTCCCACTCGACCCCGCCGTCCCAAACGGACTCTGCGCAGAACCATACGCGTCCTCATACGCCCTCGGCGGGGGCATATCATACATCGGCTGCTCAGTCGCATATTGCTGCGCCTGCTGAACCTCCGCAAACGTCCGCCGATACTCCCCATGATGAGCAGGAACACCATGCTGTTGCTGCTGCTGCTGCCCACCATCTACCGCCGCCTGCGACGCACCATTACCCGCAAACGGCATCGCAAACTCCATCGCCACAACCTGCTGCTGCTCCTTCACTTGCGCTTGTGGCTGTGACGGCACCTGCATCCTCGGATCCAGCGAAATCGACGAAGACCTCGACCGATACGCCTCCATCTGCTGTACCTGCGACTGAGGATAATACCCCATCGCATCCTGCTGCCCCGTCGTCGAAAGCGGCGAAGAAGCAGCAGTCGTACTACTGCCATTGACATTCTTCCCCGGCATCCCCATCGAACCCGAGTTCTTCCTCAACGGCGACACCATCGCGCCACCATCCTTCCCACCCACAGGCGGCCTCACTCGTATCCCAACACTCGGATACCCAACCCTCTTCTTCTTCTCCCTCTCCTTCCCATCTCTCTCCCTCTCCCGTTCCCTCTCCCTCTCTCGCTCGCGCTCCTTCTCCCTCAACGCCATCGCAAGCGAATACTTGTCCGGCTTCTCCTGCTGCTGCTCCTGTTGCTGATGAGGAGGCGGAAGCGCCGCCATCACATCATGTTTCCTCTTCAACGTCGGCGGGGGCGGGATAACTGCTCCTCCTGCTCCTTCCTCATCATACACATGCGACTGCGGCGGCGGCTGGGGATAAGACTGCTGCGCATACCCATACTGCCCTCCCCCGTTCCCGTTCGCGTTAACATTAACATTAACGTTAACCGGCAAAGGCAAAGGCAAAGGCAAAGCCACCGCCACCCCCGCCCTCCTCGCCAACCCCTCCAACACCCTCACCGCCTCCTTCCTCCCGCTCCAGGGCAAGACGTGGGGCGTGGAATGAGTAGTATGAAGGGTAGGCCGGAATGACGACGAGTCCCCAAACAACACCGAATCCCCACAAAACAACCCCACCGCGTCCCTCAACCCCTCCCTCGCCCCCGCAGCAAACACCATCCCGGGGTGCCGGATCGCAGCCCAGGCGCATACGACCGCTGCGTCGAAGAGCGCGCGCGCGGGCGGGGAGGCGAGGAGGGCGAGGGAGGAGGTTGGGGTTGGGGTGTTGTTGTTGGCGGTGAGGTTATGTTTGTAGTTGGAGTTGTGGTTTTGGTTGTTGGAGGAGGTGAGGTGATTGGAAGTAGGGTTTCCGGAGGGAAGATTATGGCTGCCAAGGTTGGAGGTCAGGATATGGTGGCTGGAGCCAAACGGCGTAGGGAACCGCGTCGTCGACGGCGAAGACCAGCTATGCCCGTTAACTTGGCTGTGATTGTGCTGCTGGCTATTATTGTCGTTATGATCCTTGCTATTGTCGAAGGGGGAATTGTGGGAGGAAGAGCAAGCCAACGTATCCCCCAAAACCCGACAAGCCTGCACAATCTCATGCGCAGCTCCAACCGCACCATAAACCGCTTGTGGCGGAGGCGTTGATGCTGCTCCGTTACCATTCCATGTCTACCCAAAAGGTTAACACCAATTCTCTCACTCGTTGCAAAAAGAAATGAAGAAAGAATCAAACCCACTCACCAACCACCCAACCCACCCCCTCAACACCGCCCTCGCCATGATCAACCGCACCTCCGCCGCCCACACCTCCTTCTCTTTCTCCTTCTTGCCCGGTGGTTTCTCTGCCCTTGAGTTCTCGCCTCTTGAATTCTCACCTCTTGGGTTTGGGTTTACGACGCCGACGTCATTATCCCCAGACCCACCATACGCCGCCGACGAATACCCCAACCCCACCCCCAAAGGCGAATCCAACTCCATCCCCGACCCCGGACTCGAATTCTCAAACGAACTCGCAGAGGAACTCGAGGTCGAGGTCGAGGTCAAACCCGCCGAACCTGAACCTGAACTTGACGAAGAGTTCGAATTCAAACTGGAGTTTGACGAAGAAGACGTTGAAGAGGAGGAGGACCCAACCTCCCCCTCCGCCCACCCCCTCACCCTCCCCTCCGCCCGACACGCCCCCTCCAACCCGGTATGGTTCTGCCCGCGCGGATATATCGCGTGCATTGTCCGTGCGAGTCTATATACGCAATTATTATCACACCAAAAAAAAAAGGGAGGAACCAAAACCCACCTAACCAACGCACCAAACCTCCTCCCCCCTCCTGCTCCACATCCCGCTCCCGCTCCCCCTTCTCTCCCATCTCCTACATCTCCATCTACTTCTCCTCCCTCATCACCTGCACCCCCTCCACGTTCAGGCGAATCCCAATCCCCCCACCTCGCCAACGAATCCCTCGTCTCGGGTACATCCTCGCCTTCCCCCTCCCCATCAGCAGCCGATGAGGTAGACGAGGTGGAGAGAGACAAAGGCACACTCCCCAGCCCAACATGCCCCTCCACGCCCAGGGCGTCTGAGGCGAGCCTACGAAAACAAAAACAAATCAGCAATTCATTCACTTTTTTTTTGCTTTCTCCCTTCGCTTTCCTTCTCCCTTCAATTTGGTTCGAAGGACTTTGAAAGAAGAGCGAAAGAAAAGAGAATCCAAAAGAGAGTGAAAGAACAACTCACATGTCCCCAGCCACAACCCCCCACCAAGTCCTCCTCCTCATCCCCTTCAAACTCATCTTATACTCCTCCTTCTTGAGCTGCCACGTCCCTCCTCCCCCGTCTTCTTCGGTCTTAATCGGCGGCCACGGCGTCGTCGTCGTAAGGGCGGTCGGGGTGGAAGACGTGGCTAGTGGGTGCGCAGAGGAGGAAGAAAATGGTGGCGCGAAGGAGGAGGAAGAGGGAGAATCGTCCTCAACGTCAACATCCAACCCAACAACCCTCGCCCGCGCCACCGTCTTCGCGAACTACGAACTCGTCGTCAGTAATCATCATCGCATCCCATCCAAATAATAGATCAAAAAATATCGCTCGAAAATGTCGCTCGAGATGGAGAATAGAAGATAACGGAAGAAAGAACACTCACATGGACATACACCTCCTCCGCACCCGCGCCTCTCAAAATCATCCCAACCCCAACGACCCACATCGCCAACAACGCGTCCAGGTCGGGGTCTCCTTCCTCTTCTCCCTCATTGCCTGCTCCATTCCCATTGCCTTCTCCTCCCTCACCACTTTCTCCTTCAACACCACTCTCTCCTTCGCCATCCGCATACCCCGAAAAATTCGCCTGGGTCGACGGAAGATTAGCGGAGGAAAAGGAACCCTCACACGAAACCTCAACCCCCTCCTCCACACCCCCCGCCGCGAAATACACATCCACCGCCCCCATCGCGACCTCCGCCAGGTCGTACTCTTCCCCATCCTCCCTTTCCCTTGCCCCATCTCCATTATTTCCCGAGTTATCTCCCTCTCTCGAAGAAACCCCCAGAACCGCACACAACAAGGCGAAAAACGCCAACCTCCCGTCTCCCTTCGCAGTGCGTCTCCTTCTAGGTTGTCCTTGCCCCAGTGCTTGTCCTTGCGAAGGCGCGGATGTCGCCGCAGTAGTCTTCCGCGACTTGGCCCTGGATTTCTTCGCATTCACATTCACACCTCCCCCTCCCCCTCCCCCAACAGCAGCATCCTCATCATCAACCAACTCATCTACCTCCTCATTACCATACACCCCCTCCCTTCCCTCCCTCCCTCTTCCACTTTCTCTTTGCTCAAAGGAGTCAGACTCCTCATCACCGACCGCCAACGCATGTATAGGCGGTAAATCCGGGTGCGCGGTGTACTGCGCCAACACAGATCCGGGGTCCGTGGGGAAGGAGGATTGGTGCGCCAGGGGCGAGGTGTACGTAGAAGAGGATTGGGGTTGTGATTGATTATGCGAAGAAGAGGAAGGGTTATGTGAAGACGATTGAGAGGAGGGAAGAAACCCAGGCGGCAGCGCCGGCAAGCCATTCGCAGGGTTCCCGCCGCTGAAGATCGCCATCGCGCGTTCGCGCTGGGCCTGCTTCTGCTGCCGGCGCTGGGCTTTGGCGAGGGCTTTCGCTGTGGCGGCCGAATTTGCCGTCGACGAGGAAGTAGATATCGCAGCAGAGGACGATGGGAAGGAGGAGGATGAGGAAGAAGAGGAAGAGGGGGACGCAAGCGCAGAGAGGAACGCGTATACGCGGGCTTCGAACCACGGGAAGGGGAAGGGCGCCGCGCCGCAGGATGCAAGCGCTGCGTGGGCGGCTGCGAGGCGGGTGGGGAGGCGGTGCGCAGAGGGGAGGAGGCGTAGCAGGGCGGGCGAGGGCGGGGCGAGTGGTGGGAGGGGTTTACTCGTCCCTCGTGATTTGGTTGTGAGGTTCGCAGACGCAGGGAAGGAAGGCATGGAGACACCCAGCGGGGCGAGGAAGGTCGAGTGCAGGAGGGGTAGGGGCATCGTCAGTGCAGTTGTCGGTGGTGGCGGGCCGGCAGGGGGCAGTAGCACTTGTGGTAGTAGTAGCTGTTGCTGATGCATTTGCGCTGGGGCAGACAGAGGCAAAGGCGGATTATTGGTAGACAACAATGGCGGCCCTTCAGCGCCGAGCTGCTGCATCCATTGCTCGATATGGATGAGACGGTTGTTGAGCGAATGGAGGTCGACCTTCTCGGCTGCTGCGGGGGAGTAGATGCAGCGCACAGTCGTGTCGCGCTTGACGCAGGATCCACACGGGGTTCGTCTATCGCATTTGAGCTTGAGGCGTTTGCATTCCGCGCAGACCTATCCAAATCGTATGTCATTGTCACAAAACGAAACGAAAGGGGGCAGGAAGACTGACGACGGTGATGCGGGAGCGGACTTGGGGCGGCGACGATGATTGCTTGTCTTGCGGTGTGTCCATGTCGAGGAGGAGGAGGAGGGCAGAGGAGGATGAGACGAGTTAGTGGTGGTGACCAAAAATCATCACAAGGTCACTCGTTTGCCATTCCCCGTATGGTATTGATGCGCCTCCATTCCTCCGCGGATTTTACTTCCTGAACTCTCTTTTATCCTTCCGCTTTTACTTGCCAGCTATCCCATCTGCGTCCATATCTCAACCCAACCTCGTCCCAAAAGATTCCTTCGAAAAAACTGCAAAAAAACGAAAACGGCAACCTCAAACTCTCCCTCAATCTCCCTCTCAAGATTCAGACGTGCGCATCGACGCCACGAATCCCTCCCCACAATGAAGATTCAGAATTCAGAACCCCCTGATCGCCGTCTTCTTCCCGCTTCTTCCCTCTCCCTCCTTCTCACCATCTTTCCTCGAATCCTACTCAGCGTCATGACTCTCTGATATGTTCCCTCACTCCGCAACTCTGCTCTCCCCGCCTCCCACCCCTGTACTCTCTGTCTTCGACCACAAGAATGATGACGATGCCACGTCGATATCCCTCTCGACTCCCGCCCTAATAATAATATTACCTCTCTTACCCCCTGGTCCACGTCCACCGCCACACAAAGCCCAGACCCTCCTCCCCTCCCCTCCTCTCCATTCCTCCATTCTACATTCTATATACTTACATCCGATCCGATGCCAATATCCAATTCACTTCAACTCACCAGTTCTTTTCGCCTATGCTACTTGCGGCTGGTCTACCCATCATCATCCGCAACACTACCCTCCGAACCTCACGCCAACCCAAAATACATAACTGTGTACATCCAATTCAAATTCAAATTCAAACCCCGCGACATACGATAAACGTGGCACTGGCACCGGACCCCCGCCGTCCCGCACCCACAAGCAACAAGCGCCCACACCTCTGTCTGCGTCTGACTCTGACTCATAATCTAATCTTACTACCTTTTTCATTACGCATAGACCTTCCAAACGCTATCAAAATTAATCTCGGTCTAGGCAGGTACATGGGAGGGCGCCGAGGTATGGCATGCAATAAATTGAAACCGCATTATCACTCCGAGAAACTATGTTAATTTTCACGCAAAGAAACGGAAACGGCGATCAGCGATTCGAAGCAGCGGCTGCCAGTGCTCAATGACAACTCCCACATACTCCAATTACTCCGAACCCGTTTTTTCCAGCATGCCGCATTCTCCCCGCTACAACTCAAGGCGGGTACATACAAAATCCTCGACTGCGACTCAACCCTTGGAACTCACAACGAGAGTAGATAATCAAAATATCAAGCTGCGAATCAACGATTCAACCCCGTGTCGCCCGAGCAGCTAGCGCGCTCAAAGTCAAGTCAAGCCAAGCAAATCTAAAGACACCTCATACTCTTTTTTCGGCCTCGTCTGGCCGAAGAAGCTCTGAATCTTCCTGGCCGCATTCTATGTACTTACCTGGGTCCCCGTCACGAAGAATCGAAAATGAATCTCCTCTCTTTAAAATTCCATCCCACCGCTTTTAATTTGTCTCTTTCTCTCTTTCTTTCTCTGGTCGGTTCGAATGGATGAATTACCCGAGTACGACTGCCACCTTACCACCAGCTGCACTGAATAAAAATTGGATTCTGATTTTCATTCTGCTATCGCATCCCAGAAAAAAAACCAAAACATGACTCCGATACATCATTAGTATCCGTGATCGCGTGCGTCGCATAGATAACTCAAGAAGCACCTCCACTGAGAATCCATAATCCAGACGTCACCTCATCTACACTACCCGACGCGTGGCAAGAACCCAGAATGCAGCCAAACGAAATGAACTTCGAGAACCACGCTGGGAAATGAATTCATTAATCTCACGCGTTACGCGGCGGGGTGACTGGAGATTAAGAATTCAAGAGATTAAGGGAGAGAAGTCATCTCGAGCTCGAGTTTCAGAGGCTGGTTGCTAGGTACTCCGTTTGACGCAATCCTTTTATTTTTGAAAAAAATGGATAGGCTTGCTTCGCGAATTCATGAACTCGTTCAGACCCGATCGACCTCGACATAATGGAAGCACTGTATCATCGAGGCACACCCAGAGCAGACATATGATTTCGTTCGCCACAATTTTACCGTAGTTTCTATCGCCTTTAATTGCTTCCTCGAAACTCAAAAACTCAACTTACTTTGACTCAAAAACCGACGCACGCGCATCCTAGTCTTCCTCCTCCTTCCTCCTCTACCTCTAAACGTCAATAGCCAACGTCTGGCAATTGGTTCCTCGAAACTCAGAAACTCAACTTACTTTGACTCGAAAACCGACGCACGCGCATCCTAACCTTCCTCCCCTTCCTATTCCTACCTCTAAACGTCAACAAGCCACAGAATCAATTGGGTTGGGTTCCTTGTACCTCAAAATTCATCCAGGCTTCTGAATCCTACCTCTAAACGCTATACGCTAAACGTCAACACTCAAGCAAGCAACTAAGCATCCGATTCTCAACGTTGAATCATAACCTAAACAAAATAACCTCTGGAAGTGAACCCCTCCGAGCGAGGCTAGGAGGATAATTATAACGCTGACCTCCAACGTCTAACCTCTAAAACCTTGACTTGTAACTTCAAGCGTTCGCCAGCCCGGCAAAATCCGCGACTCGATTTCGAGTTCAGTATTAACTTGGTTTAGATTATAAGCATCTGCTGCGTGAAGAACCCCAAGGATTCCATTCTTCCCGCCAGTGGCTAAGCTTGACTGAGATGTTCGAAGGCATGTGAAAATTACCAAACCAAGTCCTCCAGAACTCTATCGAATTTGCTCGATGATCAGGTTCCTCGAACGCTCGAACGCCACAGAAAATCGAAGGTTGGTTTATGTTAGTCGTTAGAACAGATGAAAACTAATCTTACGTAGAATCTCAGTCATTTGGTGATTTTGTATAAGTTCTGAATCTATGTTCATTTCGAAGGAAGCTGGTGTTCGTTACCGATCAACGAACTGCCAGCTCCAGGGCTGGCGGGCGTCGATAGAGAGAATCAACCAGTGGTGGCAGTCGACAGATCGGCGACGCCTCTTGTACAAGTCTGCATAGCCAACTCTTGGCAGCTCCCGGTCTAAGGTTCGGTTTTTGTTTCGCTTCGCGTCCCGGTTCAGACAAAGCCCAAAAATATAAAGGAAAGCAGAGAAATCGTTCAAGGTGCTCCGGCGCCAGATTTGTAGACAAAGCCGTCGATAGGTCGATTCGGGAGACTCCTCCAAACTCGCCGTATGCCCGATTCAGTTCAAAAAAGGCGCCAATCGAACCTTATAATAAACCGAGTGTCATTCAAATTGACAAGCCGTGCAGCACCTGCCAACGGAGTGCGAAGTTGTGGAATTATGGGATTTCGAACCAGATTCTAGTCTTTCTATAGCCTGAGAGATTGTTCAATTGAATTGATGCTAAGCCATGAACATATGACTGTCACCGGAGAAGATTTCGCCATTCGCCATTTTTGGTTGGTCTGATGAGATACGGACGCACGGAGAATCAAACACCGTTAAACGGAAATTACTCGTGCAAATGGCAGCGCTGATAGCGTATAGTATTGCGGTTGGTGTTTGCTTTGAGTGTACATGTTTTATTTATATGCCTGTGATTCGAGGGTTTCATCGAGTTATTTAGAACGGTGAGAGAGTAGGCACTCGACTTGTTTTAGTTGATGTCGGTGTAGATACAGCGGCTGTTTCAATGTAAAACGCATACCCATTGAACGCATCGCGTTCTAACGTACGGGCCACCTCTCATCGAATCTGAGTCTGTCAGCAGGGCACACGAGAAAAATTTGGAATTCCCACGGTTCGATCTGTATGTTGCGTCGACAAGGCGGCAGATCCCCGAACAGTGGAAAGCGGATATAAATTAGAACGCGTCATTTCGACGGTGAACTGCGGGCGGGAGAATGAGATCTGCCAACGAAAACCCAAGGTGCAACTTTCATTGAATCATTCGATTCGATGCGATTCAGCCAATTTTGTAAAAGACACATTTCTTGACGGCGTACTTCTCGACGGGATCAGCAAAGCGGCGAATGTCAGAAGCGGTGAAGTACTCACAGGGCGTTGAGGAGAGCTGCATTCACAAGGGAACATCCGCAAGAGCGGCATGACAGGCCGATTACGAGTACGTTTATCTAGCAACAGTTTTCAGCCAAAATCGATATTGCTCTGGCCGGGAGTGATGGAGGTATGGAATCGGAAAAGCTCTTCGACTTTCTAGCCTTCAAGCTTCAAGACCCAGAAATCGAATAGCGTAAATACGGGATTCCGCTCCCAATAGGCAATGATTTGACCACGCAAAAGTTCGAAAATCGCATTTTCAAGTTGAATGGAAGGCGAATGGCCGGAATTTGATGTTGGCCTGAGGTGAGCACATGGAGACAACTGCCGCACGGACAATCCAGTCAGCAAACCGCGCTTGCAAGTACGGAGGTACGGAGCCAAGGGACGGAGAGAATTCCGCGGAGTGTGGACGCATATGGTGCCAATTGCAGCGAAGAGACGGTGCCACGCGAGACAGAACATAGTATGTCAAGATGGACCTCAAATGATGTATGGGAATGGCCTGGGCAATAATTGTAATTTGTGCTGAGAGAGGCTCCCTGCCGACGCCGTCGAATTCCGAATGGATCTCTACATCTTATGCTGAACGGTCGCGCGCGAGGCTTGAACAGAGAAAAACTCACGGCATGTGTGGATTCACCATGGCCATACTGCAGGATCATTCAGGGAAGAGAGTCAATCATGCGCGATCTCAAACCGAAGTGGCCCTTTGCGATGGAGTGCGCCGATTTTTACAGGGACTGATATCCAGCATCTAAGTCTGAGCCACAGAAAGATAAGAATGAAACGTCACGACTGGAGCCTACGAGTAACCTACGGTAAGCAGAGTAGGCAGCTCGGCTTCCGCCAGCCCGGTAATAACAAGGGCAGCGAAGGGCAGGGCACGGGTGGAGACTCATAGAAGCGGGCAGCTGAGAAACGCCTGAAGCTCAACGGTGTCAGCTACTCCGGATTTCGACAGAGTGTACTTAGTCCATGCAGCATTCCATTCAGTTGAATCTTTGAGAAGGTGGCACTGGAGGTTGACTGGAGGATGTTCGAGTTCAAGTCGATCGTGGGAAAAGGGTCGCGCGGTAGTGTGACCTGTCAAACGATTACGTACATAGTCCCGTACTTTCCGGGCGAGTCTGTCTTTTCACCTTTGTCGCAGGTATACAGGCCTCAGAAGTTGCCAGAAATAGTTGTCATTTCCCGCAACTTGAAGTAATTCTCGGGCGCAAATTAATGACAGTGATTTCTCTCCTCTGACGCCTTGACGACGGTGGACGATCTTCATGTACTGCCGGTCCGCACTTCCTTCAGAAAGCACCCAAGGCTTCGATTCCCTGGCATAGAATAGCAGCGCAAAATCCTCAGTTTGCTCGTAATCATCTCCCTCCAATCCAAATCCTTTCGAATAACCTTCGTACCGACTATACCCAAAATCATTGACAGGATGGTATTCCCCCCGGTCCGATATCAGACAGATGTATCAGCAGTTAGTGCAGCTATTAATGCACTCGTTCACGACCAGAACCGGTATCAGGTAACGGAAGAGAACGCAGTTCATTTCGTCGTGGCGTTGACGTTGGTAAGGATAAAATAAGGAGAAAGCTGCCAGATTCGTCCAGCCAGTGATTTCTTGCACGGTGTGGTTCGTATCCGTTCATGAAGCAGAAGAACGCGCGGTTAGTAGATTCGATTCGATTCATTTCCTTTCCCGCGAACCGTTGAACTTACATAGACCATCATGTGGTACCTGGGCACCTCGAGCTCTCAAGTCAAGTCGCAGTCGCAGTCGCAGGTCGAAAGGCTGTGGATTTCCTTGGGCATAAGTACAGTATTTGACTGGGCTGTTACAGACTGTTACCCAGGTCCTGCCGAATCCTTACCAGCTATGATCGTCTAGCGCCTGGTCCCGCACACCGACTCGGAGGAAGAATTCAACCAGCCACTAGGGGAAATAGCGGAAGACAAAAGGAACACCGTGGCGGACGTTGAACCAATTTAAACTGTTCATACTTGCCTTGAATAGAGGAGACGATGACATATTTGGATTCGGGGCGCTAAGATGTAAGATGTAGATATCCGTCTAGATGTGATGTATACCCCAGAATCGCGGGGATTAATGAGTTGCTGTACTTAAATGAACGCAAGTGTCCCTTTCATCCCGTAGTAAGAAGTGGGGAAGCTCTCCACATATTGAAAAGAGAAAGAAAGCAAGACCGAGGCTAGCCGACGAGGTTCCGGCCGAGCGTCTGTCGAGTTCGAGTCCCGAATACATAGGTTGAATGACGAGCGGGACCGGGACTGAACGTAGCGTGAGCGTGGCAGCCGCAGGACATCCGGCAGCCAAGGAGAAGTCGCATGTGCCAATCGATAAATGTGGCTGGGATGACGAGGGCCGAGGCTAGGCCGCTACCATTGGGGGCGGTGGGGAAACAAGTCCGTGCTCTCTATCGGTCGTTCACACCGTGCTGGGAAACGCGAAGCCTGGTCCCTCCTGGTGGCGGGAAATCGATTTGCACTTCTTCGTCAACTTCGAATTCGGACGTTCACCGAGCCACTAATCACTGGAGGTAAACTGCACGGAGGCTTCGCGTTCGTCGTCGTCGAGGATTCGGATGAGTGTCATAGATCTATGTGCGAGGAGAAACCATAACTTTGGCACGAAACGAGCTCTGAAAGACGGCGGGACCGGAGAGAGAAATAAATGTCCAGTGTCAGCGCTGGATTTGACAGAGGCAGTCATATAAACCGCAAGAACGACGAATGGAGAAAATCTTTAAGCGAGTGGGTTCATGGCAGGTCGCGGCGGCAACGGACGCGCTTGGCAACGGCATGCGCTGCCCATACGAGGATCCTCCGGCCGTTGAGTAGCATCCAAGAGCATCCGCCAGACGTCGACCAGCTTCCGCTAATATTTGAACGAAAAAACGAAGAGATTTGAGCTGGAATTTCCGCTCGGAAGTAAAATCTTCGTGCCTTGGCTCCCACGCGACCCGATCATTTTAGTGGTGGGAACGTTGCGAAAGCGGTGCAGCTGTAGCCGATAGAATGTTGCGTTACGTGATCTCTTGGAAGCTCTCTCCGCTGATCTCCTACTGCCTGGAATTCGTCGAAAGTGGAGGTTGCACACTATTAGTGAACAGACCGCGCCTTAATGTTCTGAACTGCGCAAGTGCTGCGAACCCTCTTCGGACTCGGAGGGAGACCAATTTGCCAAGTTAACGGAATCGACCATGCATTTGTAGGCGTCGGTTATCCGTTATCCGCTTGTCAATGTGATTTTTTGACTCTATCAACCCCAGACGCCTAGCCAAACTCCGAAACCGCCCTTCGCTTGCTGGATAACGAATTCTGGCCTGAGGGTCGATATCTTTCGTGCCTTGTTCGTACCCAGTATCGTCGTGCCTTTCGAATGAGCGTTTCAGTGAAAGCAAGGCTTGCTGGTCTGCAATTTGGTCGTGCGACAATGTTGAATGGATCGGCAACCCCCAGGGACGATCAACAATATGTGATATGGCGTTTGGCTTCGAAACTGGAATGTCTTCTGTGCTGAGGCTTCTGAACGATCGGTATTCTGGTGTTAATACTTCAAGATTTCTCCAAGAGGACATTAATCATGGAACGTGGTGAGTTTGTTCAATTTTGAGGCATTTTGAACATGGAACCATTCTCAATTTTTTTACACTGATCACACGACCAGTATCAATCCGTAACTCGGTTATGTTCATCCGCTCAATTCAAGGCCAGGATACAGTTGTAGCCTTTCAATTTGGCAGACACAGTAACGAGCTGTTACACAGCTTGAGTCCTTCGAAACAGCCCTCGAGCACCCGCCGGCGATAGTGCGAATTGGCGGTCCGCTGGACCAGTCCAGTTCAATTCAAGCTCCACTATTTCAGTCTCATGAACACCCATTGGTGCAATTGAAAATCGCTCAAAAAACATCAGAAAAAATCGACTCGGTCTTCCGGAAAGGATAAGGTTGCAATCTACCCCTGGGCGTACCCTCGGCAGGTGAAACAAGAGCGAGAAATTTATGTTGCAACATGGAGCGCAGCTTATCTCGCGCGCCAACAAATGGGGAAATACGCGGAGATCATGATGGGAAGCACATGCTCGGTTCGTTGACAGATCGGTCCATCAAATCTCGCGCCTACCCAATAAATATGGGGGACCTTGGGACCGGCAAGCTTTACTCTCCCGTCGACTCCCCCCCAGTCCCGCGCGACGCAATGTCTTCCTCGCCCGACTTCGACATTGAGAAGAAAGCATCTCACTCCGGTGAAGTCGTCACCGAGGATGTTCCCTACCACACTGAGGATGCTGGCCACATGCACCGCACTCTCAAGGGACGTCAAGTTTCTATGATTGCTATTGCGGGTACCATTGGGACTGGATGTACGCTCTCTCTTCGTCTCTGTTCTATCATCGTCTGATCAGTGTTGTCAGTGTTTTTGGGCGTATGTTGTTCACCGATCACCGTCTATTTTTTTCTCACTCGATAATCTCGGTAGTCCGGGAAAGCTTTGGCCAACGGTGGTCCCGTTGGTGCTCTTTTGGGGTATACGATCGTCGGTTTGATCGTCGGCTTAATGATGTAGATGTTTCGCTCAACTCTCGATGGATCGTTCTCTGACTTGCCCTTCGTTAGGTACTCTCTTGGAGAGATGATGGTTTACGACCCTTCGGCTAGCGGTTTCATCGAATTCTCTGCTCGATATGTCGACCCCGCCCTCGGCTTTGCCATGGGTTGGCAATTCTGGTTCCAAACCGTCATTACTGCCCCCGTCGAGATCGTCGCTGCCGTACGTTCTCAATTCTTCGCGTTATATCGTTCTTACGAGTTCTCAGTCTATTGTCATCGGGTTTTGGGACTCGAACGAGAAGCACCGGGCTATCTACATCACCGTTATGACACTTGGTATTGTCCTCGTCAATCTTGCCGGTGTCAAGTACTTCGGTGAATTCGAGTTCGGTATGTTTTTCTTTCAGTATGTGCAACGCAGTCGAGTTCCTGATTTACTTCTACAGTTTTCGCATTCATCAAGATCATGACCGTTATCGGCTTGCTCCTCGTGTGTCTCGTTGTTGACCTTGGTGGTGCGCCCGACCGCGACCGTCGTGGATTCCGCTACTGGAGAGACGAGCCCTTCAACTCCACGTTCTTCGACGTTAAGCCGGCTTCCAAGGCTCGTTTCCTCGGTTTCTGGGCTGTGCTTACTCAGGCTGCCTTCTCGCGTATGTCTCTGCTACTTACATCCGAATAACTAGCTGATTTCCGCTAGTCGGTGGAATGGAGGGTCTCGCCATGATCTGTCTTGAGGCTAGCAACCCTCGGGTCACGATGAAGACGGCTGTTCGCGCCATCTTCTACCGTATTGTGCTTCTCTGTACGTTCTTCGCTTTCGACGCTTGCCCAGGTTGCTGATCACAATCATCGCAGACGTCTTCGCCGTCCTTCTTATCGGCATGTGCCTTCAGCGCAGCAACCCCCATCTCCTCCAGGCCAACGCTGAGGATTCGGGTGATGCTTCTGAGTCGCCTTTCGTCATTATCATCCAGACCGCCGGTATCAAGGTGTTGGCGCACATCGTCAACGCTGTCGTCCTTACCTCTGCGTTCTCCTCCGGCAACGAGTTCTTGTACTCGACTTCACGGTCGCTCTTCATGCTTGCCCAGCAAGGCCAGGCACCCCGTATCTTCGCCAAGGTCAACAGGACTGGTGTTCCCATCTATTCGCTCGCCCTCTGCTCTGCTTTCGCCTGCCTCGGTTACCTCGCTTGCGGCAGTGGTGGTGCCACCGATGCCTTCAACTGGTTAGCCAACATCACCACTCTGGGTTCTTTGATTACATGGTCTGGTGTCGCTTTGTCTCACATCCGGTGGTGTAAGTTCACACTGGGGTCTCGTCTTGAGTGAACTGCGCTTATTTTCGCTTTCTAGACCGCGGTTTCCAGGTGCAAGGCCTCAGCCGTGAGGTGCTTCCCTTCAAGTCATGGACCCAGCCTTGGGGAGCTTGGACTGTCCTGATCAGCTGCAGCATCATCATCTTCTTCAATGGTTAGTGCCGTTTATTCCCCTTGCTGGAATCTTGCTCATATGGAACTTGTTCAGGCTACACGGCTTTCATGACAAAACCCTTCGACTATCAGTCGTTCATTTCGGCGTACATCAACATCCCCTTCGTAATAGTCCTCTACTTCGGTTACAAGTTCGGTCAGTATTGGCTTGCTGCTCCACCGATAATGCGAATGATTTCTAACTGCTATTCTACAGTCAAGAAGACAAAGATCGTTCCCTTGGCCGAGATGGATTGCACAACACATTACGTCGAGAACTCTGTTGTGGTGCGTTGCTCTTCTATCATTTATCTCGATCGCCCCGACTGACGCGCCTCCACAGTACTCCAAATACTGATAGACTTGTCCCAAAACATTGTACATAGCGACATATCTCTGTGCAGATATTAATCCACTATCATGAATCCATCATGTGTCGGTGTGGGGTGGCTCCAACGACGACGTCCATATAGAGCACATTGAAATAATGCCGCGACTATCCTGTAGCTGACTGCTTTTATCCCAAGAGCGAGCTTGTAGTGTATAACCTGCTTAATTTATGCATTGATGATACCATTCATTCGTTTACCACTGCAGTTCATTCTCGACCTTGAGGGATCGATTGAGATGCGTGATTCTATTTAAATGAATTTGTTGGGGAGAGAGCGAAGTGCGGTGCAGGCTCAGTACCAAGAAAGAGAACTCCAAAGTTAGTTTAGTGCCTGGAAAATCAAGCTCCGTGCGTCAGGCACAGGCTGCAAATTGCGGGTTCTCTTTCCCGCACTCGCGGGAACGGTACCATGCCAAGTGGAGGTCGCGGTCTCTGTGAGTGAAAAATTTCCTTTTCTGGGTGCATGGCGTTGCGGAGACGGGAACGGAAGTCGGCGGGCGCTAAAAGTAAACAACCGAAAACCTCGCTTCAAAAATTCAACCTCCGTGTTCATCTGCGATACCTCCAATCTCTACTGTCCCTTCCTGCGCGGGGATGTCTTCAAGACGCGTCCTTACCCCGACTCAGTCTTGTCAACATATCTCTGACACTACTGCCCCGGATGAGCAGCCAAAACCTGTCACAGCGGTCGCCTTCAAGGTTCAAACATCTCGCTCGCTTCGTTGGATGAATACTCCCCTCTACGACTCGCCCAATCTATCACGCATCGAAGAAGATACCACCCTCTGCTACGGATCGCGTCCATCTGAAGGCGACCTTACTGCTTGTGCATCTGCGTCCTCTGGTTTAAAGTTCAAGAAAAATGGAAGCACGCCGCCCCCTTCTTCCTTTGAGCTGCTGCTTGCTGAGCTGCCGGAGATTCCGGATTGGTATGAAGACTACCCCGAGCAAGTCGAGAAGCAAGAAGAGACTCCTGCCCTTCCTACACCTACGATCTATACCCCGACACTCGATACGCCGCTGAGCGACTATCACTCTCTCGCCGATTATCACCCTACGTCGTTATGCTGCCAGGACTTTCTGCCAGAGCTGGGTCAATGTCAGCATGCTGCGAGTTGCATTGGGTCTCCGGAAATCTCCAACTGCATGATCAAGAGCAACGCAGAAGGTCCGCAAACAATGCCTCAGCATGTTGCAGCACTCAGACCTTGGAGTCCTCAAAATATGCGCCGCTCGTATTCTTTCGATTTGGGGACCCATCGTACATTTGACTATCCCTACGTTGTGAGTTGCTTGGTCATTCCTTGCGTTGTAGCATGATTTATCCCAACTCGTAGATTCCCCTGGAAATTGGCCTGGGCTACGGACTAGCGTCTCCCTTCTCTCCGTCTCCGATATCCTATCCCATGGACACCGAGTCCGAATTTTCGCCCGAACTGCACTACACCTCCCCCCCGCTCTCTGTCGCTATCAACGCAAACAACGCACCGGGTCGCCCTCCGAGCAGTCCGCCAGGACTACGCCGACTTGAAGCGCTCTCCGTCTGGCGTCCCCCAGCTCCGACTCCTCCGCCTCTCCTCAACTATCCTTCGGATTCAAATTTCGACACCCACAGTCTCGAGCAGCCCTTTCCCTCAACCGCCTCGATCTGGGTGCTAGATCAACAGCAGCAGCAACAGCAACCGTCTCCCCCAGACTCCCATCCCGACCCCGCGCTTCCATCCAGCCCCTTCCTCCTTCCGCCCTCTGCCTCCTGGCCGCCGACAACCCAGCAAAGAGTCGGCAAGACGTGGACGCTGGAGGAACAGATCACGATTGCGGTGCTTCAGGCGATGGATTCGCGGGATTTGCGGGCTGCCACCGGGGGGGAGAGAGAGCGAGGAGAAGAAGGAGAAGGATATGCCGAGATGGGGTTCAGGGTGAGGAGTGGGAATATGCATGGGCATAGTGGGAGAGGCAAGGTGACCTGGCGAAGGTTGTTGGCGAATCTGAAGGATTGGCGGAGGGAGGTTGGGTGGTGATCTCTTTTTGGGGAGCTCTCGATGCGCTTGAAGCGGCGTCTGTTTAGGATTGTGATATAGTAGTGATACAAGAATACCGAGTGATTCGTCCTTTCATTTACTTTCCGTACCCCACGTCACCGACTGGGATATTTTGTGAACAAGCATGGGTGACTTTCAGGAACGAAACCTTCAAGACCCGGAGATGTTCGTATTTTGTACGTCGGGTTCTGGTGGTATTTCGCTGGTACCGGTCACTGACTCGACATGTCCCGAGGAGGCAGAAGAAGAATAGTCGAATAAGCATTGTAGCAATCGTACCTCACCGGTACAACACAGCGTAGGTACGAGGACCATTGTGTTGCAGCGTCTGTACAAGAGACTACCGGCACACCATATTGATGCTCTCGTCCTTGACTGTCAAGATTTGGGAGGAATTTATATCTACAAAGGGCTCTTCTGTAGAATCTGTACCTATCGCTAGCCCTTAAAATACGTCTCTGCCTTCCCAATGTACACTAGTGCCTCTTGCTTTCAATTCGCGAAAGGCTCTCCCGCTGTCTGGCCCCTGGGATGTTGAAGTGTTCCACGATTTGTTGGTGGGACGCGTCGACACGAATCAAACCGGAGATGCGCAATTCATCCAGGGTACATTGACTGTGTAGAGTTACAAGCTAGAGTTACATACAAATAGAACGATACAAATGAGCCAACGATGGCAGGTAGTAAGAGTACACATGTGTGCAGTGTCACGGAAGAGAAAGTCCGAGGCAACGGTCGAGAATCTATGAGGTGCTTGGAGGATGTGTTGACGAGGCTGTATAGTTTGTGGTGCGATTCAAGAGCAGGATCCAGTGCGGCGAGTTCGTGGGCCGAAGGGCGTCTATGCGATCGTATGAATGTGATGGGGGCACAGTGCTGACCGAGGTCGAGGTGTGGACTCGGGATATAGTATAGTGACTGTGGATAGTTTGTGGCGCAATTCAAGAGCAGAATCCAGTGCGGCGAGTTCATGGCTTCTATGCGATCGTGTGAATATGATGGGGGCACAGTGTTGACTGGGGTCGAGGTGTGGATGCGGGGAGACGGTATAATGGCTGTGGATAGTTTGTAGCGCGATTCAAGAGCATGATCCAGTGCGGCGAGTTCGTGGGGATTTCTATGCGATCGTATGGATATGATGGAGGCACAATGCTGACCAGGGTAGACGTGTGGACGTGAAGATAGAGTGTAGTGACTGCGGGTCGGGATGTGACTTGGAGGACTCGTTGAGGATCAACCACGCCTGGACTTGCGAGACTCGGGAGTTCGAAACAGTTTAGGGAACAGCGATGTCTGGCGAGGCGCTTGCTACGCGACCTTGAGCTAAGGGATCCACGTCGACGTTGCTGGCTTTGATCTGCGCAAAGGTTACTGGCGGGGCTTGCGGTTGTCGCAAAAGAGCTTCAACTGAAATACTATGTCAGCACATGCAATACGTACTGGAAGTCAAACAGACCTTTTGATAGATGAGTTGATCTCGCCTTGTATTTCTTCCGACGGTTCTGTAGCTCGCCTCCGATGTCCCTGCAAACAGAGTCAGCGACGGTGGAAAAAACAAGCGAGGGAGGGGTCAGACGCACTCGATATATTTTTGGTATCCGTAAATCGCCGCGTCAATGACAGAACTGAAAACATGGAGCAGCCACGGCTCTACATGCGTTGTTGCAACACAGTCCATGATTCCCAGAAAGAGATAGAACAGGTCAACAGCGTCGTCCTCAGATATAGACGGCCAGCGGATCACGAGAACTTCCTTGAACGTTTGGGGAGACTGGACATATGTTTTGACGGTCTATGGGCCGTTACATCAAAGTCATGGGGGGAGGAGGACCGGCGAGATGGACATACAGAGAAAAAAAGAAAGGAAATGTTTAGGTTGATGAAATATTGGACGAGAAACGAGTCGAAGGCAATCTCGCCCAGTTCGCGATACTTGAATGTGCGAGGTTCGGTTGCGCTAACGAGAAGGTGCTGATATTGGGTTGTTGCGAGGATTGCAAAGTCGGGTTCGACGAAGATTAGAGCGCCTTCAACGTGCATAGTGATATAACTTTCGAAGAAATTCCAGGGTTCTTGGGTCGCCATGGTGGGGTGGTTGGTGGAGGAGAAAAGAGAGGGACACAGTGACGTGACCGGCCGCGCGCACGAATTTATACGCGTGACGCAGCGCGCCATTGGCGCATCACGTTCTCGGTTGTGCCGTCCTTACGGCTTCGGCTTTGTGTAGCAGTTGTGTATAGATTGCTTTACTCTCCTGCGTATGGTCTCGACCCGAGTGGGATCGAGTCCTGATGTCGCCATCTGCTACATGTCGTTGCCTTTTATTTTATTTATTTTGGGTACCAGTGACTGGCTAGTACTACTGTATGATATGATACAAGTGTGTAGGCATAAAAACGGAATGGAAAGTCCAAAGCGATGAGAAGTCTATGGATGGAGGTGATGGGAGTAGTTTGCAGCGAGGCGAAACACAGAGAGCCTAGAAGGATGTCCATATATGACGGTTCTTGGTTTAGACGAGGGTCTTCTGTTGTAGTATCGGTGTAATAGCGGAGAGCTAAACCCTGGCTGGATCGGTGTGTGGACGCGGGAGGAGAGGATAGATTGGTGGGAGCCGGAAAGCAGGATACGGTATGATTCGAGGGACTTGAACCCGTTTTGCGAGATTCGAGCGCAAAGAGCAGCTTGCGGAACAGCGTCATCATGTGCGTTGCTTGCTCAATGACGTTGAGAGTCCATGAAGCTTGCGGGGGTAGAGGGCGATGGTGGTAACAGAGCGTATACTGCAGGATACAATGTCAGGACACGCGATAGTCACATAAAACGACGTCAGACCATTGAAAAGCTGCTGGGCTCGGATCTCGTGCCTCTCTTGTCGCCTCCGATTTTGAATGTCGCCTCCAATATTGCTGTAAACGGAGTGGGCAACGAGAAAGAAACACGCGAGCGAGGAGCCAGACGCACATGATATATTGATCATACCCTTCCACCGCGGCATCCACCAAAGGGTCGAACACATCGGACAACCACGCCTCGGTCTGCGATGGCGTTTTGAATTCCATTGCCCCAACGAAAAGACACAGAAGATCTACGGAGTCTTCCTCCGTTATTGTGGCCAATGAAATGAGACGAGAGAGTGAGCAGCCTGGGATGATAGCAGGTATATCTTTATCGTCTACGGGCGGACGTATCAGGTGTTTGACGGAAGTAGGATGGACAAGATAGACATACGGGGTAATACGCAAACGATATGCGTTTTCTGACCAGACAGTTCACAATGAATTTGACAATAGCGGCCTCGCCCAGCTCGCGTGATAGAAAGATCTCAAGTTCGGTGACGGTCTGGAGATGGTCTTCGAATCCAAGAGCTGTGATGCAAGTTGCGAAGTCCGGTAGCACAAATATAAGAGCGCTTCCAAGGAATAGTGTCAGGTAGCTATCGAAGAAGTTCCAAGTCGCCATGTCGTGCGAGGGTTGAACGTCGACCTGGAGGTGGAGAGATGATGAACGAAGAGAAGATGGAAACGCGCTGGGCGTGACCGACCCGCGCGAATTTATATGCGCAGGCATACAGAGATCTCATATGGATATAGTACGGTGTTTTTAAAGGCGCCTCCGGCTTTGTGCAGCAGTTGTGTAGATTGCTGAGCTCCCCCGTGTGCGGTGTACACCAGAGCGGGATCGAGTCCTGGCGTCGCAATCCGCTTCGCTTGTTCTTTTTCTGCCTTGAAATCTTCCTCCAGCGATTCTAAGAAATCGGTTTCGCATTCACTGCATATTTTCGGCTTGCAAGGTATACCGCCTTGCATACATTCAATTATGGTTGAGGATTGGTTGAGGAGATCGAAGAGAGTCACACACTGACACAGTAGGTGTGACCAACTCGGCATGACCCCGACGTAGCGCGCAAAACCAGACGAAACTTGGGCAACGCGCCCCAGTGATCCCAAGGTTGCGTCTCGCGTCCAAGGCAAAGGCATGGGCATTCGTAGAGGCACGGGAATAAATGACTAGACATTTGATAGACATTATCATGCTTAATGGCCCCATCACGTCTCCAGTACATACTGCAGATTATTCCATAATGTGAATCACCGATGGCTCTGTGCCAACTTCAGGATCTAGATCTACTGGTAGCCCTGCCTTCAGCCACCCGCGGTACCCTCCCACTACATCCGTGGCGTTCAACATGCCTATATCCAACAACGAAGCTGCAGCCAAACTGCTAGCCGTTCCATCCTCGCAAAGTATAATGATGCGCAAATCAAATCGGTCAGCGATGATCAGTCGTTCTGAGAGGTCGAGGCGGGGGTCAAAGCGCCACTCAAGCACGTTGCGGTCGATGATGAGAGAGCCTGCGATGGCTCCCATCTCGGCGCGGGACGACTCGGAGCGGATGTCGACAAGGAAAGTTGGTGCGTCGACGGCAGGCGCGAGAATTTCCTCGTGTGCTTGAGCAGGGGTCAGCCGTTGCAGTCGGGAGCGAGCAATGGCTAGCGATTCGGCGACACCTCGGGTACCTGGAGGCGGGAGGAGGGGATCCATTGGGGCTCGAGCACTTTTACGGAGAGCATCCCAGAGGGCGAGCTCGTCCGCTGAGGAGGGCATGGGAGAGATATTTCTGATGACAGAGATCCAGACGAGGCCATCATTGGAACCCAGCTGAATACGGCCAGGGAATTTTGCAGATGCAAGAAGGACAGCACGTTGGACGTAGAATTCGGGCGAGCCGCAGATGAGCAATGTGTTGTATGTAGATTTAGGTGAGCTTGCGGGGTACGTGGAGGAGCCTGTTGTGGCTATTGCAAACAGCTGAGTGAAATTTTCTTAGTACGTTGCCGGAACAAATTTGGCATGAACGCTGACATTATCAGTTAAAATCATTCGTTCCTGCAGGGCAATAGCCACACGTCTCAAAAAATCCTCGTCATCGGATTTAGACAAGGTGAGTGTGACCCCCACACGAACACCGTCAACAGACTCCGATCTCGATATGGTGCGCACGGCAACCTCGCTAGCGACCTGATCGCGAACATCGTCAAGAGTGCGTCGAGGTAGTGTGGAGGGCAGCGTCGAGGGTACCGGTGCAACTGATTCGCGCGAGGCTACCGATGTCGACGAGCGAATTGTTGGTGCCATTGCGCGCGATCGCGTACTTGGTGATAAAGTGAGGTTGACCGCCCAAGTCTGAGCCGTCGTCCAGGTTGCAAGCAAGAAAAAACAACACCAAGCTTGTAACACAAATTCTTACCGTACAAAAGCACCAAACTGGCAAAGTACAAGGATCGATCGCTTACAAGCACGACCTGCGAGATTCAATTTGAACAAGAGAGCCAAAGAACGCCGGCTATTTCAGTTGTAGGGTTAGCTGGCTATCAAACTGGGTTTTGCGACGCGTTCGACGTGGACGTTAAAAACAAGTTGGACTGTGAGACGTGTAGTAATCATGCTTACGCAGGTAATTCTAGTTTAGTTGCCGGCACTGGTACTTATCCTTTCACCGGCACCCTCTTCCACCATGTCGTCCGGGGAAGATTCACTCGAACCTGAGCGCGTTGTCGCAAAGCAGAAGCGCGTTCAGCGTGCGTGCGATATGTGTAGGCGGAAAAAACGTTTGCGCAAGGAAAAAACCAGAAAATTGCGGGACTGACCGTTACTGTATTCACTAGGACGATGTAAGTGTATTCTCGAGCCTTCCGCTGCGTGTGACGAGCAAAATCTCCCATTATCTCAAACATATCTACATTTCACCTCAGAAGACTAAAATCTAAGTCCAGGCGACGGAGGCGAGCGATGTGAACACTGCACCAAGCACGACTTTGTCTGCACCTACATTGAACCATCTTCGATCCCGGTAGGTCCCCTTGCTCGAGATCTTTTCTCTTTTGATTATCCAGCACTCGTTAGAGTCACCCCGGCACACAAGAATCGAGTGCAACACCCATAAGCAAAAGCTACATTCAGTCCCTCGAAGCCCGCGTCAAAACTGTCGAAGCACTCCTCGAAAAAGCGAAATCGGAGCGCAGCCCCGGTGTTCAGCTCATCAGCAATGCCATTCGTCGCCTCAATAGTCCCTTTCCGACCCCGCATGCCGACGATCTCGCATATGCAGACATCGCAGAGAGCTTTCGGGCGCTGCAGATTGACCATCCTGCAGGGCAGGGATTCCAAGGCAAATCGAGTGGTGCGATGCTCGTCAAGGCTGCCGTTGATCTGCACAAGAATGCCACCGCCGGCAAAAGAAAGAACAAGGCGGCAGATACCGACGCGCTGAATCTAGACACTGTAAACCGTCAAGAGTCGATTCCTCCGGTTCGTTCGCGGTGCTTTCTAATTATCTAAACTCAAGCATCACTAGCTGTGGGACGTACCGACCCCACTCATGGTCGCAACAACCAGCGTTCAATACACCTTTCCACCCACCGACCTCTTGCGCAATCTGGTCAGCCTATTCTTCGAACGCGTCAATCCATTTATACCGCTCCTCCACCGCCCTACGTTTGGAAACGCCGCCTTCAAGGAGCACCTACACCTCACTAACGTCGAGTTTGCCAAGACTCTGATGTTGGTTTGTGCTGTCGGCGCGAGATATTCGGGCGATTCACGGGTGCTGGCGGAAGATGCGCCTGAGGTGGGATCGGAAACCGCCGGTTGGAAGTATTTCGATCAAGTCAAGCTGTCCGGACATCGCGTTAGGACCCACCCGAAACTGTACGACTTGCAATGTTACTGCGTGCGTTGTCCCTTTCTCTCCGTCTCATTCTTTCATCTTCTAAACAGCTCTCCAGCTGGCAGCAATGTTCCTCGATTGTACTTCCAGTCCGCGCACCTGCTGGACTCTTGTCGGCTTCGGCATGCGCTTGGGCCAAGATATTGGCTCACATCGCTACAAGATGCAACAGAAAGTGACGTTCGAGAACGAACTTGAGAAGCGAGCATCGTGGGTCCTCTACCTCTTCGATGCTCAAATCAGTGCTTCGCTAGGTCGGTGCATCGCTCTTCAGTCACACGAGTAAGTATGTCTTTCTACGCTCATCGTTCTACTCAAACCCTCCAACAGCTTCGACATCGAATTACCCATAATCTGCGATGACGAACACTGGTCTTCTTCCGCCCCCACCAACGCGGGAGAGGTACCTACACCGCTGTTCTGTCAACCTGCGGAAAAGCCCTCCCGAATTGCGTATTTCAACTGCATGCTGGGGTTGAGCCGGATTTTGAGTTTCAGCTGTAAGATCTTGGTTCGTTTTCTCCATTGTCCGCATTTGTAAATTGGCATGCCAACAACTTTGCGCTAGTATTCGACAAATCGCAGTAAAACCCTGATTGGTCTGGGTGATGACAAATGGGGAGGAACAGGTAGGTTTCCCGTGTTCGCAATTGAGCCGGCATTTATCTATCTTCAACGAGTGTAGGTTGTCGTTGAACTAGATTCCGCGTTAAATACATGGTTTGAGACCGTTCCTACCCATCGTAGGCTTTCCCCTTCTCTGACCTGACTGCATCGTCTAATCTGTTGGTAGTCCGATGGGACCCCAACAATCTCATCCAGGACGACGTCTTCTTTGACCAGTCCGCGGTCCTTTACTGCGCATACTACCATACCCGTATTATCATCCATCGACCATTCATTCCTGCGATGCGCCGTGCGTCAAACCCCACGGTCTGCGTTCATTCGGTCATGTCGTTTGTTTTGCTGACGATCTCAATCAATATATAGCACCTTCCGTCCCTGGCGATTTGCAACACGGCCGCCCGCGCTTGCAGTCATGTCGCCCAGGTGCAACAGGAACGGCGACCGAATAATCCTTTGTGGTTTAGTCAGGTAGGTGCTATGCGATTGCTCTGAATTGGGAATGATAAGCGAATGAACGATAGACCCCATTGTTCACCTCCGGCATCGTTCTTCTCCTCAACATCTGGGGTGGGTCTGGAAAGGTGCAGGCGGAGAAGGATCTCGCTGACGTGCATCGCTGTATGGCGGTCTTGGATGCACAACGAGCGCAGTGCGTCTATTTCTTTCTCCAACAGGCGGGCTAGATCATTGACTTCGTCATATTCAGGTGGCCTTCAGCAGGTGCTTTACTGTGAGTTTGCCTTGCAATCAGCAATGCGTTTCTAATCAAGGCGACGATGTCAGAGACACGCTAAAACAGCTCGTTGCCGTAGATCATCCACAGCCAGTGCCTGATCCTCAGATGGCCACGCATACCATGTTCGACGTGCCTCCGCATCCTCAAGCCATCAGCTTCGACGACGGTTCTATCGCTATTCAACGGCAGCAGCCATTCTCTTCCGTCCTCACGCCTCCAATGTACGACCCTGCGCTGGAGACGGCACCGCCTGACTATCTCGCCGACGAGGAGTGGCTCGGGGCGGACCCTTCTACCTCCACGATGAATATCAACGACGGTCTCAGTGCTGGTGGTTTCCCTAGTCAGATGTACCTGGACCCGATGATACCGATACCCATGGGATACGGAGCAGGGGACGGTGGAGATGTCGGCTCGATACCAAGCCCCACGTATGATTTCAGTGACGTACAGGGCTTTAGTGGGGGTGCATACGGGCTCGGCTTGGAACAAGACTTCAATATGGACGTGGATCCCAACACGATTGCGTTGTGGTCGCAAGCGCCTACCAGTTTCGGGTAAGAAATAATTCCTTTACGCATCTCCTCATGTTGTAGTAATTGCTCACGATTTTTTTTTGGTTACCAGGGTTGCGGACTGGGATATTTATCTCGGTCGGTTCGTAGATGAAGTGCAGGCGATGCCTAATCAGGGCAATGAGGAAACACATATGTTTCCGCCTTTTTGAATAGACGGGGAATGGATTGCGATGTAGGAAAGCTGTAGTATCAATAGACAGCTGTGGATACCACTGTCGAATATCAGTGTGCTCTTTCCGTAGAACAGAGTTCGTCAACTCCGAGTTGCAGTCTTTGTCTATGGATCCGGCCCTCGTGTCATCGCAAGTTCGCCTCGGCAATCGCCGTTCTCCTGGTAAATCCCGATCGTCACAGCGAAAGCTCTGTTTCTGTCCATAGCCACTTGCGTCGAGACTACCAATATAAGAGCGAATCGAATGCATTCACTGAAGCGTCTGCTCTCTTGCCACAACGTGTCCTCATGACTGCCACTGCCATGGTGTCTACTGTAGCGACTACTCTTCGCGTTACTCGCGCAAAAGCTCGCTGCCCTTCAGTCGAGACGACCATCACAGCGGAGCTCCCACTAGACATCCCTTTGACGGACTTGAGGCCCATTCTCCAACCTCTCGTTGACCCAGACATCCCCGTTGGTATGGAAAGCGGATAGACTCCTTATCCTTCTCAATCTCTTCCACAACAGAAAAGTATCATGTCGTTCCTGGCTATCTCACCTTGAATGTAACAAAAGGAGCCTCGACGTTCGAGGGAGAGCTGCAGATAAATGTGTGAGTATCTCCGGCTAATCAGTTCACGCTGATCAACTGAAGTTGTGTTTTGCAGTGACCAGCAGTTAGTTCAATACTACAAGGAATTTCGCTGCCATCATGGCCGTAATGTAGGACGGAAATCGTCGAGCGTATCAAGTCTGGCGACCGACGATAGACAAGCTCGCGACAAGCAGAATAACGCATCCGTGCCATATCGCACCAACACGATCACGGTTGGACCTGCAACATTCAGCTTCAATCGGACTCTTCGTATCACAGACGATGCTACCGATCACAGCCTGCCACCCGTACGTATAGTGTTTCCTGTTCTGCTTTTTTTTGGTATCGAATCCATGTTTCGCATGTAGGGCCTCGGAAGCTTCCCACTTGCAAAAGTTCAGCAGTACGCGAACGTTCTGCCACAACACATTGCGCAGCGTGGAGGCTATATCATGGTACTGGTTTCTTTCTTCCCCTTGAATAAATTTCACCGTTCTATTCAGCCGCTTCATCAGTGTGAAGCGCTTTGGATCAATATCGGTGGGCGTATGCCATTCGCAATTCTGACTTTGGCCCGCAGCGAAATGCTCAGTTCTTGCTAGGTCGCTGTGCAATCAAAGTTTCCATCGGCGGTCAGTTAGCTGCTGAGCGGCTTTTTTTGTGATGCTCGGATTTCATGTCTCGCTTGCCTATTCCAGACCGCAATGCTATCACTGGTAGCAAGCGAAATGAGGAGATGTTGAACGATTCTCAAGACTACATACTTGTTGTAAGACCAGGGGCCGCGCGATTGCTCGATGGAATATCCACTGCGCCAGGGGTGGTGCGGCAGGTGCTTCTCGGTCGTTCCGACTCTTGGCTTCATACTCACTTAATCACAGTTCGTGGCTGTAAAAACGGGCCCCGGATACATAGCTGAAGAACAGTTGTCTGATACAGCGACTGGACGCATACAGATCGACATCTTCCCTGCATTGACTGAAGTTGTACAGTTCAATCTCAAGGGGTCTTACGAACTGCCTTTGGACAAAAGCCCTCGCGAACTGGATATACTTCCCCAACGCCTGATCACCATGAAAAGCACGTAAGTGTTGTTTCACTTGATGTGTTCCTTCCTTGACTCCAGCCGATCCACACAGCGAATTTCCTATTGTGACTCTGAGAGACATGTTGCACTATGCTTCTCAGCCAGTGCTCGAAGTGTTCTATCGCGATGGTCCTCTAGAATCACACATATTCTTGAAGAGACTGACCGGATCAACCATCAACATCCCATTCGAGACCCATGATACCGTCGAAAATTTGAAGGCCCGAATTCAAGACTATGAAGGTATTTCGCCCGACAGCCAGGTATTAGTATTGTATCACAATGCGACGAAGCGGAAAACACCCCGCGCGGTGCTACTTCAAGATGGCAAAACGCTCGCTGGTGCGCTCATCGATATCGTCTAGTTCCTTTTTACGATCTCAAACCGTTCAAACCAGATTACGACGTTGTTTCGGAAGATATTGTTCATCTATTGTTCAAGTTCCGGGGCAAAGGTCAGTTGCGTCTACACAGTCCGAGCAATCTTCCTCATGCTTCTTTCGGCAGTGGATCATGAACTGCTAGAAGACGCTCGAAAGGTTAACGGAGGGAAGATAACGCAGAAGGTATATCGAGATATCAACTCCCCGATTATCTATGACGAGGAGGATCCACATCGAGTCTTCATTCACACTGTTTCTCCAGTCGCTTGGGAGGTAGGTAGCGATTGCGGGTCTCTCTTCTTTGGTTGACGGGTCCCTATGAGATGATCACTGGTGTTCTCTGTCCAATGACTCCGATTACGCCCGCCCGTAGGTACCGTATCCGGCCCACAAACTTTTGCTGAAACAGACTCTAGTCTATAAGGATTACAGCTACCCATGGCTCGCAGTTTACGACGAACAACATCTGCCCACATTGGACCCCGCATCTTCTCCGAATTGTTCCACACACCTCGAGAGCCCGGCGCGTTGCGTTGCGCGGCCCTGCAGCCATTTGCTATGTAGCGAATGTTTGGAGAAATCCGCCCTGCGTGAAATGGAGTGTGTCATCTGTGATGCGGAGATACAGAGACTCGTCGGGTTCAATAACCCCATTCCAAGTTTCACGCGGGGTAGCGGCAGTGAGGGTGCCTGGTGGGAAGGAGAAGCACCAATTGAGGGGGTGGCAGATGAAGGACCCGATGTTGTCACGCTCTTCCTCGACGAGGACTCGGTCTGCAAGCTGCACGGTGCACCCAGCACCGACAAGCTTTCGATACCGCAGTAAATGACAACAAGTACGTGATGCTTGCTGGTCAACATTATCCGGATTTGCCTGTACGACATGGCCTACCGATTCATTCCCTTTGTCCCTCCGGAATCGAATGCGCGCCCAGGATTGCATGCTACGGTTATCGCCGTTGTGTGAGAAATGGTGCACGGACGTAAATTGTTAGGACGACCCTCGCAGCAGCGAACTCGAAGAAATGCAAAAACAATATGTGAAGCGGATTGCGACACCGGGACTCGAATCCCGCTCTGGTTAGTCACCGCACACAGGAGAGCCAAGCAATCTACACAACTGCTACACAAGGCCGGAGCCGTGTTGGGTCAAGATACTTGACAGACGCTCTTGTTCTCTTGTGCAGCGAGCGACTATATTATTATGAATTCTGGCACTTCTGTCGCCGGCTCTTGTCCCTATTTCCTTTGGCACCGCCCGCCGCCATTGACACTTGGTCAAACCCTACTAATAGGCTATACTCCTGCTATACTCTCGGGCATGCCAAAAGCGATCATCGTATTTTCGGTCGTAAATCTGGATCTTTTCGCGATACGCCTCTCGGGATATGTTTATCTAATAAGTATATGAGTAGGAATTGGGGCACCCTTAGGAGACTCTTATGGAAGGAATCGGAAATATATATTACTTACATTGAAAGAAGTGCAAAAAAAGATGGAACGGATGGCGCCGCCACGACCCGATCGCGCTCTGGAATGACACCACCCACGGAGCGGACGCTGACCACTTACACACCCATTACACCAGTCCGGCTGGACGCCTACTGTTGCGCAATTTTCGTTATATAAGCATCTGGAGGTTGGACAGCAATAAAAGAACTCCGAGCCGATCAGCACGCCACCGCGCAACTCTTCTTCTTACCCGCCTCGTACTTGGATCCAGCCTCAGCGCCAGCCTAGATTTTGAGACCTCCATACTCTCGCATCCCGTTCTACTATGAAAGACACAGACGCATTCGACATCTATGACCAATATCTTCAACTCGCCCTCGATGCCGCGTTCTTAATCGCCGACCCCAATTTTCCTCAACACCTTGCTGCCCTAGGATTCGCGGGAATCATTCAGAACGCGACAGAGGAGGAGAAATTCTTCTATTGTGAAACCGGCGAGGCTGCTATCGACGAATTTCTTGTCGACTATCTCCGCCACACGGGGATCGATTTCGTTCATTTACCACCTGGTATGTCTGTTGGTCGATTCTATCCATTTATCTACAAGTGTCTGAATGAGGGGCGTAGGTAATACAGACTTATGTTCGATCGACCAAGACAATACAAGCTCTGGTTCAGACCCACTGGCAGTCAATCAAAGAACGCGAATGTCTGGATCTCATTCACCTTTTCATTGGTGTGATGTTCTGGGCTTCGGAAACGCAAGCCAGGACATGGGTATCGCAGGTGTTTTCCCCTATCATAGATGCAGTGATCTGGGGGTACCAGCGTTATCTTAAGCGAGTCCTCCCACTCGCTCGCCTACCTTTTTCTTGGTTACTGAGTGTCCGTTTGCAGAGAACACCCAGGGCAGAATAAGAAACGATCTAAGCTGTTCAAGCGCCGAGCCAATAAGCTCTCCAAAGGTCTCATCTTGTTTTCTACGGGTATTACATGTCTTGACATTATATTCTGTAGTGGCCGATCTTCTATGTCTACCGCCTTCCCCACCAATGGAAGCACCGCCCGAGAGTCAGAGTACAACGGAGTCTTCGGCTCAAACTGATCCCCACGATTATGATGCTGTTCTTCAAACCTCGCCGTCTACGGAGCTTCTCTCCGCATCGCAACTAGGAGTCTACGACGACGACGACGCTGAAGCGGGCACTGCTCTACGTTCGGATCCTCCGCACGCCCAACCCCAACTAGTTTTTTCTGACTGGGACGAAACCAAAGACGAAGACGTCCTCTATCCGTTATGGGATGGCACAGCATCTTCTCATTTGCGTCCTATGTTCAAAACAGCCCACAGGGTATATATTCCTTCATATCCCTTTCGTTTTATTGTTTCATGCTCATATCGATACAGACATTCTCGGTTGTCTCCGCCCGATCTCGTTGGACTTGCAGACTCTCGTTAGCTCAAGGTAAACATCCTTTTGTTCGAGGAGGTTCCAAACTCCATTAAACGTCGGCAAAGTAGGCGTTGGCGAGTACCACTCGCGCCGCATCCGGGATTTGTGTTTTAGACGACGTTTCCTACCTCCATCACCACGAGCCGGCGGATAACAGTGTCTATCGTCCCACTCGCGTCCCAAGCCACAACCTCGCGTTTCGAAAGACTCGCATGTATCGAGCATAGACCTCCACAACGAGCCCCTCAACCCGCATCCTACTCTGCCCGCTAGCGTCCTCAACGAGCTATTCCTTCCTTGATCCAGATACATCTCTAGCTTCAAACTACTATGCCAAGATCATTTGCCGAAAACGAGTCGTCAAGAAGTTGCTCCTGCGCACGAAGATGGATGCGATACCGCCTATTCCATTTGCTCCTCCACAAACTACTATACCATCTTTGCCCATCAGTACATCTATTTATCCCCAAGGCATACGCGTCGAACTTTCTCGTCCTTTGTAACGGATATACCGAATGTATTCATAGCAGTTCCAACTGTAACCCTTGGACCCCGCATCCTCTGCTCCTGGTGAAAATAGACAAAACGGTGAAAATCTCTTTGAAGAGAGGTGACCACTGGTGATCATTGGCCGCGGCGTCGCCATTGTTCTCATCACTGCCAACCGGCGAACAGACGCGCTTGTCCTGGACGAGCACGGAGCAGCAGTTCACAAGCTCAGGATTTATGCCGTCCACCGCTCCCCCAGTCATCTCCCCTTCCGAGTCATCCGGCCCTGCTGACGGTAACAAAAAACGAAGACGGCGCCGGCCCCCAGCAACGATCCCGATCCCTGAGGCAGCAACTCCGCAAGCGCGAGAAAAACCGCGCATATCTGCTAAAAATTCTGAGTCCGGAATCCGGAAGTAAGTGCATTCAAAGCAAGCCTTGACTGGCGCAAATAACAAGTCGTGACACTCGAATTTCGCAGAGGTTTACCGTCCATTGACAGAAACGCAAGCGAAACTTTTCGCCGAACACGGCACACAGGGCACAGGAGAGCCTACCAATCATCTAGGCGGTCGTCCAAGGCGCGCAGCAGCTGGTCGAGCTGTGAAGCGATCCTCTTCCCCGAGGCAGACAATATTGTCAAGAGGAACCACCCTCCACGCACGAATTCCTCATTTACATCAACAAATATCCTGAGCAACGTGCGCGTGAAGGTCGAAAGGGATTGAGCTGCTCTCCTTTGAGAGACTATCCATTCCGTTCCTCTCTTTCTTGTCGAGCGGCCCTCGAGAGCCAGGTATTTGGCAAAAAATCAGCCATGAAATCATATCAGCTAGGAATCGGACAGATTGAACCTAGATGGTGTCGATCATTTCGGATCGTGTAGTCCAAGGGAGTTTGCGCGTAAGACCAAAGCGTCGGAATTGCAGACCAGGGATTTGGGGTGGAAGTTGGTGATAGAATTGTCAAATGTGCGGGAGATTCGGACCCAGACCTAGTCACTCGGAAGCAAAGAGGGCTTTGCCAGCGGGTACCTAATACATACTACTCTATTATAGCTGTGAAATGCGCGGGTCATATTCTATCGTTCGATGGGATACGGACTCTGCGAAGCAAGTACCCGGTCAGTGTTCTTGCTTGAAAAATCTCCTGGATCTTGCCGTGTTTTGAAGCAGATAAGATGCTGAACCCAAGCGTGCTTGGGACGGGAATATTATTTTATTGGACTGGTGCCGAGACACGATTGCATGAAATCAGTCGTATGACACGTCGCTCGACTCGCTATAAGCAAGGTCACCCTGCGAAAGATTGACATAACGCGAAGGACCTACGACTCGGAGTCGGTATCACCACTGTGTGCCTCCATGAACCGTTGAATCTCGACAAGATGGTCTTCCTCCAAGTTGACCCATCCCTCGTTCAGAAATATCCCGGCTTGGATCCAAATGCGACGCAGTGCACGCCCTTGCGACGCCTGTGGATGGAACCGAGATTCTATCATCCGATACGAAAGGAGGTCAAAATGTTTTTGCTCTATGAACCCAATAAATAACCCAGTCAACGCGGGGCAGAGGTCCGCTGAGGTGCCGGAGATGGTCAGAGCGGCAAGAATCATCTCCACAGCTGTTGATGTAAAGTCGAACAGAGTAATCGCGAGGTTCAACAAAGTGGGGGTGCATTGCAGGAGGTTCAAAAATGGTGTCGGGACCCATGGTAGATATCTGACAGCCTCAAAGTCGTCAACCGACACTGTGAATCCTGGATGAATGCAGGAACGTTGTCGATGATTCCGGAAAGACTGAGGAAGTCGAGGTTCGGCGCGCGGATGAGGGAAGTGAGAGGGGCTTTCTGCACGGTCAGCGCTGTGAGCCGCCGCAACGACGGTATTTCCACAGCTGGAACCGAAAGGTTCGGTACATCGCATGCAAGGATCTCACATTCGACAAGACTGGGTGTTTTGCACAGAGTTTGATAGAACCATTCTGATAGGCAGTACAGGCGCAGATGGGTAACGTTTTCGCAGGGGAAGGGGATCCTCGGGGAAAAGGAACGCAGGCTGCTGTCAGAAAGGCGAACCTCGCGTAGCCTCGGAGCGACAGAGAACATGTCGGTGTATTCGGAAGGCCAATTGAAAGCGTCGTTGAGATCGTCCCCGATAATCGTCAGCGACTCGAGACGATTGAGTCGGTCATGTATCTGCACGAGACTCGGAATCAATGACATGTCCAGAGATTTGAAGGTGAATAGTTTCCAGCGATCGCAATGCAGAACGAGTGTTTCGAGGAGGGGTAGTGCGGCTTTGGAATTCGTGGAATGAACAAGAAACTCGACGCTCAAAGAAGCTGTATGGGAAAGGCTTAGTTGCGCCTCCAGAGCCGCTATAGGGTAGCTCGGCAGTGTAGTAGAGGTTGAGGCTCTGATGCTAATCCGGATACGCGACCAAAGCTCTGAATCGCCCCGAGCCACCACTCTCCAAGCCCGACAGACATGCGTAAGATCCCAAGGAGGCATGGCGACCTCATGAGCACCGAAAGTGCCAATACGCTCAAAGGAAGAGGTCCAGCTAAAGATTTCAGAAAGAATTTCGGGCGGAAACCGTCGAAGTGGGGACAAGATAACGGAGTGCGCGTGCAGGTGCTCCTGCATGTCGCGCAAATCCTCATCGAATTCGTTCCTCGTCACTAGCGAAACAGCAAGTTCAGCCCGGATTCTGTCGATTTCGCTCCGGATCGCTGGAATCTGGGAATCCAAGGGAGTCTCATTGCTTTGAAGGAGGAATTGTAGTTCGGGAAGAGTTGAGTAGACCATGCATAGAAGCAGACAAGGGATGTGTGGTGGAAGTAAGTGAGTGAGTTATGTTAGGCGCCTACCTTGCCGCGGCATACTGAGTCTTGTCATAGCTCGACCAATCACGGACCAGCTTACTGGCTTGTCCTCAACGACGATGATGGCTGCTGCGCCGTACTCTGACCAGCAGCAGTTCCAATTCCACCATTCATCTCCTCTCGACACCCTGGTTCGCAAAACATCTACAAGAAAACCCAACCCGCATGCTGCTCGCGATGAGCGTCGGTGGCCACAAGATTCCCCATCAGACAGGCAGCCCACAGGCTATCAGGATCTACCAAAAATTTCCACAGAGAGGGCACCGTATCAGGTGCACCATGCTGCTCCTTCGTCGCCTTTGTTGCACAGTCATTTCAAAACTCAGTCGACAGCGACATGGACAACCAACGACAACGCCTCTTACCTTGATCTTGGCGACTCAAATGACGCAGAACATGGGCTAGCATACGGCGACTACGACGTTAGCAGTATCACCACAGACGACCCTGCAATTCGCGATTCCTGGCAGTCCAATAGCAACCAGACGATCCGGCCAGAGCCCACCGATGGTAGCAATTGGTCCAATGTTCCGTCTGTTATGGTATCTGAGGCCCCAGAACATATGGCATACACTACGCGCGCGGGTAAGACTCCAATCATCCGGCCTACAACTGCCAATTTCTCTCGACCTGCACGAACTGCTGTCGAGGTGCCCGATGCATGGGAGATCGAACAAAAGCAGCGCGTACTGGAACGAAATGCCAGTCGTCGAACTGCTCCGAATACTCCAGATGGACAATTCTCGCCTACTGGTTTTCCGGGCATGCCGCCATCTGAACGAAACGATATTCGTCGGACTCGGACCACTCCGAATTCCCCAGATGCACAGTTTTCGCCATCCAGTTTCCCTGGAGAGCGAAACGACGGTCGTAGGCAGCTGTCGCCTTCAGGATTTCGGCCAGACAGTTCTACGTCTTCAGTTTACAGTCAAAGATCCGTCGATGCGTCTCAGCGTCCTCAGTCACGCAGTCCCGAGCCTTCCCGAGCGCCTGGGGATCCCATCCAACTCCCTCGCCGACCCCCATCTCTACGACCAGGTTCCCCCGCAAGTCTATACTCCGATTACTCCTTCTACCAACTCGACAGCGCCACTCCCTCTCCAACGGACAAACAATTCCTCCAGCCCCCCTCCACCTCACAGCCCGCTCAGCCCAGTGGCAGTAACAAAAGAGTCGAATTCGCAAACTCCGGGCGCACCCCCTCCGGCCTCTCCTCGCCCTCCCCGTCAGGAAACTTCCCCATGCGCACAGCGCAGGAGTTCCTCCAACTCGGCATCCAGCACCACGAGGCCGACAGGCTAGCGGAAAGCGCGGTGTGTTTCGAGAAAGCGGCGACGCTGGACGGCGGGTGCGGCGTCGGGATGTTGATGTGGGGGCTCGCGCTCAGGCATGGATGGGGCTGCTCGAAGAACGAGAAGCAGGGGTTCAAGTGGCTGCGCCGCGCGGCGGAGCATGCTGTGAGCGACCTAGAGAGCGCGCGGAACGGCGGGGCGATTGACGAAGGCGCCGTGCAGACGGAGCTTGTGTTGGCTATCTACGAAGTCGGGCAGTGTTTCTTCCATGGGTGGGGTATCCCGAAAGATCAGAAGATGGGCGTCGTGAGTTCCTTTTTTGTTTTTTCTGTGGACATGGCTGATGCTATTGGTAAACAGAGCTACTATATGGTAGCAGCGCGCATGGGTGACGCTGACGCGCAGATGGACCTTGGGTTTTGTCTGGCCAATGGAAAAGGCGCCAAAAAGGACCGCAAGGAGGCAGCAAAATGGTACCGCGCTGCTGTACGCTTTCGTTTTCTTCTGTCTCCAATCATCATGAGACTCATTTCCGCAGGTCAAGCAAGGTCAGAGCGACATCGGCCTCGCCTGGATATACAAGGAAAAGTTTCAATAACTTGGATCCTACTACTCTACATACCCCGTCTTGATAACGACCCGACTCGGACTCTTGTATATTACTCACAAACCAAGAACGACTAACCAACCTATCGACCAACCCACCATGTACCTTACTTACGCGCTATTTCATGCGCCATTGGATAGATTACGACGCGCACACTTGTATCATACGCAAGACATTTTTTTTTTTCTGGGCATCAAAACAAGAAGACGTCTTTCTCCCTCCAACGTGTCTCGGAATTCTATTACCTTTCTTCCAACGCGAATCCCTGCCAGTGGTCTGTAATTCCGACGCTTCGGTCTTAGGCAGTCTGCAGCCTCTTCTCAGGGCGAACTCCTTGGACCGCACAAGTCGTAACGATTAACGCCATCCGCAAGTGACGGGTTAACTCTTGCCGTCACCTCTGACGGCCGTTTCGTGACGGACGACGGATGGGACGGAGGGTTTAAGCCCTACTTGAAGTTGGTAATAGTACAGTATGCACAATTTCATGGCTGATTTCCGAATACCTGGCTCTCGAAGGCCGCATGTCCGCTATCGAGAAAGATAACGAGATAGATACATAGTCTCTCAGAGGCAGAGTAACTCGATCCCTTTGACCTAAAATTTGGCAGGATCATGGATGTAAATGCCAATCTTGCTTGTGTAAGCAACATGCTCTTTCTTGTACTTCCTTGTCCCCTTCCATGCATGGCCTACAGCCTCTCCCTGAACTACGGCTTCTCCTCCGAAGCAATGAACCTCCGTCGGACTCGCAGGTTCCAACAATTCGAAACGAGATTGCAACAATCCGGGAACAGCTTGCGAGTTTGAAAGCTAAAAGGGACGAATTCCATCGCAAGGATGATGCCTTCCGCCAACAGCTGGCCGCTATGGAGACCCAAATGAACGAGGCGAAGAAAGAGGCCTCCAAACTCGACGAGGAGATGCGTGCAGTGGAGGAGCACATGCACGCGCACTTTTCTATCCTTTCCCCAGTTCGACATATTCCGCCTGAGATACTATCCGAGATTTTTCACTGGACGTGCTCTTCTCAATGGGCTCGTACTGTACATCGTCTCAAGGTCTACACGGCTCCTTGGGCTCTCACTCATGTTTGTCGCGCGTGGAGGCATGTCGCTCGAGCCGATGCAGGCCTTTGGTCATGGATCCGGATCGATACATGGGATATTCGACTCTCACCCTCGAATATGTCGGCTAGCTATCCCTTGGCCGCTCTTGAGGTCCAACTCCACCTCTCTCGGACGGTACCCTTGACCGTTGAATTTCACGTTTCCCAAAAAAAACGCAAGCTTGCCACAACTCTACTCCAGACCCTTGTACTGCATAGTCATCGTTGGAAACGGTTTAGCCTCAAAATCACAGACGTTTCCCTCATTCAATCGCTCATGCAGATACGCGACCGACTGGATAGCCTCGAGTGCCTGGAAATTGGAGGGGAAGCATACGCGGAAAGCTGGCCCCTCGATTACGCTGATCTGTTTTCTGTCGCTCCGCGACTGCGGGAGGTCAAACTATCTGATCGCGATTTGGAGTTCATTTCCCCGGAACTCTCCTTTCCCTGCGTTAATCTTACCCATCTGCGCTTGAGCTGCAACCCGCCGTTCTTCTTTGAAATTTTGCGTCAGGCGCCCAATCTCGTCGAGTGTGAAGTCAGCGCTTGGGACGTTCCAACGCTCATAGACCCAGCCGTGAAACTATCGTCCCTACGACGGTTAACAGCGCTGGAACTTCAGACAACCGCCCTCACCTCCGCCATTCTCGCCCCGAATCTCCAGTATCTGCGTGTCACAGGGTATATAGATGATATTCCTGCTTTTATCGACAGCTCAAAGTGTCGACTCAGTGTATTAAAACTGCCTGACATCTGGAGAGACACCCATGCCATCTTGCCGCTCCTGCAACTCACTCCTGACTTGCTGCATCTCGAACTTTCTCTCTGCAACACGGCAGCTGACGGTGTAGAAAAGGTTCTTGCCGCACTGGAAGTTTCTGGCACCTCAACAGGTCTCTGTCCGAAGTTGGAGTCGATGTCGATCATTTTCCACGATAATCCAAGACTCGATCTTCCATCGTATCGGATGATCGAATCTCGGTTCCATTCGCAGGCATTGCCTGGGCGCGCATTGCGCCGCTTACGGATTTCATCTGGGATTTTCAAAGGCGAGGGATGGGTTGATTTGACGGAACCCCATCTTGTCGAGATCCAACGATTCATCGACGAACATGGTGCGGAAGAATCGTGAATTTTAGGGCCGGGCTTGGTAGGTTTCCCGTATAATCTTTATCTTCTGCCTTTGGTGATCCTGCTTGGTAGCGACATGAGACGCAACTGCCAGTGACTTGCTGCACTCGTGTCCAGTTCGACCTGACCACAAATCAATGCATCCCGCCTTTCGTCTGGGTTCCCTGAAGCTTCAAACCAAGCAATCTCTGCAGCGTCCGAATTGAAGATCGCTCAAAAACCTCGCTCACCGATATACCGCACATATACCATGTTCAAGTTGTGTGTTTGTACCGAAGGCGCTATCGGAAAGAATGAGACGCATTGGCGTAGTAGTAGCACCGTATACGGTTTTCTAGGAATTACGAGCGATAGATCTAAACGGTCTGACTCGTAAAAGAATAATATCTTGTCAAGCCCTCAGCGGGTTTTCGTGCCGTGATCTTGCCGTGATCAACCTGGAGGCTGGCAGGATCAAACGCGGAGGACAATGTCTTCCCAAATTCACTACAGTATCAGGCGCGACTCTCCCACCTTGCTCAGCTGCAATTCACGATAACCGTCGCCTGCGGCGCAGCATTTGTTATTTTCAATGACTTCTCCATTGCGAATCGCGATAAGAGACTGACTGCTGAACGAGCTGGAAAAAGTCTCAGTATGTACATACGACTCAGTTCTCCTTTCAAAGTTTGAGTGGCCGCAACTAACTCTCGAGAGCACCAGAGACCCAAAGGCTACTCACGAAAACAATACAAGTAGCATCTGCAATGACGCCAATCAGATTCACCATGCACTTGACTGCTGCGGTACCTTGGAGAAATGTCGCCAATCTCGCAATATAAACCAAAATGATCCCGGATTCGACCTCCTCACCATTGACTCCAGTCCGTCAAGCGTTAGATGTTGCTGGTCGCTTTTTCCCTCTCGCTTGCTTGTGCTCTGCAGCAAGTTTCTGCTTCCAGTCAATTTGCTTTTCACGCCCCAACTGACACGGAGAGAAGCAATTTCGTCAACTCCCCCGTCGATGCCAGCAACTCTGAGTCTGAGTCCTACCAGTTCAAGTGGCCCATCCGCAATGTCGCGATAATCGGGGCAGGTGTGAGGTCAGTCTCCTTATACTCGTCAGCTCTCGTATTGAGAAAGAACGCGACAGCGGGCTACTCGCATATCGTGAGTTGGTGGATGCTGGATTCGATATCAGGATGTTTGAGCGTGATGCTATCCCTGGCGGAATCTGGCACTACACCGACGAGACACCGGTGCCGGCACCCATCCCGAATGAGGACCCCAAAATCGCGGATTATGAGCCCTCTTTGCCGCCACAGGGTGTTCCTTTACCCTTTGAAAGGTGGTACGCCGACCATAATGCCAGTATATCGACAACAGAGAGGTGGAGGAGGCATCGGGCGCCTCATGGAGTGTGGAAGTCGCTTACATCCAACGTACCAGCGCCGCTCATGCATGTGAGTATGCATTACCACTGTTTCAGACAGATCATCTGTATTGACATCGAGTTCAAGTTTAATGGTCTTCCTTTTCCTCCGGAAACTCCCTGGCGTATGCTCTCTCACTGTTAGAAGACCGTCGTCCTCATTCCATCCCAGATATCCCGCAAGACATGCTCGTTCGCTACATTCGCTCGGCTTATTCGTTCTTCGGCATCAACAGCAACGATGAAAACCCCAGAATCTCATACGGCACTCGCGTTGAATTGGTTGAGAAGCGTTTTGACGAGAACGGAATGGAACGAGGTTGGAGATTGACGTTGAAAAAGTTTGATCGGTCGGGAACTTCCTCCTGCAAGGAGGTCTGGTGGACAGAGGTATGTCCTGCAAAGCATGTCGTGCGGTGCCTCATAATCATCGACTCGTAGGACTTCGATGCCGTCGTTGTCGCCACTGGGAACTTCAATGCCCCGTTCATGCCATCGATTCCGGGCCTTCAGGAGTGGTCACAGCGTTTCCCTGGAAGCATCATTCATTCTAGGGAGTACCGGCGTCCAGAGATGTTCTCGAATAAATCCGTCCTAATGGTTGGCGCTGGTGTGAGTTGCCCGTCAATTTTGTATCGCGGAATGCTGTGACGAGGTTCGTAGACGAGCGCTACCGGAATTTCAGCAGATATCCATCGGTTCGTGAAGCACAAGCGGAATTTTCTTTCACTCCGAGTACGTTCTATCTTTCTCCTTGCTGGGCTACTCAGTGACATCTTTCCTCAGCGCCACGTGAGTACGATTGTTTATTCAGTCACCGTATCGGCCGGTTCTAAACAGTCGCTGAATCACAGGCTCCACCACCCCTCTCGATTTTCTGCAGCTCTCACCGCACGACGTGCAGATAGTCCCAGGAATCGAACGATTTCATGCATCGAACGGAACCATTCAATTCTCCGATGGCACGGTAAGAAATACAGAGATAGTTGTCTTTCCGCCTCGTCACCCTTGACGCGTTCCCCCAGACTCTCAGCGACGTAGATCATATCGTTTTCTCGACAGGATATCAATACACGTTCCCTTTCCTACCCCAGTATCACAACTCGTCGATCCCAATGAACGAGGAGGGACCCGAAGATCAGCCGCAGCCACTCGTGACGGACGGCTCTCACTACCGTTCGCTGTATCGTGACTTCATATATATAGAGGAACCCACTCTTGGTTAGCCTCATCCCTCCCAATTTTACAAGGTTTCTGACTAACCTCTTTGACTTCAGGCTTCATGAATAGTGCGTATCTCATAACCCTTCCGGCAAATGGCGTCTCACCCCAGTAACCGCAGTGAATCTTAACACCGTCACCTGGACCTTTGGCGAGTATTTTGCCATTGCTTTGGCGCGGGTATGGTCTGGCACTGCGAGGCTTCCCAATCAAAAAGAGATGTGGAAGGAGTATCGGAAGGCCGTAGCGGACAGAGGAGGATACGGTAAAGGCGTGCTGTACTTTAATTTCGTTGGTCTGTGTCTCCATTGCGCAGTCAATATACAGAAAGTTCACCGAACATCCCAGAATACATCAAGTTCTTCTCCGGCTGGCTCAATTCAGCCGCGTTTGAATTCGGATGGAAAACGGTCAGTGTCACAGACTTTCATATGCAATTGACTTGTTTTGATTGTGTCCCGCGTCGAACAGGTGGACGGTCTTCCCGGAGAGTGAGCAAACCCTGCTAACACCATTTATCTCCCTTTCCTGACCAATCGTACAGCTATTTCCATATCCTCAAAACGTTCATGACAGCGTTCTTTGCGAACCGAAATCCCGTCAAGATTCCAAGCGGTAACTCTTCGCAAGCGTTTGTAACTACAGGTGGTGCTCGCGGCAACTCTGACTTGTTGCGCTTGTTTGATCACCTCTTGAGTACCTATTGAGCGGTCTGAGCTCGCGTAGATACTCCTGCTTCGCTGTTTACGCAGTGTTCAGGCTGGTTCTAATATGCATCTTTCGCTCTTCGAAAACGTCACAACCCAACAATTGTTATATGATCGCTCGATTCAGATACAGTATAATCGTATACAAGAGCGTAAAGTCCTAGATGAAATGAAGAGACAGCCCATGATGGACGTGAGGACCCTGTTGATACTAAGGAAGAAGTGTACGGTGGGTAGCCGAGTGCTAGGCTGTGCGAGGATGGCGCAATGTCGTTCGGAGGCTAGCAGGCTAGATAGTACGAAGCGCTGTCGGAGGTTAATGTGTTTGACGACGCAGAGCGTGGATATGCAGCTAGACTGTTGGACGTGCGTATATGCGAGCCCTGCGAGCAGCAGCTTTGAAGCTTGTCCCGGGGAGATGGAGCTTGTAACGACCAGCGCGACTCGTGTCGGAATACAGGAACCGATGCTTTGATATGGAAGCCGCAAGCAATCGGTGACGATGAGGACCCACCAGGACGGCGCCTGTTTTCTGAATGCTCAGTGCTAATTCATAGCTCACAGCGAACGAATATTTACCTAGTTTCTTCGCCAAGGCCCTGAATCTGTAGCGAGTGTGAGGCGGCGACGAAAGTACCTGTTTCAAAGAGTGTGCGTAAGACAAAAGAATGTACCGGGTGTAGGAAGGTATAGTACCCGATGGGCCTTTTTGAACAGACAATGACGAGGTGGAGGAACAGCTTTAGACCAGGTATCGTTGTCGAAAGCGCCGTACTCGGGCCATTGGGAAGTGGCAACGCCGGTCTGAGCTTGAGGCGATTCCAGATCGGAGCTGACTTCAACAAAAGCACCTTGCGCTGGATCGAAAGCGTTGTCGAACAAAACATCGTCCTCGGGTTCATCGACAACATGATCTTCAGGAGCAACAGGTTCAGGCCAGGAAGCATTCACGAGATCGACCACAGATTCAACTTGCTCTTCGTCTGCCGCGCTGACGGATTCCAGAGATTCATGTTCGGCTTCACCGTCGCCATCAAAACCGAGTTGGTCTTCGCCTTCGTCGAAAAGATCATCGAAAATATCTCCCTCGAAAGAAAGATCTTCATAAGAGACAGCTTCGCAAATATCGCTCGCAGGCACAGCTTTGATAAGTTCGTCGTCGCGTTGAGATTGACCCGGTTGATGAGCCTCTAGAGAACCGCTGGAGGACAAATCTTGAGCAACGGATGACCGACAGGAGTCTGGATCAGCCTCGTTCATGACGATATCAAGCTCGCTGGATTCTTGATGGTGAGAGAGGTCAGGGGGAGACTGCGTTGAACTTTTCCTGGGCAATGTTGGGGGGTCTGGCGATAGCAAGGTCGCGACTGCAGGGAACGTTAAAACGACACACGCGATAGCGAGATGAGAAAAATTCCGACTTGTGCTTAAGTGATTTGCCCGAGTCGAATGTTTCTCCTCCTTGCGGGAAACTGGAACCGCATCGGCATCCCTGCAGATGGAGTCAGTCACGAGTAAGTGTAGGCGTTCAAGAGTTGGACGGACCTAAGATAGGCGTCGCATCCCATTACAATCGAGTCTATCAAGAAGCCAAATACGCGAGACGTCCAGTCGGCGGCTTCCGTTTCCGACCGAGAACGCATGCGTCCAAGGAAGAGAAAGAGCAGGTCGAGCGCATCGCTTTCGTTGAGGACCTTCCAGTGCCGGACCAGTAAAAATCGGGCCGTTCTGGGGCACAAGACAGTCGACTTGATGGTCTACGGGGTGTCAGACGTTGAGCGAGCATACGACCGGCGAGGCAGTCATACAGGAAAGTGGATCCAGGGGATGTCGGATTCGATGACATAGTCGGAGATAAAAGTGATGAGAAAGCTCTCGCCCTGCGTCCGATATTGGAAGAGTTGTTTATGGGAAGGGTTTTGTGTGAATTCGAGGCCGACGAGATGCGTAGCAAAGTCGGGTTGCGACCAGATGGTCGCCACTTGAAGATGAGAAGTAAGGTACACGCGAAACATGTCGCTATCGTTTTCCATCGGGGATGGGAGAGCACTGCCAATCGGAAGGGAAGAATGCAGAAGAGGGAAGAGGAAGAAAGCAAACACGGTGGCATGAACTGTATCACGTTATATATGCCTTGCTCAATCCGCAATGGCATATGGACCCAACCCACCGGGGTCGGGAATGTCGGTAATTTAGCGGAACGGCTGTGTCGATTGGTTGGGTCTCCTGCGTACTGTGTGATACGGGAGCGGGATCGAACCCTGGCATCACCTGTCGTTCGCGATTCTGGCTTTTTTTTATCTCGATTCTCGTTCACGCCGATTCAGGTAACATTCCTTGAGATATCCACCGTGGAAATCCCTAGAACTCGTTCAACGCCCAGTCGAGTCTAATAAGGAGCGTCTGGGTAAGTGCTCGTCCTTGCCTGCGACGCTCATGACACCACCGGTATATGAATTTAGCGTTATGACTTCGAATTACGGTGTTGAGGCAAGGCGGACGCGAACGCCACATCATCGTGGTCGTTGAAGAGAGCAAGTCATCATGCCATCACGTATTGATGGCATGTTCCTTCAGTTCAAACCATCGACTCCAATGGAACATTTCTTTTGTTCTCGACATTTACCTTGTTCGTTCTGACCGGACTGATGGTTGACCGGGACCCACAATGAAGCATTCGTTCCTTCTTTCCCTTTGCCCTGAGTTGCCTACAGCACGAATCCCCTGCCGCTATGACCTCTTGCGACCGTGAACCTGCGGCACCGATCACATCCCAGTCTGACGAGACAATCCGCTACTTCCTTCCAGAGGTCGGGGCGTGGGCTGTCCTCACGATAGACCCTGTTGCTTCCCTGAGTGAAGTAGCCCGCGAAGTCCCTGAGGCCGTTGAGGCATGCAAACAAATGGTCAATAAGTCATATGTGGCACTGGTCGACGACGTTCGTTTCTTTCCAATAAGTATAATGACACGGCTGACATTCGCGCATTCAACTTGTAGAACGGAGCACTATATCTTCCTTGGGAGCCGTATAACTCGTACCTCCTTCGCTTCTTGCAACGGGGAGATCCATACAGCGTTCCCAAAGACTTCATCGAGCCGTACATGTCGGTGCCAGTTCTCCCTGTGACCAACGAAGCACATATATCAGGGCGGTCTCCTTTGGTATCCTCCAAGACACTTCCCTGGAGCGATTGCTTCCTTTCAATCTCCGCTGACGATGTGGTTCGCAGTTCGTCCATGTGGGGCTCCGGACCAGCGCCGTGGAAGATCGACCGAATGGAACGCCGTCGCATTCGTGATTTGATGGCGGACGACATTCTGGACGCGCAAGATAAGAAGTACGCCGCCATGCACACACAAAAGGATGTCAGCCCCCCTCTTGATTCCTCAGTTCCAGCTTTGGTCGGAGTCGGCGCATCTGCTGATATTCCGTCCTCGAAACTTTCAACTCGTTCCGATCTTCGCAGGCAGCCAAGCGTCAACAGCAGGAGAAGCGGGATGTATGACGAAGAATTCGATGCCGACGAGGAGGGCCGGGAAGAAGACGAGGCGGGAGAGGAAAACAATGAAGAGCCAGTCAATGATCTCATAGACCTTGTCTTTTTCAACCGACTGCATGAAAAAGCGATGACTACTGTTAAATTCACGCACGACCTTTCAACAGTCACGGAACTCAATGATCCAGCCGATTATTACAAGGAACTCGAAGCCATCGAGAGGTACTAATAGCGCAGGTCATTTTCAGTATCTGTTGCGCTCACTTACGATTTTGCCAGGATCGAAAAGGAAGCTGCGCCAAGGATTGAGGAATGTAGGGCCTTGAGACTTCAAAACGAGATACAGCGAACTAAGGAAACGGATGCTGCGAAGTATGACGAACAGACAAGTGGGTCAATTTCGCATCTTGTTTCAAATTTGCTAAGTTTTCCGTAGTTGATAGACTCTTTGAACGTCCTTCCGCAACGGATAAGCATATCGCCCAAGCACTTCCGAAGGGGGAGCCCACTGCGGCTGGTTCCTTAGTCGGGTCAAATGCCTCTGAGAAGAAGTCGGTAGCACAAGCCGCTGACGCGGCATCAATATCAGAGCCGGCGAAAGCTACTACTGAAGCCATTGATAGTGCGTTGACCCCGTTCTAACTCTGATGACCGGCACTGAACTCCTAACTAGGACCTCCTGCTCAAGCAAGCAGTCCCACTTTGGTCTTTCGTATCAAGTCGATGTTGAAGAAGAGTGGTAGATGCACTGTTCGCATCCTTCACACACTCCTCCCCTGTCTGAATGATAAGACACTTCAATGAACATGGCTTGTTGCTTAGAATTATCACTAATACGCACGAAGCAGCAGCCAAAATGAACTAAGCAAAATAATTTTGAATGGAAGCGGTAACGCACCCCGCGCACGTCCCCTTTATTCTCCTTTTTTACACGTTGTTAACAACATTGTGACAATTTGACATCTTGGCAGCTCGACATCGCACCCTCCGACTTCCAGCAACGAAGTTGCCTACCTCAACGGTGACTTGACCGCATCGCCCACAAGACAACCCACCAATGTCTACTACATTTCGGAGTATATGGCAAGTCGTGTGAGGATTTTTAGCGGCTGCATTCCGTATAAAAGCTTTGCCAAGTCGAGTCCAGTGTCCACAGGTACGCGGGCGAGGTTTGAAACCTTGGAAGGCAGCCAAGGCAAAACATGAGATAAAAAAATGTGCCGAATGAAGGTTCCCTGGATGGCGAAGCCAGGACCCGAACCCTGCCAAACCAGGTAGCCCAAGAATCTATACTCACCCATTAGACAAATGCGGACACAGCGTTCCTTCTTTTGTTGTATTCCCTTGTCCTGAAATCTTACACCTTGTTATCAACATTGTGACATTTTGACATCTTGGCAACTCGACATCGCACCTTCCTTCCAACAAAGAAGTTTACCTCCCCGCATCGTCCACAAGACAACCCGCCAATGTCTACTATATTTCGGAGTACATCGCAAGGTCGTGTGTGGACTTTTGAGCGGTTGCATGACCGCATAAAAGCTTTGCGAAGCCGAGTCAGCAAGAGCCTTGAAGAGGGAGGTGGTTGAAAGGCAGCCATTGAAAGAAAGGCAAAACATGCATATTATGAGACAAAAAATGTGCCGGATTTGGGTTCCAATGGATGGCGAAGCCAGGACTCGAACCTGCCCCGCATAAAGCGCACCCAGGCTGCCCAAGAATCTATACTCACCCATTAGACAAATACGGACACAGCGTTCCTTATTTTGTTATATCTACAACGACTCAACGGTGAATCGGTGGGGTATAAAGTTTGCTGTCGTCACGTCGTAACCCTTCTCTATCCCTAACATTGACCATCCGAGTCATCAACTTGAAGCACCTCAACATGTACAACAGCGACTTGCAATTTCTTCGTTTTGCCCTGCAGGCTGCATCCAAATCGCGCCCTAACTTCGCACACCATCTTGGAATGCTCAATTTCCGCACGCTCGTCAAAAACGCCTCAGCCCAGCAACTGTTTCAATATCGAACACGCGGCGTGCTCGCTTTGAAGTTATTCATATGCGAGTATCTCGCCACGTTGGTCGCGGGCTTTTCCTACCACACCGTACGACTACCTCGACCGCTTCTAGTCAGATGTTTAACGCCATCTCGCAGGCCGTGAAATCCAACGCTCTTCATTCCAAACCGCAACAATACATACTCCTAACACATTGGCCCGACATCCACGAGGACCAGTCCCCCGATTTGCTGTACTTGTTTATGGGGATTTTCGATATTCACGCCCAGTCGGTGGCCGCGACATGGACGTTTGGTGTATTCGCCCCCATCGTCGACGCTGTCATTGCGGGCGTTAATAAACACCTGAAGTACGTTTGGCTTTCGCACAGAATCAACAGACGAAAGCTAACTTCAACTATCTACAGGAAGGAGGGGACCAGCATATAGATTGAATCGGGACCTTAAGCATGGGCGCAGAGGCGAGGAGTTGTCCAACAGTTTGCCTTCGTTTCATCTGGTTTTACATGTGCTCATATGACATCGAATTCGCACAGTCGCGGAGTTAATATACCAAGAGCCCTTTACCCCCGCAAGTGGTATAACTCGAGCTCCCTCCTCTCAGTCCCTCGACGCCGATGCTATCCCCGCCCCGGACCAAGCGGGCTCACACTCTCTACCGCAAACATCTAACGAAATTTCACAAAAGACACATACTATAGGTCTGGAACCTCTCAATCATTTCCATTTCGAGCTCGACACCCCCGATACCCTCGACACGCTCATTTCCGAACCTCCCACAACGCTATCTCGGATTTTGCTGAGGCTGACACCATTGAAGAATGTGAATTTGACATGAACACTCCCCAAGAACATGAACTAGACACTCCCGAACCCTCCAGTGGGCCCGACGTTGCCGACGAAAAGGAAATCGAAACCGATCTTCAACCGACGACTCTCCTCAGTCCGAAAGTTCACAATAAACGGCAGTCCCCTCTCTCGCCGTTTGTTCAAAACAGCGCACAAGGTACTCCTCTCCTCCTACGTGTTCTTCTATGTATCGTACTCACTTTGAGGTAGGTTGTGTCAGCGGTTACCACCAGAACTCGCTGGACCTTTGGAGCAGCGTTTTTCGATGGGGATATCCTGTCTTACGTGGAAGACACCCTCAGCCTTGCCACACAAGCCAGCATAAACGATGCGCAAAGTCTTCAGCGAACACCTCCCAGGCGGCGTTCTCTATTACCCACAACCAACACGCCAGGCGCTGGGGACTACCGCTTACATCGCTCCGTGACGGAAAGCGCTAAAGCCGACGCGCGCAAGGCCCGGATTTACAAGTCAAGAGCTTAGGCATATCTCAGAGCCCTTCAACGCCCTTGTAGCCCACCACAACATTGTACTCAGGCTCTGCTCGGCACCTTCAAGTTCGTCGTCCTCGTCTTCTTCCCGCAACCCCTTCTTCGTCCCGGATTTCTCCCACTATTCATCGGATACCCATAGCTCGTAATGAGTTGGTCATGCGGACGTAGACTGTTGGACACTCCCCCTCTGCTTTCATTGCACAAACTATACTGCATTCACATACTATCATCTACTACAGTTCTTGTCTCGATGTTTTGGACTTCTTCTACCACCGCTACTAATATAGCGTTGTATATGTACATCTTTCTTTTCGGGTCGGTGACGAATTTATACATTCATTTCAATTGTATCGCTCATAGATTATGACGGGATTATGGAACGGGAAACACGAGTGAGGTCTTTAGCAAATAGAGTTGCGAGATGAAGATATTTTGGTATGTATAGTCGGTACGTATTCCGGCGATGATCCCTTTGAGAGCGCTGAAGCCACTGTAGCGAATCTGTTGAGACTACGGTGTCGATGAGCGGAACAAAGGCTTCATCCCTCTATTCAAATTGCGGGAGTATAACGCCAAGGAATAACTACATCCAGTGCCCAGTCGGTGGAGTTATCGTACTTGACGCCCATGCGGGTTCCAACTCAGATACAGAGGTTTGACGAGAGACAACCATACAGAGTGACAGATCTGAGCCAAGGGATATCAGCCCCGGCGATATGAGTATGTATAGACGAAGACTTACGTCGAGCGTAACCTCGTCCAATACACGCGTTTCCCAAAACTTGATGTTCCGTGCATGGCGCTTCGAGTTTGACCGTATTGCGTTGCCATCGAACGCGATGGCGGGACCTGGACTCAATCCGCAATGGCACATGCCAGACCCGCTCATCATTTTTGGGAGCGTCAGTAATTGAGCGGAACGGTCGTGTCAATTGCTAGGGTCTCTTGCGTACCGTGTGATACGGGAGCGGCATCGAATCCTAGCATCACCTTTCGTCTGCGGTTCTGGCGTTTTTTTTGCATGATTTTGTTGGGCCTGCTCCCTGCTGACGGCTTGGTGTTAGTTGAGGTCTTTTGGAGCAATAGCTATCCACATACCTTGAACAATTTACCCTGGAACGCCCTTGAACTCGATTAGCCCTCTAGTTTGGAGTGACTTGTGAGTGCTTGTCGTTTTTTGCGACGCTCGTCATCGTGATTAGCGCTATGATTTTGTATGAGGGTGTTGAGTGCAAGACGGACGCCATCACGGTCGTTGAGGAGAGAGCAAGTCATAATGTCGATGCAAGAAAAAATGGCGCACGCGGGCGTGGGTCTACCAGAGGCAGAGGCAGGGTTGTAGAGAGTGCGCCAAGCTCCGCAGGTTAGTTCCGGATACCTACCTGACTAGAATATCTTGAGTGTTGAGACTAACACAAAGGTCCAAGGGAATCGATCTACTCCGTCTCTGGGAGACTAGCGGGCGTGTGTGTAGCTTGGAATAAAAGCGAGAGAGTCGATTTGAAGCAGTCGTTTTTTTTTGTGGCCTGATATGACTCGGACGACAGATAATGGGCGGGGGAGACGAGGGATAGCGCTGGGAGAAGGTGATGTGGGATGAGCACAAGAACTAAATCGGCCCTGACGGGGAGAGAAGAGAAAACTGTTTTCGTGGATGGAAGGGGCGTTGAAGCTTTGCAGGCTTTTAAAGATATTTATTAACTCTTGACACCGCGTAGTTACGCGGATTGCAGGATTCCGTCTTCATGGTTTGTGTCGCAGAAAAAGGTAGCCTTTAGTCTTCGGCGCATGGCGCATTGCTCGTTGGTATCGATGAACGGCGCCTGGGGCGATCGCGGAAACTTTGGTGGACCGAAGCCGAGTGCTTGACCGATGCCGAGAGCTGCCTAGAAGCCTTCGACTTATGAAAGGATGAACCTGCTTGAGAGTGCTTCACGGACGGTCCGAAACTGGTACCTACTTCAGAGTAAGTACGATGCATAGATGGCAGCAAGAGATACCAGGGAATAGACTTACCCGGTGCGCCATTTGAACACACGACGAGGAAGAAAAGTCTTGCCGATGTTAGCTTGAGGCCTAGGATGGTGTCGTGAACGCAGAGCGGTTTTAATTTTTCTCTTCGTCGGCAATGTCGATCTCAGGTGCCGGAACCACTAAGGACGGGTTAGGCGAACAAACTCTGGAGATGACAGGCTGCCGTCCTGTGTCGCGCGCTGGGAGAACGGTTGTGGAAAATCGATGGGTTTCCTCTGGGAATGGTTTGTAGTGGGTGGCGGCTTGAAAGCTTGAACGGTTGTCCCCCGTCTACCCGCAGAACCAAACACCTGCATATTTGAACGACTATCTTCAAAAAAGTTTATAAAGTCTTGTTTACGCTCAAGCGCGGAATTTGCAACTGATTTAGATTGCCTTTGCCTTCACCCAGCTCTACTCATTCGCCTCAACAACCCTGTCAAGACTCCTCAGCGTCGCGCTGGTCCTTTCACAAACCCTAATTCGTCTTGCGCATGCGGTTCGGTTCAAGAGGCTTGAAGTCGCGAAGGGCAGAGGAGAAGACTTAAGAGTGCACTGGGCTGATCGTGAGGGAAAACCATGGTACCATGAATCGGCAATTCCCGGTGACCATCTTCTTTCTACAATAACGTGCTCAAGCTCAAGTTGCAGCTGTTCTTCCGGAGCCACCAAATGCCGTTCCAATCGCTTGAGCCTATCGCCCACTTATGTTTCCAGTCGTCTCAATTATTCAAGAAATGGAGTCGGCCTTACATCGCTATTGCACACAGCAGGACTGAGATCGTAAAACTGTTGAAAATGCACGAACTAGCTCTTCCAGGAGTCTTCCAGGCAGCCTACAGTGTTTGCGTTGGCGTCGAACAGGCGGTGGAATCGAGAAGCATGTACCTTCGGCGGACCATTCAAGAAAAAACAAAAATGTGCTCGACAGGTCAGACTCGAGAAGCCATTTGAAACCCACAGTATCTTTCAGTTCCCTTTTATTGGGTCACTATTGATTGCAGTGAGCCTGAGCGAGGTGTCGCTTGGTTTGTTGCACATGCAGAGCCCTCTCGCTGACGCGGTCGCTCGAGTCCATGTGTCGTTTCCTGGCAGGTGAACACGAAGGCCATTTACCGGAAGACTCAGAGCACTGACACATCCGCCCCTCGTATCTGGCTGAAGCTCGACGTTGATCGATACCCCCGATTATCATTTTCATTCAAGTTCGTTATTCCACTGGACTTGTGAATCCTCTGGCAGAGTATCTGTCTACACCCGTAAGACTCGCTTTCCAACCACGCTTGGACTGACTACCGTACCAACCAGGCTCCTGTTCTCACCCTTCGACGATGCTACCGTGAGATCTTGTTCGCTGGGACGTCTCTACTCAAACTATCAACAATATTCGTCTGCACACAATGCCAAGAGCCTTGAAACGAGGGAGATCTTGTAGCTTATTAACCTTCACCGTAGCCCTCCACGTCCCTGCCAACCCCTCACCCCGCCTCCCTTCCTCAAACCTCCATCACCTTCACCTGCGGCCAATGACAACCATTCGCTTCAAAATTGCAGCTGACACCTGCTTCGACGACGAAACGGACGGAACACAAGGGAACACCATTGTCACCGTACGGCCACACACAGCTAGCTCAGCCTAGCTCCTGCGTACATCATCACTCTTTCTCCCCTACCTCAACGTTGTTCTCTCGCGTCCCGCATCCTCACTCCAGCCAGTACGTAGGTAGAATGCTTAGTATTCAATATATTGCCTATTCAAACAATATTGTCAGGATTCTATTCCAACCTAAGGACGGTTGAGATTCAGCGCGTTTATGTAACTGTTGAACCACTGGCAGGCATAGGTTGGAATTTGTAGGATGCTGGCAAACATCCGCGTCTTGGTTCGTGCATTGGTTGAAATAACTGAATTGACTTTAGGTGCTTTTTTTTTTGCACATTTTCAACCAAAGCAAACCTAGGTAGACGATCATCGATCAGCCAGCACCAGGTCCAGAACCAGAACCATCCGTTGATAAGCAACCGTCGGCGGAAGAGTGTTAATGGGCGAGAGGAAGCGACGGCGTCTCGGGGTTCGGCGTCTCGGGGTTTACTTCGGACAGCGCCCACATATATATGTCTCCGTGACGCACTGGATAGAGCTGCCGTCTTCGACGCTCATTACCACGCAGACGCTACTTTGCGTCTGTGTCTTCTTCCCAGCTCTACACGTCCTTGTTACGGTCGCCACCGCCAATGTCTGTTTCCGATTTCGACTGGATTTGCAATGTCTAGACGCGCGCTTCCTTCATCCGTGTAAAGACGGTGGTTATATTCAAGATAGCCCGAATAAGTTATTAGATAGTGATACTTAAGAGCCAAAAGCTGATTTTCAAGCCTCTCAGGCAGACGAACGAGGGATGAGTTTGACCATCCACGGATGCGATGGCTCCATAGTGCCCACGCCAATCCTATCCGTCTTCATGAGCCGCGGGAAGGGCGTAACTGGTTCTAAAAAAACGGGAGGCAAGTCAGCTGTGTCCCGCACAAACTAAACGAGGCTGACACATACCAACATCATATCGCTCCAGCATAGCGAGCACCAGCATCTTGATTTCCGTATACGCAAACGATCTTCCAACGCACTAAGTATCACGATCAGCGTCTATCCCTCAAAAACGAAAGGAAAAAACAACTCACCGGCCTCAACCCTCCGCCAAACGCCATATAAAACTGTTGGCTCGCATCCTCCCCAGGAACAGGCTTCAACCGATCCCAGATAAACTCTTCCGGGTCCTCATACCTCCGATGCAACGACCAACTCGTACACATCATCAAATCCCCCTTCCTCACCCCCACCGGTCCATAAGCCCCCTCAATCGTCGTCGTCCGCGCTGCTGGCCTCACAATCGACCCCAGCATCGTCAACCTAATCGTCTCCTGCGCAACCCACTGCGTCGACGGCGCCCCCTCCTCATAAAGCATCTCCAACTCCAACGTCTTATCCGCCTTGGCCAGCTCCCCGCGCAACCGCGCCGTTAGCGCCGCGTCGTTATACACAAACGCCATCGCCCACGAGCTCACCGGCGCCACGTTCGCCGCCGCCGCCCACAGAAAGCCCAGCGCGACGTACTTGACGCGGAGCGTGAACGGCGTGCCCAGGCGCTCGAGGTCGTTCCACTGTTTCTGGATCACCGGCTCCGTTTCGAGGATGTGGTCGCGCAGGTAGTCGCCGACGAGCTTCTCGAGCTCGTCGCGCCCCTTGATCGCGGCGGGGTCCTTTTTCCCCGAGACGAGGTTCTGCAGGCCGCGGTCCCAGGCGTAAAAGGGCTCGAGCGCTTCGTCGGCGGGGAAGTTGCGCCCGAAGATGGCGCGTCTGGGCCGGGGCAAGTCAGCAAGATAGCGGGCGACGACTCGGAGGGGGGAGGTGAAAACTCACAAAGTGCACTTGAAGATCGTTCGGCGAAGGAGCGGGATGAGGTCGACGACGCCCATATTCTTGAAGTCGTCAATGGCCTCGATGAGCCGCTCCAAGAAAGCTGTGCGCAGATGCGCAAGTGGTCTCCCAGCAAGCTGCGTGTGCAGAACGGGCACACACGCCGCTTCCTCCTGCTTCGTCGTCGGGCGATCCGCACCAAGGAATCGAAGCTGGATCTCCACCTGTGCCAATCATGTCAGCACAACGTTACGGAGAGCAGATCTCGAGAAGAAGTCACTCACCATGATCTGATTCGCGCCAAAATTCTTGGAGGACACGACAGACCTATGCACGGCCAGGTCCTCTGAGAACACCATGCGCCTCCCGGCCGCATACGCAGTGAACGTGAGTCCGTGTTTCTTGTATCCCTCCACGGCAAACTTCTCGAGGTCGCGCATCTGGAGCCCCGCCCCAAGCCACGGAATCCATCCCGCCTCTAGCGGAGGCTCGTCCGCGTAGGTGCGCCGGGTGACGAGAGCGTGCCACGCAAACGCGAGAGTGGGTATCGCTATCAATGCCGAACCCGCATATTGTGTGTAGTCGCTGAATGGCATAGCGAGAAGAAAAAAAAGTTGAGTTGAGAATTCAAAGGGAAGAAAAAACAAGACGGCCGGTAGAACCCGTATTTATCAGTGTGCCTGTTGAGTCGGTAAGCATAGTGATGAGCGCTGATATACGGAACAGTGTCATTGTTAGGATAGCGGACTGACAGCGGGGTCCGTGGAGCTGTATACAGTACGCGTACCCGATGGACTCGGACTCGGAGGGAAACGAGGGCTTACACTTATCTTGCACTTGTCACCTTCACCTCCCACTGCTACACTCCTTTCAAATCTTGTCTTCATCATGGCTGTCGTCCGCGAAACCCTACGCGGCGCCGACAGATGGTTCGTCGGCCAACGCCACGCAATGGGCTTCCTCTCTGTCGACCTCTCCAGCCGCCTCTCACTTCCCACACTCACAGCCCTAGCCTCGCAACGCCTCCTACCCATCCCGCGCCTGTCCCAGCGCATCGTCGCCCTACCCAACCAGGCACCCCACTTCGAGACTTGCCCCGCCGTCGACATCAAAGCCCACATACGGGAACAACATGTGAACAGCGAGGAAGAACTGAGAAGCGTGCTTGACGATAAGATGAGCACCCCTGTCGATTTGGACAGCGGAGACCGCCCGCCCTGGGATATCACGTTGCTTCAGCGCGGAGACGGAAAGGGGAGCATGCTTTTCTGGAGAGTTCATCATGGCTTCGCAGATGCAGCAAGCATAACCACCCTGCTCGAGCAGCTCGCCGATCCCGAGCCCACCTCTGCCTCTTCCTCCTCCTCCGCCCCAACAACACCCCCGAAACCGAAACCAGCCCCAAAAGCCAGCATCATCTCAAACATTCTCGACTTTGTCCGCAACGCCGTCCCCCCGCTCGCCCCACTCTACAGCCTCAAACGCGCGCACCCCGCCCGCCTCACCTCCCTCGCATCCCTCCGAAACCCGCCCACACTCACCACACTCAAATCCATCGCGCACCGCAACGGCGGCGGCACCCTCAACGACGTCCTCGTCGCCGCCGTCTCCGGCGCCCTCCGCCGCTACATGCTCACCCACCACGACGACCCCTCCTCCATCCCCGTCATGGCCGGCATCGCCGTCGGCGGCACGCGCCCCGCGCCCACCAAAGCCAACATCGTCACCCTCGGCAACTTCTTCGGCTTCGTCACCATCCGCCTCCCCACCCACCTCTCCACCGTGGCAGCGCGCTACGCGGACGTGCGCACCACGATGGACCGCGTCAAGAAGGGCTGGCGGGGGCGCATCGGGGAGGTCTCGTACAACCTCGCGGGGTACATGTCCCCTGCGCGACGACAGAAAGCGTTGGATGATGGCCGTGCGAGGGAGGTGACGACGATTATAACGAATATCACTGGGCCCGCGAAGACGTTATTCATTGGCGGGCTGGAGGTCGTGGATTTGCGGATGCATGCGAGTGTGTGGCAGACGATTGGGGTGATGGTCGCGGCGTATAGTTATCGGGGGAAGGTGAATGTGAGCATTAGTGCGGACCGGGAGCTGGTCAAGCCTGAGGAGATTTGTCGGGGGGTGGAGAGTGAGGTTGAAGATATGTTGAAGGGCGTAGATTCACCGACGGTATAAACGAGAATCGAAAATGAAAATCGGCAGCAGCTAGGCTGGGCTAGGCTGCATCAAACCGCCCGTGTTCAATCAAATGACAAGTCTGAAACGAAAATGGCGAAGACGGCCATCTCAATTCGCAAATCAGGCACTCATTTCCTCTGTCGATCCTGAATTTTGGCGGCGGCGGCGCAACCTGCGATGCATCGGGATTTGCTGCTCATTCATGACAATGTTCCAGCGGCGTTTCCGATTTGTAACCGCCAAATTCTGTGCACTCTCTCTTCGATCCTGCACGGGCAAATTTGGCTTGCCTACTTTCAACTTTGATGTTCAGACTTCAACGCAGAGCACAAATGACAAACCTCAAAGAGCACGGCCCGTTGTGCAGGATTCAATACATAAGTATTACGCAGCTGTGGTCGACTCCTGGTGTATATACCAAGTTCACCTCAAACTATTGACGAACTCAGAATGGCACGCATGGGCCTCCTCAGTATCTTCAAGTTCTCAACGATTCTCCAGGATTTTCCTCGCGAAAATTTCTCAAGGCCGCCAGGTCTTGCACATTCCTTCTGCAATTCAAAGCGGCGCCACCATCTGATATTACACTCGGGTAGTTCCCGCTCATCTTCCTTGTAACCCAGTTCAGGTCCGTTCAGGCGGACCAGACCCTCGAGGTCGCCCCGCACATCGGATGAGCCAACGCCATCCCTGATTCCAAAGCCTCCGTCGATCTCGTCGTCAATGGAACTAGGCTCGATTTGCGAGGAATCGGAGGGAATCGGATACCACGACAATGAGAAAATGACTGTAGCACAAGTACAATCATTTGGACGAGTTGTATGTCGGTACAGTACCTGTCAGTTCCTGATTGGGACCGCGGCAGTAATACATCCTTCCTTCCTTCCTTCCTCATCAATGGAATTGTATCCACTAACGCCTCCCGCAGAATTGGAGCGACGAGCCTCGGAGCTTTCCCCACCCACGTCGCTTCTTGGTACTGGGGTCATGCTCACGTCGGACCCTACTCGGAGGCTGAGTCTACTAGTAGACTACTCCCTCGCCTGGTTCGGCTTTTTCGACCGCACCGGCACATAGTCTGTCTCGGTATACCTCGCGCAGAACGGAGGGATCGCCACTGCGAGCTGCGCCCCAAACAGCATCTCTGTCCGTCCCACAGGCCCTGGAAATAGCAGCATGTAAGTATCCACATGTGGTGAATATCCCCAATCCCGCTGGGTATCGTATCTCTTAGGTCGGAGAAGGGAGGATGGGGGCTGACGTTCATATCTTGGGAAGTCTGTTAGATGCAGGAGTCAACCCGGTGTATGGGCGGTGCATCGGGAACATTTGCGCTACGATTGAGCCGCCAAACGGTGGACCAGGGGAAGAGCTCCAAGGCATGGCGTTGGGCGAGCAGTTTATTTAAGCTGGCCAACTGAGGTCCTCTGTGTATCGTATTGGCGAATTATACAGATCTCTTGTCGCGAGTTTTCATTCTCCGCTTATTTAACGGCGACAATACGTCTATTTCTTGGACACAAATTGTTGACAACTCCCGACTCCGATTTGGAGCGTAGGAGTGCACTTTGCGGGGACTGCGAAAGACGGCCCCCCTCCCTTCTTTATCACTCAGTGATCCAATACACGCGAAAAAGTTAATGTTTGAGACCGTTTGAGATATACATTGGCGAGTCGCGCTGTCTACTGACACATTCATATGTAAATCCAATACAATTGAGATGAAAAAAAAAACAAGTCCTAGGTGCGGCAAAGGAAACAAGGAGTCCAGACATATCAAAATGAGAAAGGATATCGTGTTCGAGGGTGATGATATAGTATATGTATGGCAAGACCGAGGGCAGCAAGTCCAATCCAGCCGTCGATGTCTTCGAGAGCTGATGGCCACAGGTAGATGATGAATGGAGACGAGGGGCAGAGACGCGCTGGAAGAGGTTGTGGGACGAGAACGCTGCCAAGCAAGATAGGATGTGTGGTGAACTGCGGGGGCGGTGTAGTTGAATGGGACCATCGTTGGTGCCTAGGGACTTGACGATGCATATATGCGCGCCTTGCGTGATTCCGCCTTGATGCCTTGGGTTAGTGGGCGATGCAGCTTGTAGTCTCCGGCGCGCGATGTGTTGCGCTTCGGTAACAGAGGACGGTGCCGTGGAGGAGACGGTGCGGGAGATCGTCGAAAAGTGTGCAGGTTAACGACGGGGGCTTGACTGATGCCGAGAGCTGACTGCAAGCCTTCCACGTATGCACTGAGGATGTTCCCGCCAGAGAATACTTTGCGCAGCGCCCGGAGCTGGTATCGTGTTCTAATGGCCACTGCTGAAACGGTCTATTTCATGGTGAGTACGATGCATGTGAGCGCAAGAAATACGAATGAATATACTTACCCGATGCGCCGTTTTGAACAACCGACGAGGAAGACACTGTTGTTCGTTGTCGGCTTGAGGCCTAGGACAGCCCCACAAACATAGAGCGGTTTCGATCCCCTCTTCGTCGGCAACGTCGACTTCAGATGCCGAAGCCACGGCGGACGGGTCTTGTTGTTGAGCAATATCGAGAGACGGTTGTTCCGGCTGCGCATGAGCTTGTTCTGAGACAGTGTCGTTGTCGAAGATGCGTTGAGGGACACTTTGCACGGGGGAAACTTCAACTTGACCGTCGGTCGTAGGTGTTGAGGGCGTAATCTGACACAGAAGGCTGGCGACTGGGAGAAAACGTCAACAATCAGATACAATGCACAGATAAAGCAAAGCCAAACCCTTCTGTAATTGTCCTACCCTGTCCTCATCCTTCTTTTCTCGGCGTAAGATCTGAAGTTCGTCTGCTTTGCTGTGTGACGTCAGGTAAAGATACACGGGAATCACTGGCAGCAGCAAGACGCACCAGAGATAATGAGTGTAGCCTGAGACGACCGCTTCGATAAGTGGACCCAACACTTCGGATAACCAGGTTGCGGCCCGCGATTCGGAGTGCAAGCGCATTATGCCCAAGAACAAATACATCAAGTCGGGCGAGTCGTCTTCATGAATGAAGGTCCAATGAGTGCGGAGAAGAGCATGATACATCTTTGCACATAGCACATGCGTCTTCACGACCTACGGACTGGTGTCAATTTGGCGAGGAGGGAATTCCAAAGACAGCGTACAGGGTAGAGAAACAACGGAATGTTCGACCCAACGATGAACCTATAAGTGAACACCGTGACCGTTAACTCGCCCAGAGCCCGCGGGTTGAGAACCTCCTCCCCCGTGGCGCGTGCACTAAATTGAATCGCGGCAAGGTGCTGAGGGAAGTCGGGGTGGACTTGGCGAGTTGCGTTATGGACGGCGCGTTTGATATATGTATCGAAGTCGGGCATCGTTGCGGGCAGAAGCAAGTGCGTGTAATTGAACGTCGAGGTCAAGGTCAGAAGCAAAGAAGAATGGAGTTTGCGGAGTCTGATGGCCAGATAATATAGCCGCGCAAACTACCCCGCCCTGCATCATACATTCCAAACGTTGAAAGCTTTCGTGTACCGTTTGTGTAACGGTTGTGTTGAAGGATAGGGCCAACCGAGGGCGATTGGGTCACCGGTGTTCGATCCGTACTTCGCCATCCGTACACTGTTTCTTTTTGCATTTTTTTTTTCGTTTGGCCTTGTCCCGGATCCCTGGCACGTCGAGTTCGAGGAAGCATCGCTCAAACGAGGGATTCTATAACTGATGCGGAATTCCCTTGCCTTTGTCTTCACTCCGCCTCCACTCGGTCGCCTCGACAAGCCTGTAAAGACTCGGTCCATTCACAAATCCTGATTCATGTCGTGGATGAATCGGTTCAACTGGGATCTTAAAATCCGTATCTTAATGTAATACACATGAGATTGAGTATACAAAATGGGACTGCGTGTCAAAGAATTGTCCTCACGGGGTCGTGTATGGCGATGTAATGCCTGCGCATAACCTGGAAAACGTCTTCACCACGGCGTTTGCTTATCCCTGTCAGTCAGTGGAACATACTACCTCGAATCTCGTCAGTGATTCGGTGGGACCAAACAGCAGACACTCACATTAACAGACATAATCTGCGTCTGAGTCACATTTCCCTCTTCATCCTTGTCCACTTGAAATATATGCTGGACTGCTGTGCCGACAGGGATGAACATCCGACCAGGGAGAGCGAGCTGTGAGATGAGGGGTTCGGGGATGGTCGGGGCAGCGGCACCGACATGAATTGCGTCGAAGGGGCCTGTTAGAGATTGTCAGCGAAATGCATGCCTAGAACGAGACGTACTTACCCTCGGTTGAGTACCCTTTAATAGTAGATATCATCAGTAGAGTGAAGGACAAAAGATTCGAAAAAACCATTACCCTGTCTTCCATCCCCCGCATGCACCTCAATCAGCCCCTTCTCCACCGCCAACCTCGTCCTCTCCTCCTTCTTCAAGTTCTCAAGCGACCAATCCACCAACTCGGGAATATGGTCGATCGCTACAACCTTTCCTGTCTTCCGCCCCTCCTCGGCAGCCGATGGAGGAGAAACCAGATGATGAAGCACCGCACAAAGATACCCCGACCCGCTTCCAACATCAAGCACCCTCGCACCCGGGCGCAAGAACGGCAGAAGATGGTCGATAGCATACGCGTGCATATGCGGGGCGCTTATAGTCGCACCATGGCCGATTGACCTTTTATATTCAAGCCAATTCATTCATCTCGAGAACTACCCGATAGAAGGAACGAAGACCCAACTGCGGAGAGTCATTATATGCGGAGGACTTGTCCAGCACAAAGTGGGCGCGGTCGACAGATTCCATCGCCTGGAAGAGGCATTAGAATAGGTACTGCGTAGATTCGTGGTCGTTGTCCAAGAGCGACAGACATGCGAGATACGGTCGTGTTGCCCTTCATTCAAGCCTAGGATCTTGGATTTCATGAGGTTCTCAATGAGTTCACGGTTAGTTTTGCCGCTGCAGCGCCAGGCCATTGTTGGCGGAAGTTGGAGGATGAAGTCAAGTAGAAGGTAAGAGCGAATCTCATCGTGACGTTTGCCTGGAAAACGAACTGCGAAATTTCACACCAGGCAGCCAAATTGAGCTTCAAGCTTCAAGAACGATTTGACTATATGGTGTGCTACATTCATACAAAAAGTATCATAGCGACTAGTAGTGGATACAAGAATTGGGAACGAGATGGCAAAAAGATAAATGGTGGAATCTGTAGATCAAGCTATCGGTCTGGGAGATCTCTCTCCGCCTTCAAGCTTCAAGCTTCAAGCGTCAAAAAGATAGAACGAAGAAAGAAGAGTTGAAACCGTTCACGAATCAACCTGCATGGCCTCCCCAACATCAGCCAGCCTCCCAGGCTGACTAGCCCGACTCTTTCTCCTGGCGTAATACTCACTCTGCCTCGCCCGCTTCTTCGCATCCAACACCACCCCCATCCCACCCGAAGGCCCCCCAGCATTCTTCATCCCCGCAAAACTCCCCCTCTGCGCCTTCGCCCCGAGACTCGAGCGTGTTCGCCCGCCGCCAAAGCTCTTCCGCGACGACGCCACAGAAGCAGCGGAAGCAATCGACGACCCAGACGCAACCCGCTGCGATGCTAGCTTCGCGATGACGCGAGACCGCGAGATACGCGGTTTGCGCGCGGGGAGGAGTTTGCCTTTGCCGCGAGCTGTGCCAGTAGTTGAAGAAGCCGCCGCGGGAGTAGTGGCGACGACATCCGTCGCGCTCGAACCATCCTGCTGCTTCTCCTGCACGGCGGCCAGCGCCCCAGGCGAAGGCGACCCATTCATCTTAGCCAGCGAACTCGCCGTCGGCGCAAGAAGTCTCGAAGAAGGCCGTCCCCCAGTCCCAGTTTTCCTTTGAGAATCCACAGTCGAGCTCGGGGTACTGGATTTGCTTGCTGATGAAGAGATGCTTCCACGCGTACCGAGCGACCCAACGCGCAACGAACTGCGTGTTCCCATCGACCCCGCAGCGGATGATGTACGCGTCCCAACGGAGGACGCACCCGCGATGGAGGAGTTCCTTGTCCGCACAGACGACGCTGTGGATTTAGACGATGCAGTCGCGGAGGGTGCAAATGAGGACGGCAACGGCGAGCGAGCGCGACCAGCCGCGGTGCTTCGTGCGCTGACGACGCTCCGAAGTGAGGGAGGCCGCAGGCTCTGATTGGCGGCGTTATTCGCGCTGGGAGCTGGGGGTGGGCCCATGGACCCGGTCTTTGCGACATTGGCCTTCCCTGCCGGCTTCACTGGCTCTGTCTTCGACGTGCTGGCGGCGGGAGCTTTCGGTGCTGGTGCGGCAGCTTTCTTGCCACCGCCCCAGACACCCTGGACAAGCTTCGCAGCACCCGCAAAGAATCCAAACCTTCCGCGGGAAGCTGAGGGTTTAGGTTTAACTAACAAGTCGTCCGTTACTCGTAGATGACCATGAAATGAGAAAAACTTACCCAAAACTCCAGCACCGCTGACACGTCCACTGACTCGTCGTCCGCCAGCAGCAGCGCTGCTCCTCCTTCGAGCGCGACTAAGTTCCAACTTCCTCCGAACAGCTTCTTTCTCCCTCTCCTTCTGTTTTGCCTCAGCTTCCGCGGCTGCAGGTACATTGGCTTTACCATCCCCGCCAGCATCATCCACACGTACACGTTTTCCTTGTCGCGGGCCATCCTCCTCCGCAGCCGTAGCCGCCCCAGGCCTCATACTAACCGCACTCGACTTCCTCTTCAACCCCTCCTTCCTTGCCGCCGCATCCGCAATACTCTCCATCCGCCCAAACATCTGATCATGTGCCTTATCAAACCTTCCTGCGGCTTTATTGTTCCCGCTCTTACTCGCGCTCCCGGGCAGTGGGCGTATAACGCGAGCCGGGGGCGTCGGCGGCACCCCACCCTCACCAAACACGCGCCGGTTCATCTCTTCCATGACTTGCGCCGCCACGCGCGCTTTGTTCGCCGCGTCTGTGGTGCTTGGACTGGCGGGCATCGCGAAGCTGAATGTAGCGGGCCCAGGGGAAGGCGACCCGAATACAAATGCCGGTTTGGGGATCTTGCTTGGGCTGGGAGTCGCCGGGGCGTCGAATGCGCCGGGCATGGGGGCGTCGTCGTCGACGTCTACCGCTGGGGCGAGACCATGCATGCTCGTGCTCGCTTCGATGCTCATGCGACGCTCAGTGTCGTCAACGGGTGGGGAAGCAGGGAGTGCGGGGTAAATAGACGCGGGGAACGCCACCAGAGGAGTCGTAGGACTTCCCAGGTCTAGGTCAAATGTTGTTTTAAATGGCTTGAGGTTCGGCGTGTCCCCGACCGGCGGCATGCTGTTGTTGATGCTCGACGCAGCAGTTGCGGTATTGACCGAGTTGCCGAAGGAAACGAGGCGAATGGTGGTACTGGGGCCCTGCTTACTTGGTGTTCGAGGCGCGAGACCGAGACTGAGGCGAGCGTTGACAGGCGCGGGGACGCCGGGACGCAGAGTGTGTCCTGGCAGCGGCGCTGTGCCGAGGTTGGGATTGAGATTGGCTGCCACGGTGGCGGGGTCGGTGGTGTCGAAAGTGAAGTGGTCTGTTTGAAGATCGGTGAGGGATGGTGGCGGGAGCGCGTCGTAGGGAATCGAGTGTTTGGACAGGTCGTCCGATGCCGGTGGGAGGGGGAATGAGGATAGAAGCTTGGATGAAGCTCGGGACGAGGTTGTTTCGGCTGTGGCACTTGTGGCATGGCGTTTAAGGCCGAGAGAAGTGGCAAGGGCTCTGATGGATGAGCTGACAGTTAGCGTTGCTGTATGATAGACAAAGGTTAACAAAGTAACAAAGAGAGAGAAAGAAATTGACGTACACTTGGAGCCAACACTGCCCGTACCAAACTCACCCGCGAGGGTAAAATTGCTCTTGAGGGACGAAAGAGTCCCTTGTGAACTGCCTCCTTGCGATGATGAACTGTCCTCCGATTCCTCCATGATACTGTCCATCACCACCTCCCACTGAGAACTTGGCCTGGGATTAAATGCCTTCTCTAGTGTAGATTCTTCATCGCACTCGGCGTCATCGGCTGGGAGTGGCTCGTTCTCCTGCTCGCTACGAATTGCGACGCTAAGTGGATTGTCATTTGGCAGAGTCTTTGCATGGCTCTTGAGGCGTTCGACAAGCTCTACGTTCTTCCCGTTTGCTTTAATGGAATGTGTTTTGCAGAGTTTCACTAGCTGATCCCGCTTGAGCGAATGGAGAGCTGGTGAGTTGAATAAGATTTGCGTTGTGGTCGACATATTGGTGTTCAGTTCGAAGGACTGTTAGACAGCGAATAAGCACCCGTTATTTCCAGATAGTTTCTACTGACTGTCTTGTCGTTGGACGACCTGCGGGCATTCGAAGGACCGACGAAGGTGGCAAAAGGGAGAAAGTAAACTTGAGTCACGTGTTCGCGACGCGTTGATCATGTGCCTTGTTGCCGATGCCGTCATCGATCTCGAACTTTTGAGTCTTTTCTTCCAGACATGATCCAACTCAACGCTATCACTGTCGATTCTGTGCATGCAAAATATTCCGTCATGGTTTTCGGACGCAACTTCAAAGTCTCCACGTCCGAGTCCACCCAACACAGCCCTTGGTGGCTTGTTAGAAATTCCCAACTGTAACCTTCGTCAAACCATCGCAGAATTCGGTCAGGAGGAAAGCCAAAAATTGCCGGGCTCGAATTGTCTTGGAATGCAGGGATCTGCTACGCAAGGAATTGGGTCAATTTTCACCTCCTGCTCACTCACTGGAATACATCGGCGAATTGGCTTCCTCGTGGCCTCAAAAAAATAGCAACGACGTAGAAAAACATTGAAAAAACATCGTCATCACCAGAGCGCACTGTCATCCGTTCAAGAGCCAGCCGAAGTCGACGGACCACATCGCTTACTTGCGCCAGGGAACTCCTTCCAGACTTTTCGCACAGTGTATCGACAACTGCACCGCTACACACTACCCACTGCCCCTTCTATCTGACTGTTAAAATTTTCCACTGAGTGTGCTGACTGGTTCAATCTGCCAGGACCATCATTTGCGGCGCTCGATCATGCAACGCCCGATTTGGATAGGGCGCGTCCCTAGCTTCCGCTTTCTGAACTTGCTCTCGACAACGACTTTTCTAAAGGGGCCACCCATCCTAATGCCTCCTCCAGCGCGTTGTTGGACAAGTTCCTCCGCATACAATGGATCCCCGCAGTTGGGTCTTGTTCGTCGGACGTTCATCCCTGTCGGCACAGCGGTACAGCATATATTTCAAGTGGACAAGGATGAAGAGGGAAAAGTGACTCAGACGCAGATTATGTCTGTTAATGTGAGTGTCCACTGCGTGGCCCCACCGCATCACTGACGAAATCTGAGGTAGTATGTTCCACTGACTGACAGGGATAAGCAAACGCCGTGGTGAAGACGTCTTCCAGGTTGTGCGCAAACATATTTCATCGACATACACGACTCCGTGAGAACAATTCTTTAACGCACAGTCCCATTTTGTATACTCAATCTCATGTGTATTACATTAAGAGACAGAGTTTAAGATCCCAATTGAATCGATCCGTCAGATGAATCGGGATTCGTGAATGGACCAGTGCGACGCACATCGAGTGATGAAAGTCTTCTCGAGGTGAATGAGTGGAGCCTGGATGAAGGCAAAGGCAATCTAAACCAGTTGCAAATCGCAAAACAGTCGATGTGTCAGCCGGGAGAAGGCAAACAAAAGAAAAGCAAAAAAGAAATGCTGTAACTGAAGGCGACGAGGCCAGGATCGAACACCGGTGACCCAATCGCCCTCGGTACGTCCCGCCGATCTGAATACACAACCGTTACGCGACAGGTTCACGAAACTCTCAACATGTTGTATGTATCAGGGTCGGGTGGTGTGGAAAGTGACCGCCACAGGGTGGTTTGCGCGGCTATATAATACGGCCATCAGAGCGCAAACTCTATTCTTCTTTGCTTCTGACCTTGACCTCGACGTTCAATTACTTCCGCCCGCAACAATGCCCGGTTTCGATACATATATCAAACGCGCCGTCCACACCACAACTCGCCAAGTCAACCCCGACTTCCCTCAGCACCTCGCCGCCATTCAACTTAGTGCACGCACGGGAGAGGAGGTTCTCGACTCGCGGGCACTGGGCGAGTTAACGGTCGAGGTGTTCACTTATAGGTTTGTCGTTGGGTCGAACATCCCGTTGTTTCTCTACCCTGTACGCTGTCTTCGGAATCCTCTCCTCGCCGAATTGACACCAGTCGGTAGGTCGTGAAGACGCATGTGCTGTGTGCGAAACTGTACCAGGCTCTACTCCGCACCCATTGGACGTTTATTCATGAAGACGATTCGCCTGATCTGCTGTATCTCTTCTTGGGCGTAATGCGCTTGCACTCCGAATCGCGCGCCGCAACCTGGTTATCTGAAGTTTTGGGTCCACTCATCAAAGCGGTCGTCTCAGGCTACAATCAGTATCACTGGTGCGCCTTGCTGCTGATTCCCGTGCATCTGTACCTGACTTTGCACAGCAACGCAGACCAATTCCAGATCTTGCGCCGACGAAAGAAGGATGAGGACAGGGTAGAACAGTTACAGAAGGGTCTCGCTTATGCTTTACCTGTGCCTTGTATCTGATTGTTGACGTTTTCTCCCAGTCGCCAGCCTTCTGTGTCAGATTACGCCCTCAACACCTACGACCGAAGGTCAAGTCGAAGTTTCCCCCGTGCAAAGTGTCCCTCAACGCATCTTCGACAATGACACTGTCCCAGAACAAGCTCATGCGCAGCCGGAACAACCGTCTCAAGATATTGCTCAACAACAAGACCCGTCCGCCGTGGCTTCGGCATCTGAGGTCGACGTTGCCGACGAAGAGGAGATCGAAAACGCTCTACGGCTGCGGGACTGTCCCAGGCTTCAAGCCGACAACGACCAGCAGTCTCTCCCTCGTCGGTTGTTTAAAACGGCGCATCGGGTAAGTATATTCCTTCGTATTACTTGCGCTCATATGCATCCCACTTACAATGAAATAGACCGTTTCAGCAGTGGCCATTAGAACACGATACCAGCTCCGGGCGGTGCGCACAGTATTCTCTGGCGGGGACATCCTCGGTTCATACGTCGAAGGCTTGCAGTCAGCTCTCGGCATCGGTCAAGCCCCGGTCGTCAACCCGCAAAGTTTTCGACGATCTCCTGCACCGTCTCCTCCACGGCACCGTCCTCTGTTACCCAAGCGCAATATATCACGCGCCGGAGACTACAAGCTGCATCGCCCGCCTACCCAAGGCATCAAGGCGGAATCCCGCAAGGCGCGCATATACGCATCGTCAAGAGCTTAGATGTCCTCAATAGCCCTATTCAAGTCGAACACCCCTGCAGTTCACCACACATCCTATTTTGCTTGGCAGCGTTCTCTTCCCGCAACCTCTTCCAGCGCGTCTCTGCCCCTCGTCTCCATTCATCATCTACCAGTGGCCATCAGCTCTTGAAGACATCGACGGCTGGATTGGAAATGAATTTCTCTCCCTTTGGCTTTGCCATACACATACCATACTATACCACGACCTTCGGACGCGATGTCCTTTCTCATTTTGATATGTCTGGACTTGTAAATTTTTGTAGTAATTCTTTCGCGTGTATTGGATCGCTGAATACGATTGTACGGAATGAACAAGATGTGCACTACTACGCTTCAAATCAGTAAGGAAGCACTTTGCGTATAAATCGGATGGCCAACGTATGGACGGGCTCAGGGTACCGGTGCGAGTTGTCAACAGGTTGTGTGCAATGCTCACTGGCAACAAACAGACTCGTATTGTCGCTGCTAAATTTGGAGAGTCTGTACCAAGGTGGGCAAGAGTTGCGGTACGCGACAGGTAGGCTTCCTTTGGCGATTGACAAACGTACAATGAAGGGATTATGAACAAAAAGACTTCGTTAACACTTTTGTGCACCATCTTCCGTCCAACTGCCGAAGCAGAGAACTCAAGAGCCTACATATATGCACCAAGGGAATGCCGGAGTTCAGCTGGTAGCGCGCCATTACGCGGCCCAAGTCGACATTACAACTGTGTTGATTTGCCTCCTGATGACCTGGATTATGTCCTGTGTTCCGCACAACTGGGAGCCCCTTTCCACTCATGTTTGCCTGGGTTTGCAATTGGTCACCTCATGAAATGCACGAACTGCCCTATAGCCCGAGAAGTGTTTCTGGATAATAGACAGATGTTCGCAATTAAGTACCTAAGAAATTAGTGATTACCATAGTTTCTCAAGCTCGAGATCTGTACTAGGTCAAATGCCACTGGTCGCCTCAGTGTAACAATGTCGGCCTCGAAGTCCTGGCAGTATGGGCGACATGCTTGTCGGCAGGAGTAGAATTTCAGTTCAATTCATGAGCTGTTTCTTTTTTTCTTTCTGGCGCGCAAGTATCCTATAATTTTGTGCGAAGGCAGTAAGTAAACGCATACAAGTTGCAATTTGGAGATAAATTATTGCCTTTCCTGGCCATATCGATCTACACTGATGCCATCAATTTCTCAAGGTCACGCCGAAGTCAGGCTACCGTGATCCCCTTCTCTAACTTTTGAACGCCACGACCTGCAGTGTGCACGTAGACTTTCGGATTCTCTCGCTCGCCCGGTCCCGTTCTTCGCCAACATGGTCGCCTTAGATCACCTTCAGTACTCCATCAAGTCAGCTATCCTCGTCACGAAACCAGACTCCGACTCGGACTTTCATCGCCACTGGCACATCCTGGGCCTTGCTCCTGCTCTTTGAGTCGCAACGGAAGAGTCGCTGCACGACTGGAATGCTCAAGGCTAAATTACCATGGATCAACTCACTACTGACTACTTCAAAGACAACCGCATACACTCAGCACTGGCGTCTTCGAGGGGTAAGGTAACTGGATATTTGCACCAACAAGTCTCTGACCGCTCAAATGTAGCCCGTGCGCACGCATGTTTTTTCCTGCAAGACATTGAAACCTATGCTTTTGAGCGAGTTTGCGTTTCTAAACAATGCTCACCCTATGGATACTAACTATACTCTCGTGGGGGCCATGAGCGAGATTCTGCCTCGTCATGTCGAACCTTGGCTTCTTCAAGCTTTCGGACCTATCATCGATGCAGCAGTGAACCTCTATCCGAGTCATTTGAAGTATGGTTTCTCGGCTTCGGAATTGTTCAGAATGTCGATATGCAGTTCGAAATCCAACGACGGAAAGCTACCCTCCAAGCACAATCTATTGCCAGGTAAAAAGCTTCTCATTTTGCTTCTTCCACGACGGCTCACACATCATTCATTTCTGTTCAGTCATCTCGCTTCTTACATCCACCTATCCTGCGCCCGAAGCCTTTTCCGTACGTTGTACCCAACTCGCACAATGTAACGCGTGCTAACGCCTTTTTCATAGGATGAATATGAAGTGGAGTATTTGCTCGTGCCGCCTGTACCGACATCGCCCCTTGCTACGGTTGCTCTCCCTGAAACCACAAGTGCTGCAACGTTATATCAAATCGCCTCTGCTCACGCCGCGAGTCTGGAAGTCAACCAAGAAGAGTCTCTAGCCAACCTGAAAACGCGGCAAAATCCCAAGCGTGTTACTGCTTGTCGCCGTTTCTCGCCTTTACGTCTGACAAGGAAGGCGTCCAGAGGCGTTCGAAAGGTCCGCATCGCTTTCAGCTCAATGAACCTGAGCTCACATAGTAAGGCAGGTTGTTTCCGCGCTCTACAGCCAAGGGAGCTCCGAAGTGCAAGCCTTTCGTCGCGCGTTCTACGCAAGTCGCAAAAACCCCTTCGTCGAAGGATTTACCTCTGCGCTAAGCCTGAACAAGGACGAACTCGAGTTCCTCACAAGGCCTTCCCGTCGTCAATCTCCCCCCGGCCCTGACGAAGACGACGACCATCCATCAAGTTTGTTCCGCCGCTCTCCTGGCCCATCTCCTCCTCGACGCCGTTTTCTCCTCCCGCCCACCACTCACGGTTCCTTGTTCAAGCCTTCGGTTCGGTACTGGATTGGCCGTCGGAAGGCTTGGATCTACAATCAACCACCCTAGTATACACCCCCCATGTATCAATACTACTCCTACAACTAGATTCCGCTTTGCACACATACCCCACGTTGTATCAAGACATTTGTAACCCATTGTATCCTCCACATTCTACGCATCTTCACAATGTATACCACTTGCTATAGCCTGTACAGAACGATAGAGTCATTTCATTCAATGTAATACTATATGTACCCAGAATCAATCAGATGGTATTCTTCAGTCTTATGGTGCATCTAACCTCTGAAACAAGGTTGTCAAGAGAAGCTACGAATTCTCGGGAGACCGACAAACGCACACGGTGAAGAGAGTTCTCAGCAAATGTTGAGCTTGTGATTGAATACAGTAGTTCATACAGTCATACACATAGTATTATACTTGGCTTTCTAGCATAAAGATACGATCTAGTAATGGCAACATTCATGCAGAACACGATTGCATCGCAGCCAAAGTGCGCTCCCAGGAGTCCTCGATGATATCGTACAACTGCGCGTCGACGACACCGAGTGCGCAGGCATTGCGCCACAGGCCATGTATTTTGCTCGCGTGCGTTGCGAGTTGGAGGAGATCGGATGCGCATGGAGGGGCGAGAGCGGCGAGGAATGAGGGGGAGTGCTGGGTATACAGATATCCGTGCAGAAGGGTGAATGTTTCGGGGGATGGGATGCGGAGGGGGACGACGGGGACCGCCGCGTGCGAGGCAGAGGTAGAAGGGTGCGAGGGCGCAAATGGGGGGAGGTTGGCGCAGTGCGCGCGGAGGACAATGTCGTGGATGGGGAAGAGGCCGACGTGTCGTTTCGTGCCAAAGGCGACGGGTGCGTCAGTGTAGACGGCTAGCATGTGCGTGGGGCACGCGGCGGCGACGGTGTCGTTCATGAGGATTTGGAGTTCTTTGGGGAGAACGCTGCTGGACGCGGTGGTCTGAACGGCTTTCAGAGCGGCGCACATGCTATCAGAAAATGCGTCAGGACTCGGGATGCAAAGTACGAGATCAAAGAAAAGACTAACCTCGGCGCGCTCAAAGGCAGACGATCGCGGAGATACTCTGCAGGGATGCCTGCGAGGTCTGGGTACGCTTCAACGAGTAAAGACGCGTCTACTTCGCCCAGCACCGGTCTAGGAAGTGTGCGGGGAAGGCTGATTCTGGTGGGCGAAGTGGGAGTAGTCGCCAGGTTGCTATTGGCGTTGTATTTCGTCGCGAGGGGGATGCGACGTTTCTGAGCGACAACACGGGCTTTGGTAGCGCATTCACGTTTGTTGGGGTTGCAAGTATTCTGCTGCGAGCGGCGCAACGAAGGCCGAGAAATCTCGGTGGTGCGACGGGCAGAGGAGGTGGTGGTGGTGAATGAAGTAAGTGCAGGCATTTTGTGTAGTAGGCAGTAATTGTTCGCTGGAGGAATGGGAGATGCGGCGGCGGGATAGTGAGTTCATCTTCGCAACTGGCTTCGAATTTATAGAGAATGAAAGGGATCCAATCCAACAACGCAATTACTTTCACAAAGACCGATTGCTGCGTTTTTGCCTTTTATGGTAACTCTTTGTAAAAATACTCTTTGTGGGCGTTTGTTTAGTGCATTGTACACCAATTTAGAATTGGTGTTGAGGCGGATTTGAAAAGAGACTATCGGCACTGGGCATCGCTCTGGTAGGCTCATTCAATGGCACTAGATTTTTTACGGCATTCCTACCGTTTGCCAAGTTCGGAGGTAAGGCAAGTAAAATAAATTTCATTCGGAGCGGAACCGCGTTTTCACCCAACTCATTGAGTGCGACTGCGGTCTCCAGTCTCGAGAGTTGAGCCCCCGCGCCGTATGAACGCGTCGAGAGACGGCGAGCATTGTCGGCTGCAGCCATTCCCCGGCCGCGGCGGACAAGGGAATCGTGGATCGGTATACTTCAGATACTGCTTACCGCAGTATAAGAAGGTCGGCTAGACTTGGACATGTACAATAACGAGATGCCGGTACATGCTTCCTCCCTATAGGTCATCCTTCTTCAGTAATACTCTGAATACTATTAACAGACGCTCGACCGCAGCCTTCTTCAGTCATATAACAGACGCTCAACCGTTGGAAGAAAGTTGTATGTGTGGTGCTGCGGACGATGGAAACGATCTCAGTATGAATCGATGACCGCGATCCAGTACGGTCTAGACAGAAGAAAAACTTGCGAGAATCGCGGTTTGTGGTGGGATTGGCGATGTCGCTCCATTGAGTTTGGCAGCGGGGAGGATTGAATGAAATACCACGGTCTGGGAGGGAAAGCCAATGGTGGTAAAATTCGCGATGGAACGCGACGAGCGTGAGCCTCTGAGATCGGTGACTTGACTGGAGAATGTCCACCGTCCCGCAATCTTCATAAAACACCGACTCGGATAGAGTCTGGCGGATAAGAGGAAGTAACGTCATATATCATTACACAGAAAGCCTGGCTGAGCGGTTTGCCATTAGGAGCGCCTTGAACCACTGACAGCGCCTTGAACCACTGACATACCTGCCGTCTGACCCGACTGGATGACGTTCTGCATGGATCTATATCTGGGTATGATGCTTTCCTCGCAGAAGAAAAATGGTCAAGAAGTGTAAGAAGCTGTCGGCGGTGGTGTTCCATACTTTGTACAGGCAGTGCAGCTCCCCGGTGAGTATATAATTGGGAACCATGATCAGTCGCACTTTAGAGACACACATGCCTGACCTCGTAGTTCAACTGTTACCTCTGGCTCTGACGCCACTGGCAGGCCTGGTTCCGAACAAGTTACAGCGTTGTTTCGTCTTAATCCTTGCGGTGCTATATTTCGCGATATTCGTGGTCCTGCCCAACCGTCCCAGCATCAGACTACAGATATTGGAGAAAGAAATCTACAGAACCTTGGAGATTCACGCTATGGCTGTTCAAGAGTTAGAGGGGGATCCTTGTTTCGTCGCAGAAGCAAGCTTAACGATAGCACAGTGAGTTAATTGTCGTCGGCGACGATGCCAAGAGTGTAATTGAAGTTTGGTGCCAAAGAATCAAATTGCGAGAATCTGTCCTCCGTGCGAAGGTACTAGGTGGAGAAGACGTGGCTTGGAGAAGATATCCACAATATTTGAGGGGTCTATCTATTCACATTGGGGGATGCCAAAGAGATGCCCAGAAAGTCCGGGCCTTGATGATGGTAAGAGACAACTGTGTTTAGACCTTTGATCGAGGCGTTGACGGAGAGAGACAGACGGTTATAGAATCCGGTCGACAGAGGAAGTACACGGAAGATATCGCGCAGCGGCAGACAATCCTGGAGACAGTGTTTCTCAAGTCCATTCGACGTGGGTGCCTGTTTGGTAGCATCTGCGATTGAAGGAAGTTGACGTTCTCGAAGAACCAGCGGTCCATGTATAGATGGTGAGTTAGAAGGTATCGAGTTCAAAGGAGATGCTGGACGCGAGAGGGGCGCGGCGGAGCGTGATGAGAGAGGCACAGGACTCTGAGTCACGGTGTGAATGGTAGATGTACTAGTTGTAATGGTTTGGGTCAATTCAAGTCAACGAGCTCAGTATGTGCCTCTGCCCGAGGACGAGATTGCACGAAAGACGATGTATGAAGCAGCTCAGAAGCAGCTATAGATCTATGCGGGACCACCGATTCAGAGGGACTTGCTGGCGTAAGACGCTCCTGCTTGGCATACAGAGATGGGGGCCTTGACTTCGGTTAGGATGTGGAATCAGTCCACGAGCCCTGGCATTGAATAGGCAACCTTTGTGTTGGAGGAAAATAGCCAGATTGGGCGACGTGGACGAGTTTGGCATCGGCCATGTTTCCAAACAATCCAGCTGCCTTTCTTGTCCGCTCCTTTGTGCCTTTCACCGATCTAACGTGTAGGGGTGGCCGGCGCTGATCCCAGCCTCGTGTCCTTCCTGACCGTCTTTCTTCTGTTCGCTTCGTTCGCAATGCTCCGCTGCTTCTGCTGTTGCGTATGAGTATCTACTATAGAATTCAACTTTTTTTGCGCTTTACCGCCGACCGCTTCAAATATGCGTCGTCGGAGTTGAATCTGTGCAGAAGCTCCTTTGTGCCTGATCATACCCGGTGCCGCCCTTCAGATATATTAAAGGCATGCAGGAACTGGGGCCCTTCAACGAATCTGCTCGGACCACCATGACTTTCAGTCACCCACAATCGTTTTTGCTCGTCGTTCTTTCAGCTCTTCTCACACTTTCTTTTGCGGAGGCCAAACTAACAGATTGGTCCTCGTTCGATTTACTCCCCTCACTCACCCAGCGATCCAAACTCCATTCTCGGGCGGCTATCGTCTTGCCTGCGGGCTGGGCGACGAAGGGATGCGTCCGAGAGCCGACCTCCGGACGTGCTCTCACTGGTGATCAGTCATATGGGCTGCTCTGTGGTCGGCCGCTGACCCTTTGTAGGCTACTCTTTCACCTCCTCATCAATGACCATCACGTCCTGTGTGGCTAAATGCGAGTCACTGAACTTCAAATATGCCGGCGCTGAATACGCGAGTATGTGTCCCGGGACTGACCCAAACGCTTTGGAATGACGGCATTCAAATAGATGAATGTTATTGCGGCAATTCCTTCCAGGGTGGAGACACAGGGGGAGGTACATTGGACGACGGATCATGCACCATGAATTGCGCGGGTTCGCCTTTCTCTCTCAGCATCTTTTTCCCGGTTTCTAAATTTCTCTTCAGGTGATGCGACACAAAAGTGCGGCGCCGGGTTCAGGCTGTCAGCGTATGTCAAGCAGTCGAACGCTACCGTCGCTCCCGTTCTTCCCACAGGATGGAGTTACACTGGCTGCGTCAGCGAACCAAGCAGTGGGCGCACTCTCACCAACTACTCTTTTACGGACCCCAACATGTCCGTCGACAAGTGTGTTGCAACCTGCAGTAGCAAAGGGTTTCACATCGCTGGGGCTGAATATTCGTGTACGCGTTTCTTCGCCTTCCATCTTGCTTTCCAAAAGTCTGAAGGAATTCATTTTTAGCGGAATGTTATTGCGGGGATTCATTCCAGGGGACGGCTACCGGGGGCGGAGCAAATGCTCCCGATTCTGACTGCTCTATGCCGTGCTCTGGTCCGTCTCATTTCGTTTACAGTGAAATGCTATTGAAATCGAATATCAGGCGAGTCTACTCAGAAATGCGGTGGAGGTAACCGACTCTCGATATACTCCGTGCCTCAAACGACTACACCTTCTGGGCCAACACTTCCCTCCGGGTGGTCGTACGTCTCGTGTATGCAGGAACCCGCGGGTACAGGACGTCTATTCACAGGTCCGCTAATCATCTAAAATCATCGTCTTGTAACTAACAAAAAGACATCGACTCAAAGGCTATTCGTACAGCAGCTCCTCTCTCACAGTTGAATCTTGCATCGGCACATGTAAATCGAGAGGATTTTCGTACGCTGGAATGGAATACGCGAATGAATGCTATTGTGGCACGGGCTACGCTGTAACTCCCGCAGTGAAGGCCACGGAAAGCGAATGCTCGATGGCCTGTGCTGGGTCGGCGTCGGAGAAATGCGGGGCTGGGTTTAGGCTTTCCGTCTACTCCAGCGAGGCGTCCGGGTCAAATAGCAATCTCGTGCTTCCACCGTACTGGGGTAAGACGTCGCAATGTATTGTCGAACCTTCCACCGGTCGTGCATTGTCTGGTCGGTCTTTCTCTCTCTTTGCGTCCCGAGAATGCGAGTATTGAACTGAGTTTACGTTAGGAAATTCCTGGATCGATGGAGGGATGACTATTGAGAAATGTGTTAATTTGTGTGATTCAACTGGTTTCAAGTATGCGGGATTGGAATACGCCGTGAGTCATCGTTCATTGTCTTCTCGAAAGCTTTTCTAAATTCAACGTAACGAAAGAATGAATGCTATTGCGATAACACTATCTCTCTTGCCAACGGCGGTGGCGTGCCCGCAAGTTCGGCCAATGGTCAGTATCCGTGGCTGTTCAGGAAATGTACTCATTACTTGCCACACGTACAGAATGCAATATGAAATGTGCAGGCGAGTGAGCTTTCGGTGTCCCGCTGTCCTACGTACTGACCTCTACATCCTGACAGGCAATTCCGCTCAGATCTGCGGCGCCGGCTATCGCATCACCTTGTACACAAAGGGCGATTCAGCAGCAACCGCCCTCCCCTCCGGATGGTCCCCCTCTATGTGTGCTGTGGACAACCCTTCGCGCATCCTCACGGCATACAAGAGCACCGAAACGGCCCTTACTCCGGCGTTGTGTATAAACAAGTGCGCAGGGCTCGGCTACTCGTTGAGCGGGGTGGAAAATGGGAATGAATGTTTCTGTGGCAATGTGCTGACCAACAACCCTGTCGGAGCCAGGGACAACCAATGTTCGACCCCTTGTAGTGGAGATGCGTCGCAGAATTGTGGTGCTGGATATCGGATGATGATATATCAGAGGGTGATTGGGTTTTGTGGACTATACTGAATTTGGAGCTGACATATACCTGCGCCTCGCAAGGATGCTCTCCCTCCTTCCGGTGCAAATGCATGGGCTCTCAAATCCGGTGGTACCAGTGGCGTGTCCGTACTTTTGATCTATCTCATAGCTGGGGCTGAATCACCCTTAGCGTGATGACCCATGTTGCGGTTGTGAACAACGAGACGGTTCTCGTCATTGATCGCAAAGAGGCTAATCCACTGCTCAACGCTCAATATCTGTAATAATACTTTTCCCACTTCCACCTCATCCGCTGACCATATGTGACAGTCCAGCCTGGGGCGCTGTGTGGAACTTGAACGAAAACTCGGCACGCCCTTTGAACCTCATCACACATTCGTTTTGCTCGGCGGGCAGTTTCTTGGGAAATGGCACTCGTACGAACATACTCTTGTTGTGCAGAGTGGCTAACCGAGTATGATATGCCAGTCGTCAACTTCGGAGGACAGCCGTACACTAGCCGCAATGGCCAAGCTGCGCCCGATGGCCTGCAAGGCGAGCGCATCTCCATCATCGTCGCTGATGATAAGGACCGAAATTGATTGTCGCGTTAGGTATTCGGCTGTATAACGCGTGCCCTGCTTCGGGAACCTGCGATATCTACGAGAACTCCAATGTGCGTCTTCTAAGATGTATCAAGCCCATATCTCACCCCTCTTACCATAGCGAATTCGAATGGCCTCCAACCGATGGTACCCAACGTCAACGCGTCTGCCTGACGGGTCCGCTATCATTCTTGGTGGAGCGCAAACTTCGGGATGGTCGAACAGCGACGATGTGAACAACCCTACATACGAGTTTTACCCCGCTAAAAACGTCGATGGGTACAATGGTATTTCGTTCACATGTTGCAGCGCGTCGCCATCTAATGCACTGCTAAGGTCTCCCTGTGCCATCCAGGTTCTTCAACGACACCCTTCCTCATAATACGGTATGTCGTCGACACTGTTGACCTGGAAATGAACCTGCTAACCACCTCCGAAGTTCCCTCACGTCTAGTGAATACATAATTTTTGTCTCTAAGCTTCCAACATTGATCAATTTCCCAGCTCACTGCCCAGCGGCAAACTCTTCGTTGCAGCTAACAACCAAGCCAGTACGTGAACCGCTGCGTTATGGTGCTTGCGCCTTCATAACCCTTCCTTCAGTGCTCCTTGACTGGCAGACTAACATCGAGACTCGGCTTCCGAATTTCCCGAACGGCCAGAGAGTCGTTTATCCTATGAACGCGGCCGGAGTTCTGCTTCCACTGACACCAGAGAATAATTATACTGTGTGTAATTTCTTTTCCCCGCTAGCTCTGCGATATTGACTTCTGCAAGCCTGAAATCCTGATTTGTGGTGGCTCTCACGTATCGTGCGTTCGATCCAAAGACACTTGCCTTGCATCCAATCTCACTCTGTTTTCAGGGACCAAACCCGTTCCGAAGATCTTGACGCGCAACACGACTATGGTTCAGCACAGTGCTCCCGAATGGTTCTCAATGACGCAGGTATCGCCGCTGGCTGGAAAACCGAATGGATGCCGGAACCTCGACGTCAGCCACCGTTCAACTGCAGCTGCATTCTTACTGACTCTGGCTCGTCTGCTTTCAGTGATGTCTGAAGGGACACTTCTTCCCGATGGCAAGGTTCTCATCATCAATGGATGTCGTACTGGTACTGCCGGTGGGTGTCTGTCCAATTCGAGACCCAATTGTGTTCGCAAACGTCTTTTTGTTCAGGTTATGGTAACTTGCAAAACCGCATTGGCGACAGCAATGCGGACCATCCGACGTTCACGCCGCTGCTTTATGACCCTAGTGCGCCTGTAGGTTCGAGATTCACGAGGGACGGATTACCTACCAGCAATATCGCTCGCATGTACCATTCGATCGCGTATGTTGTCAGCGTTATGACTAGGTTTTCGACTGACCGCGAAGCAGAACGTTGTTGCCTTCGGGAGCCATTATGATCGGTGGATCCAACCCGAACGACGATGTCTCGTACAAGCGTTATGCTTCGGAATATCGGTGTGTATGAACAATTTAATTTTGAACGACGCACTAATCATGATCCTTGTAGGGTCGAATATCTCTATCCTGTTAGTCTTTGTGCCAGCACAATCCTTGACACCGAATTTACCTTGTTTTTTTAGTCGTATATGACGAAACCGAGACCCACATTCGCTGGCCTTCCTTCGAAAATCGCCTATAGTTCCCAATTTGTTCTGAGCATCACCGTTCCCACAGGCGCGCAGAATGTATACGCCATCCTCATGGACTATGGGTATGCTCTTCTTGTCTGCTACTATGCACGGATGCTGACGACTCTGGCACACGCAGTTTCGTCACTCATTCAGTGCACATGGACCAGAAGTTGGTGAAACTCGTCAGCGTCCGGCAGGGCAACCAGTTAACGGTTACTGGCCCGCCGAATGCCAACATCTACTCTCCCGGTCCTGGCTGGGTCATTGTAATGGCGGATGGTGTACCCTCAGTGGCACAGCAGGTCATGATTGGGTCCGGAGGTAATCCGCCTGAAGACCCTGCCGCGATTGCCAAGTGAGTGTATCTTTGGACATGCGTTCATTCGATAATCAACTCGATGTTAGCATGCTCGCCTCGACGCAAAATCCTTCGCCTGACGCCCATTAACCGTGGATTGTAACAATCTAAATGTATACTTTCTTGCTCTTTTGTCACTCCTTAATTATCATGTCTGTGTAGTTAGTAGTAGTATATTATGAATCTTGGGCTGTTCTATGAGTTCCACGGGGCTTCGGGTTTGGGGATAGGATTGCGACGTTGTTGTCTATAGGTACAGAATGGAGAATTGTATTGCTGCAGAATAAAGTACAGTTAAGAATACAGCCTTGATATGTATGTGACGAGCAAGTAATGGATGCCGGTAATAAGATAATTGTAAGTATGGTACGTGCGTGCGAGGGATGGGTTGATAGCATGGAACCTAGGTGCATAGCATGGGCATATGTGCATAATGAATCAAGGGGCAGGTGTGGAAGCTGTGGACGTCGGTTCAGGCGTCGCCGAGCTCGATGCAGCGTCCGAGGGTGGCGTAGAGCTTGGCCGCCTGAGCATGAGATGAGCCTTGCCTTGCGAGATGGCCATCGCAGTAAGCAGAACCTCCCACGCCAGATCGATCATGTCCCACAGCTCGTCAATGAGCACACCCAGGACACAAGCGTTCTGCCACAATCCGTGCACGCTGTTGATATGACGGAGCAGCGCTTGCGCGGTGTACGTCTCGGCTAGGTGCGTGGCAAACGATGGTAGCACTTTGGCGCGCTCGTCGTCGAGAGTCGGCGGGGGAGGGCAGGGGAGGAGGGATTTCAGGAGGTGGTCGGCGCGTTTGGTGTAGAGGAAGGCAGAGAGGAGGTTGAATGTGGGTGGGGAGGGGAGGCAGAGTGGTTGGACTGGGACGACGAGCTGGGTGCGATCGTCTGACAGGTATGTGGGAGGGGATGGGGAGGGCGAGAGCTTGGGGAGGCGTGCACAGTGCAACGAGAGAACAACGCTATGCAAGGGGACCAGTGTCACTTGACGGCGGGCAGTCCCCGGCGCGTCTGACGTGGTGCGGCCGTGGATGGCTAGCATGTGTGTAGGCGGGGGGTAGTCGGAGTGATCATTTACAGTGATAGCTATTTCCTTAGGGAGCGCGTCTTTGGGAGGGTTCGCGACGACGGTGACAGCAGCGCGTAGAAGACTGGATAAGGAATACAAAGCGGTTGAGCAAAGGACAAATATACAGCCAAACAATGACTAACCCAGGGCCCAATTCCTCCATATAGTCCCGAATGTACTCGATGGGGAGGTCTTCAGTCAGTTCGGGGTCGACGTCGACCAGGGCTTTGATGGAGACCTCCGGGAGAACAGGACGAAGGAGGTCCTTGGGAAGTCGGTATGTTTTCGTCGTTCGAGGCTGCGGTTCCGCGTCCACCATCTCGACGTCCATGCTAGTCTGTGGCATCGTCGCGACTTCAAAGTCCAAGGTCGCGGAGTGCGATGTTTTGGTTCGCTTGTACTTTCCCTGCTTTGAGGCATGGGTGGAACCCCGAGCAGCGGTACGCGCTCGGTGGGTGCGCTTGTGGTCATGGAAGCTGGAACGAAGACGAGAACCGATAGATTTGATCGAGTTGTGAGGGTGGAATGCTCTCGGAGGCGCGTTTTCGTTGCGCTTTACTTGTAGGACCATTGGTGCAGGTTGTGAAACGGAGGATGAGAGTGGGGAGAGAACAAGAGAGGGAGAGCTGTACAACTGTCCAGAGTGTAGTCGCAGAACAAGGTCAAGGATCAAGTCTTGTTGTTTGAGTATTTGTTGCGTTCCAGCTAGGCAAATCGCAGAGCAATCGAGCCAATCGACAAAGCAAGTGATGGAAAATTGCCAAATAAGGAAGGTGTTTTAAAATGCGTTTGAATGTAATTTTAGTGGAAATTGACTTCGGTTGATTACCGAATGTCGTATACATAGCCGAAGAAAGCTTGGGAGCCCACAGAACTGGCACAGAAAGGAAAACCTCCAGAAGGGGTACCGAGTGCGCTCATGCGATGACCGTATCTGCAGGTACGAAAGTCAGCAAAACTCCACGGACCGCTCCACGAATATGAAATCGAACCTCGGTAGCAAGGACATATAACCGGACGCTCTGCCCTCTCAAAAGGTATTGCGGAAAAGTTGCCCAGTATGGTTCAGCGTGTCCAAAGATAGATTCCCTGGCGGAGTGGATGGGGCGGCTACAAGCGCGATCCAACAAAAAGAAGCTTGGGGAACCTGGTGATTATACTGTTTCTTGAAGAGTAGGTCGCCTAAGCCGGTCAATTGACGACTCATCGCAGCACAATGGGAGGAGTTGGCCAAAGCACATTGACCTAGGAAGTTTGAAAATACAGAGCTCTACAACACGTCGAAACATGGTTTTGAAGCCCTTGCTGGTACGCGGGGAGAATGGGGGATGGGCTAGGCGACCAGTCGAAGCCAGACGATGAAAGTTTCGATAAAGAGGCAAAGGACAATGCGGGGTTTGAAAATTCACGGGAATCCAGAGAGAAGCCGGCTGCCCCGCCGGCCCGACGATCCGACTCGCGAAGATCCCAACGATGTTCGCGATTTCGTTTTTTTCTGACTTGCTTTTGCCCGCAATGATTCACAGCCAGCCAAGTTTCTCTACAGACGCTTCCTCGTTGGTGTGTGACGCGCAAGATGAGTTCCGCCACCAGCGGAACTACTCTGGGTAATTGGCTGTGTAGCACAATGCAGCAGGCGCAGCAGCGTGATGCATTGCCGCTTTCTTTTCACTCTTACTATCACCACGACGTTTGAAGAGCTCAAAACTTACTATGGCCTTCTGTGAAGTGCCTTCTACTCAACCGGGTAAGGCTCTTGACCGTTTAGAACTTTCAAAATGAGACGACGCTGATGTTGAAGTGAAGTTAACTCTGGAGTGTCCCCTTTGCTGCAACTTCCAGAGGAAATCATCGAGTATATCGCGGAATGTATGCGATACCCTATTTATCCACACTTTGAAGCGACAGAGGTCTTTTTGAACGAAGGTCGTACAGGGTGCGAATCTCTAGATTATTCTTCTTCGATCGATCCAATAATTTGTCCCACTTCCCAGTTTCTCGGCCATTCGGTTCTCTTTGAGTTCATTCTCTCAAGTCTGCAAAGCCATCCGTCCCACGGCGGAGCGTCTCTTGTATCGCGACATACATCTCGACATCGCTGGATGGACGAATCATATCCACAGCTTTGATACTCGGAAGCATCTAATGTGGCCGGCTGGATGTCTGCGGCTGCTACTACGCACTCTTGAAACGCGTGCGGACCTCCTTCGCTTTGTGCGCACTGTCGCCGTTCGATGGTCCGATTGGCCATTTTCATTTGAGGAGATCACAGCCAAATTGCGGTTTCTCCAATCGTGTGAAGGATTATACAGCCTGTCGTTTTCTATGGTGCCAAATACTCTACTCGAGGCTTCGGAGTCACTCAATTTATCTGTCACCTCTTTTTCTGCGGTGTCCATGGCTTCTGACACTCCCCGCATCATCCAGGCGCTGCCTGCATTGAAGAATCTTCACCTTCATATCCACGGCCAGCCTTCCTTGTATTCCATTCCACCGCATAATATATCCAGCATGCATCTTGCCTTGGTAGGGGATCGTAGGCTTCAAAAACCTCTTCTAAACCTGGCTCTTGCGGTTGCAAGCAATGCGCACAGCCTGTCTCTGGATTCTTTGACAAAGAAGGGGGATCGGGAAGCTCTTTCGATACCGCCGCCTGCGATGCGGTCGTCTGTCGAAAACCTACGCTTGAAGCAGATCGATCCATTTACAATGATCACGAGTGGCCGAGGGAATTATTTCCCGCTCACAACCCTGACGGCTTTACGCCATCTCCACCTCGTGCGGCCTTCACTATTGAAGATGGATGCCTTCAGTGATCTTCCTCCACGGTTGCGCTCGATAGCTTCCTCGGATTACACGTCGAACTCGACAACGCTCTCGGCGGCGCAGAGCAAGACTGAATTTGTGAAATCCGTCGTGGACTGCTTGCACGCGAATTCTGGGGCTGTGAAACTGGCGGCGGTCAAGACGTATGGTGCTATCCCAGATGATCATTGGGAATTGGGTGATTTGACGTCCCTTCAAATGTTGTGCCACGAGCAAAAAGTTCCGTTCATGCAGATTGGTGCTTTCGCCGATATCGAGCCCGAGTTGATGATTTTTCGTAAGTCTTTCGATCTTTCGAGACGGACGTTATATTGATTCGATTCTTTCGTAGTGAAATAGATGTGCGATACAAGTCTACATGGGGGCAAGGCTCACTTGTTAGTGGGAATTCGAGACGAGGGGAACGTGTTGAAGTATGCTCACCGATTGCACTTCTATACTATCTACGGCAGAATAAATTATTGTCTTTTCTTGGGATTGTTGGCTTGCTGCGATACTGTCCTTCAGTGGGGGCGGTATAGTAGTTGTCCGAGTCGGGCGTTAGTGATTTCTCATGCGGCGACGGCATAAATTTCCGAGGGGCGGCAAATTCGCTCGTTTGGGTTGGTTGTGAGCGGTAACTCGGGGGCGACACAAGTGTGGCATTTAGCACGGAGGGTAAATTGCCTCAAGTGACGCCGGATTAGACAACAGAAAAGCCGAATGGGGATGTTTGGTTGTGTTGTGAGCAGCTCTGTTGAACCTGCTCTCGTGAGCCAAAAGCCGGCCTTGCATACAGTTGCATACCTAGCAAAGGGCCTCCTCTTCCGTACATTTACCACCTCCGATCAGACGAGCCAGCTCCATGTCGCCGATTTCATGAACCGACTCAGGAAAACCAGCGAAACTCCAAAGAAAGCAACAGTTTCTACGACAAGCCTTACTAGCAGTCCTCGACCTCTCAGTACCGATGCTCTAGCTGTCCGCCCTCCGCTGCAAGTAATCACTGCCTCTGCGTCATTACCGGCAGACAAGACGGTGCCCATACCACGAACGAGCACGGAGCAGTATTGGGCTGCGCGTGCCTTAAAAGCGGAGACTCTACTTGCAGCGCGGGTCGAGCATCACCGAGAGCTGCGTAGTCTCTCGTTTGTAGAGGAGACAAAACGTGCGGTGAGACTATCTCCGATCCGTTGCTCACTCGAAATTCACGATAATGCTAGAGAGAACGAACCGCGCACGATGCGCGGCATGCCAAACTTGAGAAGCTCGTTGTGAGTTTCGTTCAGCTCATGTTGGGGAAGGGTCTACTGAGACTACATATAGCTTGTGCTACTCGTGATGCTTGCTCTCCTTGTTCTCGCTCTGCTGCATCTAGCCCACAAGTCTACCTCTAAGTCGCGGTCGCGCAAGTTGCCATTCCATTTCACGATCCCCATCTTGTCCCCCTTCACGTCGGTGGTACGAAATTCCCTCACTCTCGTTGCATCACTTTTAATATGATGACTTGGAATCATAGGTCGAACACGAGACATCCGTCGTAGGGACAAAGACACTGACAGCCTTCGCGTTTGTCTTTGCGGGTCTGGCATACTTCACGTTCCGCCACTGGATGGCGCGACGGCGATAGTGAAAGCTACTTGACTTTCACATTCGGGCTTTGCCCATGCTATTTGCGAGAGCCGGATAGCTCGGGCTTTCTGCTCATGCCTCTGCAAGCAGTTCGATGCTGTAGCTCTGGACTTTTGCGGGACCACGTCGATTTGACTATATAGCGCGTCAGGTTTCCTCTTTACAAGGTCAAGTGGAGTATGCCAGGGTCTATTTGGCTTTGTGGCGTCTTCGCACACCTAGCGCTTATAGACATTGCAAGATTCGCAGCTGCGCTGTCTTGAGCGGGCGGTCTGCTTCAGGTTGGCCAGGAAGCCGTCGACTCGCACTGCTACGGTGTACTTGTAACAAACCAGTTTATTTGTGGTGTTGACCGCCTCACATAGAACATGAATTCATGTTTTTACTTCACGAGAACTCAGGACTCAGGTTTCAGGAGCTTGACGGTCGCCATCCATGAACGGTTACTGACCATTTAGTTGGGTGATCTGCATGACGTCATAATGTCACGTGAGTTCGCGCGAACCCACAACTTGAACTGCGTCCACGACCTCGCATTCTGGCCCTTTGCGGCTTTGGCCCTCATACACGACTTCACGCCCCTCAATTACTGTACTTGGCTCGAATCCTTTGCCTCGATTCGTCCAAAGTGTCATCAACGAACCTCTCAAACGTTTAGGGACCCATTAACGACTCGCAACCTGGAATTTACCCTTCACGACTCTTTCTGACGAATATCACTGGCCGATGCCTACTAGAGAGTCATACCAGGCCCGCCGATACGAGCCCGCGCCTCCACACTCCAACTACGACTACGATTCCGACAGTGGACATAGGGATACATATCCCTCAGAATCTGGAAGCCCTGGAAGCCCCGGAACTCACAACGGCCAAGGATTCTATGACCAGAATGTCTACGACCCATACCGTACGCTTTAACCCTACCCTCTGCCTCTGCAATCCGCTCACCTCGTGGCAACAGCACCTCAAGACAGCGATTCCGAATCTTCCGGCGGCCAAGAATACACCTCTACCGCGCACACTTACCCGGAGTACCCCGAGTACCCGACGGGGTCTGGGCAGATACGAGAGGCGTACGCTGCCTGGTCGTCGGACCGACAGATACCTTTGTCAAAGGAAGAGATCGAGGATGTATTCCTCGACCTTGCACAGAAGTTTGGGTTCCAGAAGGACTCGATGCGGAATATGGTGCGTCTTTATTCTTGTGTTTGGACCATACAAATCTTAATGTTCCCCCCAGTTCGACTTTCTCATGCAACTGTTGGACAGCCGAGCATCGCGGATGTCTCCAAATCAGGCACTTCTCACCCTTCACGCGGACTATATTGGGGGACAGCAAGCCAACTATCGAAAGTGGTATTTTGCTGCGCAGCTGGACCTTGACGATGCCGTCGGCAAGACGCAAAATCCTGGCATAAATCGTCTACGCTCAACAAGGCGTCCCAACCGTCGCGCGGCACACGAACGATCCCTCAATAATGCGATGGAGCGTTGGCGCAAAGCTATGAACGATATGAGTCAATACGACCGTCTTCGCCAAATTGCCCTATACTTGCTTTGCTGGGGCGAGGGAGCACAGATTCGTTTTTGCCCCGAAGCGTTGTGCTTTATATTCAAATGTGCCGACGACTATTATCGGTCCCCCCAGTGTCAAAGCAGCATCGATCCCATGCCGGAGGGTCTGTTTCTGCGTTCGGTTGTCAAGCCCTTGTATCGGTTCATTCGAGATCAGGGCTACGAGCTGGTCGATGGAAAGTATGTCAGGCGGGAGAGGGATCACGAAGACATCATAGGTTATGACGACGTGAACCAGCTTTTCTGGTATCCGGAGGGTATCCACAGGATTATACTCACTAACCATGTAACCCCCTTTTCCTTGTCCCAAACATAGTGAATGCTGACGAACCACAGCATCGACTGGTGGATCTGCCTGCTCCGGAACGTTTTCTGGCCTTCGACAGGATAGACTGGAACAGAGTCTTTCGCAAGACATACTACGAGAAGCGGTCATTCGGTCACCTTCTGGTCAACTTCAATCGTATCTGGGTCATCCACGTTTCAATGTACTGGTTCTACACATCATTCAACTCTCCGACTGTGTATGCCTTCAATGGCGTTACATCTCGCGCCATGACTTGGAGCGCCGTCGCTTTGGGTGGCGCTGTAGCCACACTGATTATGATTTTGGCTACCATTGCTGAGTTTTGGTATATCCCACCGACCTGGGCGAATACTTCGCATCTCACCCGAAGACTTCTCTTCCTCCTGGTCACTCTTGGCCTTACCGCTGGCCCCACTTTCTACGTCGCCATTGCTGAATCGCAGGGAAACGCTGGTCAGGTAGCTTTGATCCTCGGCATCGCGCAGTTCTTCATCTCCGTCATCGCCACCCTCCTCTTCGCTATCATGCCCTCCGGCCGCATGTTTGGCGATCGCGTAGCGGGAGCGTCGCGCAAATACCTCGCGAGCCAGACGTTCACGGCAAGCTATCCGGCCCTCAATAAGAAGGCGCGAGCAGCTTCGATCCTCTTGTGGATGCTCGTCTTCGGGTGCAAGTTGACGGAGTCGTACTTCTTCCTCACCCTTTCCCTTCGAGACCCCATCCGCGTTATGGTGGGCATGAAGATCCAGGGGTGCAGGAACAAGTACTTTGGCAACAACCTCTGTCGTAATCACGTCGCTCTTACGCTCACAATCATGTATGTCATGGACCTTGTCCTCTTCTTCCTCGACACGTTCCTGTGGTATGTTATCTGGAATACGATCTTCAGTATTATGAGGTCGTTTTCTTTGGGGCTATCCATATGGACGCCGTGGACGGACATATACAGACGGCTTCCGAAGCGGATATATTCCAAGCTCCTGGCCACGGGCGACATGGAAGTCAAGTACCATCCCAAGGTGTGTCTCATGTTTTCCCGGCGCCTATACCAGTGCTCATTCTTCTATCATCTCATAGGTTCTAGTCTCTCAGATTTGGAATGCTATCATCATCTCGATGTATCGCGAGCACCTCCTCTCCATCGAACACGTACAGAAGCTTCTTTACCATCAGGTGGACACGGGTGACGCTGGCAGGAGGAGTCTGCGGGCTCCGCCTTTCTTCATCAACCAAGGAGACAGCAACTACAAGGGCGAGTTCTTCCCTCCTGGGAGCGAGGCGGAGCGGCGGATCTCGTTCTTCGCGCAGTCGCTCACTACAGCCATTCCTCAGCCTTTACCCGTGGATGCCATGCCTACTTTTACCGTCCTTACGCCGCATTACAGTGAAAAGGTCATTTTTTTTTTCTCGATATGCTTCTCCCGAGCCCTTATCAATATTTCCCGCTACAGATCCTGCTGTCGCTCCGCGAGATTATCCGCGAAGAAGACCAGCACACGCGCGTAACGTTATTGGAGTATTTGAAACAGCTGCATCCGATAGAGTGGGATAATTTCGTCAAGGACACCAAAATTCTAGCCGAGGAGACGGAGATGTTCAATGGACCCAACCCACTTGGTGGAGAGGCCGAGAACAAGCAGGATGATCTTCCATTCTACTTCCTCGGCTTCAAGAGCGCAGCGCCAGAATATACTCTGCGGACCCGTATCTGGGCTTCACTCCGAGCGCAGACGTTGTATCGCACCGTCTCTGGCATGATGAACTACTCCAAAGCCATCAAGCTGTTATACCGCGTGGAGAGTCCGGATGTGGTGCAGACGTTCGGCGGAAACACCGATAGGCTGGAGCGCGAATTGGAAAGTATGGCCCGCCGAAAGTTCAAATTCGTCGTGTCGATGCAGAGGTATTCCAAGTTCAACAAGGAGGAGCACGAGAATGCGGAGTTTCTGTTACGCGCGTACCCCGATCTTCAAATCGCGTACCTGGATGAGGAGCCTGCGAGCAAGGAGGGCGGTGAAGGGCGCATCTTCTCCGCGTTGATTGATGGGCACAGTGAATTTTTGCCTGACAGTGGTCGGCGTAAACCCAAGTTTCGAATCGAACTGCCTGGGAATCCCATTCTCGGCGACGGCAAATCAGACAATCAGAATCATGCCATCGTCTTCTATCGCGGCGAGTACCTACAGCTCATTGATGCCAACCAGGACAATTATCTCGAGGAGTGTCTCAAGATTCGCAATGTTCTCGGAGAATTCGAAGAGTATGCGGTGTCGCACCAGAGTCCCTATGCGCAATGGGGAGCGAAGGAGTTCAACAGGACTCCTGTCGCCATCGTCGGTGCGCGGGAATACATCTTTTCGGAGAACGTTGGAATCTTGGGTGATCTCGCTGCTGGGAAGGAGCAAACGTTTGGAACACTATCGGCGCGCGCCATGGCGTGGATCGGTGGGAAGCTGCATTACGGTCACCCCGATTTCCTTAATGCGTTGTACATGAACACTCGCGGTGGGGTCTCCAAGGCGCAGAAGGGTCTCCACCTCAATGAAGATATCTATGCTGGTATGAACGCCTTTGGTCGTGGTGCTCGCATCAAGCACACGGAATACTATCAGTGCGGCAAGGGTCGTGATCTCGGCTTCGGCACCATCCTTAATTTCACGACGAAGATTGGGACGGGCATGGGGGAGCAGATGCTCAGTCGCGAGTATTACTACCTGGGCACGCAACTACCCATCGACCGGTTTCTGACGTTCTACTATGGTCACCCTGGGTTCCACATCAATAATATGCTCGTCATTCTGTCCGTACAGATCTTCATCCTCACAAGTGAATTTCTTTCGGTATGATATATGGGATGATTCTGACGTTCTTCACTCAAAGTGCTCTTCCTTGGTACACTGAACTCATCGGTTACGATATGTCACTACAATTCGAATAACCAGCTCGTTAGAGGAATGGCGGGGTGTTACAATCTGAGCCCCGTCTTTGACTGGATACACCGATGCATTTTCAGTTTGTTGCTCGTATTCCTGATCGCATTCTTACCATTGTTCCTGCAGGGTCAGTATATTCATCTTAGTTCCTGATGTTGTCCGATCTAACCCGCCACCACAGAACTCGTCGAACGCGGCACGTTGAAAGCCCTTTTCCGACTGGCCAAACAATTTGCCTCCTTCTCCCCCTTCTTTGAGATCTTCTCCACGCAGATCTACACCCACTCCATTCTCAGCAATCTGACCTTCGGTGGCGCACGGTACATTGCTACCGGTCGTGGATTTGCGACGACGAGGCTGAGTTTCAATATACTGTTCTCTCGTTTTGCTGGGCCTAGCATTTATCTTGGTATACGAACGCTGATCATGCTACTCTACGTCTCACTGACGCTATGGACGCCTTACCTAATCTACTTCTGGCTTTCCATCACCGCGTTATGTCTCGCGCCATTTATGTTCAATCCCCATCAGTTCGTATTTTCGGATTTCCTGGTCGATTACAGGTTAGTCTGCTGCACCGTAATTGTAATTAGGGCTGTGACTGACCAGCTGTTCTCAGAGAATATTTGCGGTGGATGTCCCGAGGCAATTCGAGATCGCATGCTAACTCTTGGATCGGTTACTGCCGCCTTTCTCGAACTACCATTACCGGATACAAGAAGAAGAAGCTTGGTCACCCGTCAGAGAAGCTGTCCGGAGATGTACCTCGTGCTAGTTGGCGTGCCGTTCTCTTTTCGGAAATCCTGTGGCCCATCGTCATGGCTGGTATCATGATCATCGCCTACATGTTCGTCAAGGCCTTCCCGGATGCCAATGGCCAATATCCGGCCAATCCCCTCATCCGTATCGCCCTTATCTCGCTCGGACCACTCGTTTGGAACGCGGCAGTGCTACTTGTGCTGTTTTTCGTGTCGTTATTCCTTGGTCCTATCCTCGACACGAATTTCCCCAAATTTGGCTCGGTCATTGCCTCTATCGCACATGTTTTGGGTCTGGTTGGAATGTTAGGTTTCTTCGAATTCTTGGTGAGCTGTTTGCTGTATACACATAATGAATTTGCCTCTCATCGTCGATCCAGTGGTTCCTGGAGCTTTGGGACACTTCTCACGCTGTTCTTGGTCTCGTCACCGTCATCGCCATCCAGCGTGCCGTCCACAAAGTCATGGTCTCTGTATTCTTGTCAAGAGAATTCAAGCATGACGAGACGAACAGAGCCTGGTGGACTGGCAAATGGTATGGTCGTGGCCTCGGGGCGCACGTCATGTCACAGCCTGCTCGAGAATTTATTGTGAAGATTATCGAGATGTCCCTGTGGTGTTCTGACCTTTTGCTGGGGCATCTTCTGCTGTTCTTGCTCACCCCACCGATGCTTGTCCCATGGGCCGATAAGTTCCATGCGACGGCCTTGTGTAAGTTCCTAGTTCATGTTGCGACCGAGAGATGCTCATGTTGGTGCAGTCTGGCTTCAACCCTCGCAACAAATCCGAGCGCCGGTGTATTACAGCAAGCAGAAGAAGCAGCGCCGGTGGATTGTATGTATCTCGGTCATTGAATGGACTGCCCTGACTGACCGCCACCCGCAGATGATCAAGTACGGAATCATATACAGCTTGACAGTTGTATTATTCGTTTGCCTGATAGTGTTGCGTGAGTCACCGCTGTTTTGTTTTTGTTTGCTGTTGGCGCCTACTCACACTGTTTTCCATTCCACCAGCCATTGTTTTCCGACACACTTTACATTCTTCCTGTTCAATTTGCCATACGATCTAAAGGGACTTAATACGATAGACGATTTCATGTAGTATCGGACAACTCACGTACTTATTTATGACCGTCATGAACATATCCATCTGTAGCTTTACCCATTGTTTTTCATGTCTCCCTACGAATTCATACTGTTCAATCATGACTTCGCCAATTTCGGTCCGTCCTGAGTAGAATTCTTCAGGTGACATTCGCCAAGACATTCGCAGGTGTTATGGCCAGTTTGTTTGGAAACATGGCTGGTGCCAAACTCGTCCACCTCACCCGATAAGGCGATTTTCGTCCAACGACGCAAAAGCCGCCATTCACCGTCAGGGCTCGTAGAATCCTCGAAATCCGTCTGTCGTTATGTGCCTATGAACTCCAGGGGCGGGCACCTGCGACCACAACCTAAATCATCCACCCCCTTCGCTAGAGACATGTCGGCCGAAAAGTTGAGGATTCCAATTTTGAAGGTTTAACACTGTTCGATTCCGGAAAATTGGGACAGAGAGATAGGGAGAGACGTCAAGAATATCAGCTATATTGATTAATTTGCGCGGTCACAGTTAAATTCGAGTCCTGAGACAATCTTTTGGAAGTTCAGCCCATCAGTTCAGCTGAACGACGGGATCGAGTTCCTTGAAGATCTAGCGATAGAAAACGCCGGTATTGCCGAGGGCGGCGCAGACAACTTGGTAAAATACCGAATCAGTTTATTTGTGGAGGCAAAGGTATAGGCTGGTTTTACGTACATGTCCGTTAACATGCGGCGTCCGCATCGGAGACCCAGGTAGACGATTTAATTTCTCGCGGGATTTACAACTCAAAGTCTCCTGTATCCTCTTAATATCAGCAATGAAAGACGCAGCTCCAAAACATGTCCTCGTATTTTCCTACTTCACCATATCATGTCGAACCATCCGGTTATGGTTCCCATCCAATTCAACCAGCAGCAGTTCAGGCTCAGTATCAGCCATCTGCTACAGAAAACCCATTTCAAAACCACAATCTTTTGATACCACCCCCACCACCGCCTCGTCGACTACAGAACCAACGATCCACCCCACTTTTTCACGACGCCGGTCGCCATATACCCCAACCCGCACCCTGGCATGAACATGGGTATCGGCCCAGGTCGAGCGAGGGCATGCGAGACCTGGGTCGTTTCACTCAGCATGAGCAAGCCGAGCCCCGTCCACCTGCATACCAGCCTACTCCCAGCCAACTCGCTCACGACGCTGATACTTTCATCCAACCATTTCTTCCACCTTCGGATATTCGCACAGCTTCTACAGGCTCGACGAATGGAATCCCTCTACCACTCTGTATCCCTCAAGTAGCCTCTTCATTCACCTCACCATTTGCCCGGGGATACAACCCGGTGCTGGAAATCTCGGCCGGCATTTCCCAAGACCAACTCCTCGCGTTTATCGACGGATTAAATTTGGCCATGACTGCCAGCCCTCCTCTTCGTGTGGTGGATCTCGCAGGTGAGTATGATCCTTTGCGTCATAGAGTGTTGTATTCTGAAGCAATGATTTTTCGTCGTAGGGTTGGTGATTGGATTCTTGTGAGTGATTAAACAAGGTGGCAAGATAGCACACTCACCATGGATCAGCCCCGATCACTCTGCCATGATCGGCGGAGCGCTCTTGCAGGGCGCTGCGGAGGCAGGCACCCATATTCTGAACAAGACGCTCACCGACCGTTATATGCGTGCAGCGAATCAACGACTGTTCGGTCCCAAGGGTCTCGCTGTCCGAATCTGCACAACGGCAGCGATGCTACACCTCGTCATGCGTACCGAAAAAGCTGCGGGGCCTTCGAGGATGGACAAGATCGGCCGCGGGATTGGAGCTCTTCTCTTAACTTCGCCAATTACGATTCCGTTGAGCGGTCGGATTGTCCGAGCCATTGCGGATAAGGCGCCGAAGGTGGAGGTCGGCGGAAACTCCAGCGGCACCGCAGCGGAGAAGCCAATCATCCCGTTGTCCACTCAGCGCCGTCTCGCCGCATTAGAGGGGCATGCACTTGGTCTCGACTTCAACGTGCCTCCGCCTGTGAAGCCCCATGGTATTATGGATAAACTGGGCTCTTGGAGCGTCGCCTTCGACTCGCGGAATACAAGAAAGAGCGAGAACAAGGCTGAGAAACGACGGCACAGGCTCGCGCGTGTCGAGGAGCAGCTTCGCGTCTTAGGAACCAGCCCTTACGGGCCACCTCCGAGCTCTCTCAGTCCGCCTCAGGGGCCCTATTCTCGGCAAATTAGCCCCGCCGCATTGCCGCAGTACGAGAAAGCACAAACCGGTCGCGACGAGATCAATGTTATGACCAGCCGAGAACGCAAAGATTTGCGTGAGGCGGCACGAGCTGCGAGGGGGCGCGAGAAGGGCCCGGGGTTGCTCAATAATATAATTGGACCCACGGAAAGCAAGCTCGAAAGAAAAGTAGCCAACGCAGATCTGCTTGAATATTGGGCGTCGGACAAGATTCTGTGGATCGTCATCATGAACACCGAAATGGGTAAGAGTATTGCGATTATCAAGATTCTATGTGGGCTAATGATGTTCTCTAGACCACGAAATCGAGGGTGTTCAGCGCGCCGACAGCATGGACAATGAAGAGCACATTGACGACGACATGTTGAAATCTGCACTGATGAGGGAAAAGCATGCGCTGGAGCATGAGCGAGACAGGATGTCTAGCGACCGTTGGGAATATAGTAGACATTAGACGAGTCGTAGATCGAGCTGCTCGAGCAGAGACTGCTAGTGTATACCAATTCCAGAGCCGCTGCTTCTTCTAGAATGTTGATTAGCTCAACTAATGTACATATACCGACTCGTGTAAACCTGCCTTGGATGGACTCTGTGCTGCTGCGAAAATATCTTCGGTGTACTGGCCTGCCAGTTTCCAGCATTGTCTTCTCTCTCTGTCAATGCCTGATCCGAAACGAAGCTGAATGGTTTAACAACATCATGGCTCCAAATCTTTGTGCATCTCGCTGACATGCGTCAATGAGAATGCGCCCTCTGCTTGGTTCGCTGACGCAGCCAGTGTAGCTTCATCCTGTGGGGAGAACGGGAGCGACGGTCGCGTTCGAATGCTTGACATATGTACGCCGACAGGCTGAACCGGCGCCGCACTGTTGTGTCGCATCACCTGAAGCCGAAGTTAAAAATGGATTAAAACGTGTCGAGAAAAGCCGTACCCGCGCAATTCATGGTGTCTGCTCCGTCGTCCAAAGTGCCTCCCCTGTCTCTCCACCCTGGAAGCGATAACATTCGTCTATTTCAACAGTGTCATTCCAAGCGTTTGGTCCGGTCCCGGTATACGTGTTAGCGTATTCAGCGCCGGCATATTCGAAGTTCAGTGTTGAGCCACACAAGATGTGACGGTCATGGATGAGGTGAAAGACTGTGAAAGAGTAGCCTACAAAGGGTCAGCATCCGACCACAGAGCAGTCCGAATAATCAATCACCAGCCGGAGGTGGGCTCTCGAACGCATCCCTTCGTCGACCAGCCCGCTAACAAGACGATAGCTGCATGAGAATGGAGTTTGGAACGCTGGGTGAGTGAGGGGAGTAAATCAAAGGAAGACCAATCTGTTAGTTTGGCTTCCCCAAGAGAAAGTGCAAGAAGAGCTGGAAAAAACGACGAGCAAAAGCGACGGTGGGTGATTGAAAAGCATGGTAGTCCGAGCAGATTCGTTGTAGGTCCCCGGTTCCTGCTTGTTAATATATCTGAGAGGGCGGCAGCGGGTAGGGTCCGACGCATATTTGCAGCGGTGTCGGCGGTAAAGGGTAGAAAAGTGGATTTATATACATAGTAGACACCCATACAAAACAGCAGAAGCAGCGGAGCAAGAACGAAACGAGCAGAAGAAAGACGGTCAAGAAGGACGAGGGGATCAGCGATATTTGTTTGGAAACATGGCGGATGGCAAACTCGTCCACGTCGCCCAATCTGGTAATTTTCCTCCACACCAACACAAAGGTTGCCCATGCAATGCCGGGACTCGTGGACTGATTCCACATTCCAACTGAAGTCAACGCCTCTGTATTCCTTCATACTAAACAGGAAGGTTTTACGCAAGCAAGCGCCTCGCAAGTCAGTAGATTTTGCTATGGTCGACTCACGAGTCATGAGCCATAGCTGCTTCCAAGCTGCTTCATATATCGTCTTTCAAGCCATCTCGTCCTGGCAATGGAGTCTGCTGACTTGGGCTGAGCTAAACCTTTACACGTAGTATACTACATCCAACATTCAAAGTATCCAAACCACTCAGAGTTCTCGAGCACCTCTCGCGTCCAGCGTCTCCTTTGGACTCGATACCTTCTAACTCACCATCTACACATGTATTTCTGGCTCTTCGAGAATGTCAACTCTCATCAATCCCAGATTCTATCAAATTTCCGCCCACCTCGAATGGACTTGAGAAACACTGTCTGAAGGATTGTCTGCCGCTGTGCGATATCTTCTGTGTACTTCTTCTGTCGACTAGCTTCTATCATCGACTTTTTCTCTCCGTCAACGCCTCGATCAAAGGTGTAAACACTGTTGTCTCTTACCATCATCAAGGCTGCGACTTGCTGGGTATCCCTTTGGCATTCGCCGATGTGAATCAATAGACCCCTCAAGTATTGTGGATATCTTCTCCAAGCCACGTCTCCTCCATGTAGTACCCTTGTACGGAGGACAGATTCTCGCAATTTGATTCTTTGGCACCAAGCTTCAATCACACTCGGGACAACTTCGGCAATGATTAACTTACTGTGCTACCCTCAAACTTGCTTCCGCGACGAAACAAGGATCCCCCTCTAGCTCTTGAACCGCCATAGCGTGAATTGCCAAGGTTCTCTCGATTTCCTTCACCAATTTCCGGAGTCTGATGCTGGGACGGTTGGGCAGGACCACGAATACTGCGAAATATAGCACCCCAAGAGTCAAGATGAAACAGCGCTGGATATTGTTCGGAACCAGGCTTGCCAGAGGTGTTAGAGCCAGAGGTAACAGTTGAACAACAAGGTCAGGCATTTGTTTTCTGAATTGCGACTGACCATGTTCCCAGTTATATACTCATTGGGGAGCTGTACTGCCTGTACAAAGTATGTACCGCCGGCTACCGGTCACCGGTTGTTGACAGCTTCTTCCATCTCTCTTCCACAGTAGTGCCACTTTTGCTTCTGCGGGGAAGGCATCATACCCAGATATAGAACCATGCAAATGCAGACCAAGGCGGATGATGCCCGACTACATGAGTCATTCAAGGCGGCAGGTATGTCAGTGGTTCAAGGTGCTCCCTGTTCCTGTACAATGACACACGCCGTTTTACTACGTCTTATCGGCTGGACTATATCGGTGTTCTACGAGATTGCTAGACGGTGGACATTCTCCAGTCAAGTTGCCGAATTCAGAGGTTCACGGTCGTCGCCCTCCGTCGCGACCTTTACCTTCCCTCCCAGACCGCGATTCTGATTCAAATCCTCCCCGCTACCACAAATATGTAGCTGCATCGCCAATTGTTTTACCACAAACCGCGATTATCGGCGATTCAGTCTGTTGACTGTTCAGAATAGGATTCAACAAGGCTGACCTGTAGGGAGGCAGGTACCAACGGTATCTCGTTATCGTTCAGGTCTAGCCGGCCTACTCATACTGCGGCAAGGAGATAGACGCGTGGGGACTTGACTCCCGAGAGAGTACATTGGGTCAGGTGAAAGCGCGTAGCTCGAACGAAATTTATTCTGCCCAGGTCTTGACATATAGTAAAAAAAAATTAGAACAAAAAATCTTGTGCTATTCAATGAAAGGCCGGAGGGGTGCCCAATGCCGATAGCATAAACGAATTGAAACCGCCTAAGTAACAGTACTTTCCAAATTGGTGTACAATGCAAATCAACAAATGCCCACAAAGGATATTTTTACAAAGAGTTACCATAAAAGGCAAAAACGGAGCAATCGGTCTTTGTGAAAGTAATTGCGTTGTTGGATTGGATCCCTTTCATTCTCTATAAATTCGAAGCCAGTTGTGAAGATGAACTCACTATCCCGCCGCCCATTCATCCAGCGAACTCTTACCGCCTGCTGCCCAAAATGCCTGCACTTACTTCTTTCACCACCACCACCTCCTCCGCCCGTCGCACCACCGAGATTTCTCGGCCTTCGTTGCGTCGCTCGCAGCAGAATACTTGCAACCTTAGCAAACGTGAATGCGCTACCAAAGCCCGTGTTGTTGCTCAGAAACGTCGCATTCCCCTCGCGACGAAATACAACGCCGATTCCAACCTGGCGACTACTCCCACTTCGCCCACCAGAATTAGCCTTCCCTGCACACTTCCTAGACCGGTGCTGGGCGAAGTAGACGCGTCTTTGCTCGTTGAAGCATACCCAGACCTCGCAGGCATCCCTGCAGAGTATCTCCGCGATCGCCTGCCTTTGAGCGCACCCAGGTTAGTCTATCTGCATTTACTTCTTTGTCTATTCAAGTCCTGACGCATTTTCTAATAGCATGTGCGCCGCTCTGACAGCCGTGCAGACCACCGCGTCTAGCAGCGTTCTGCCCAAAGAGCTCCAAATCCTCATGAACGACACCGTCGCCGCCGCATGCCCGACGCACATGCTAGCCGTCTACACCGACGCACCCGTCGCCTTTGGCACGAAACGACACGTCAGCCTCTTCCCCATCCACGACATTGTCCTCCGCGCGCACTGCGCCAACCTCCCCGCATTCGCGCCTTCTCACCCTTCTACCTCTGCCTCGCACGCGACCGTCCCCGTCGTCCCCCTCCGCATCCCATCCCCCGAAACATTCACCCTTCTGCACGGATATCTGTATACCCAGCACTCCCCCTCATTCCTCGCAGCGCTCGCCCCTCCGTGTGCATCCGATCTCCTCCAACTCACGACGCATGCGAGCAAAATCCATGGCCTGTGGCGCAATGCCTGCGCACTCGGTGTCGTCGACGCGCCGTTGTACGATATCATCGAGGACTCCTGGGAGCGCACTTTGGCTGCGATGCAGTCGTGTTCCTCGTGAACGTTGCCATTAGATCGTATCTTTATGCTATAAAGCCAAGTATAATACTATGTGTATGACTGTATGAACTACTGTATTCAATGACGAGCTCGACATTTGCTGAGAACCGCCTTTAACGTGTGCGTTCGTTAGTTGCCCAAGAAAACCACCGCTTCAGCTTCTCTTGCCAAGCTAGATTCAGAGGTTGGATGCACCATAAGAGTGAAGAATATCATATGATTGATTCTGGGTATAGTACATTGAATGAAATGACTCCATCGTTCTGTACAGGCTATAGCAAGTGGTATACATTGTGAAGATGCGTAGAATGTGGAGGATACAATGGGTTACAAATGTCTTGATACAACGTGGGGTATGTGTGCAAAGCGGAATCTAGTTGTAGGAGTAGTATTGATACATGGGGGGTGTATAGGGTGGTTGACTGTAGATCCGAGCCTTCCGACGGCCAATCCAGTACCGGACCGACGGCTTGAACGAGGAACCTTGTGTGGTGGGCGGGAGGAGAAAACGGCGTCGAGGAGGAGATGGGCCAGGGGAGCGGCGGAACAAACTTGATGGATGATCGTCGCCTTCGTCAAGGCCGGGGGAGGATTGACGACGGAAAGGTCTTGTGAGGAACTCGAGTTCGTCCTTGTTCAGGCTTAGCGCTGACGCAAATCCTTCGACGAACGGGTTTTTGCGACTTGCATAGAACGCGCGACGAAAGGCTTGCACTTCGAAGCTCCCTTGGCCGTAGAGCGCGGAAACGACCTGCCCTTGCCACGTGAGCCCAGTATCATAGGGTGGAAAGCGATGCGGACCTTCCGAACGCCTCTGGACGCCTTCCTTGCCAGACGTAGAGGCGAGAAACGACGAGAAGCAGAAACACGCTTAGAATTTTGCCGCGTTTTCAAGTTGGCTAGAGGCTCTTCTTGGTCGACTTGCAGACTCGCGGCGTGAGCAGAGGCGGTTTGATATAACGTTGCAGCACTTGTGGTTTCAGGGAGCGCAACCGTAGCAAGGGGCGATGTCGGTACAGGCGGCACGAGCAAATACTCCACTTCATATTCATCCTATGAAAAAGGCGTTAGCACACGTTTCATTGTGTGAGTTGGATACCCCGTACGGAAAAGGCTTCGGGCGCAGAATAGGTGGATGTAAGAAGGGAGACGACTGAGAAGGAATCAATAATGCGTGAGCCGTCATGTAACAAGCCAAATAAGAAGATTTTCACCTGCTGATAAATTGTGCTTCTTCCCGTCGTCGAGTTCAGGGCTGTAAGTATAGACTTTCAGTACATGAACAATCGCCCAGGCGAAGGGACGGCACCGTAGGTAGTCCGTGCACGCATCGACTATGGCAGCAAGTAACGGTCCGTAACTTTGAAGAAACCAGGGTTCGACATGGAGAGGTAGAACAGCGCTCATGGCCCCAATGAAAGTGTATATGGTGTCCGTGGAGTAAGCAGTGACGGAGGAAAACTCGCGCAAGAGCATAGACTCGGATGTCTTGCATGAAATAATGTGGGCGCGCACCGGCTGTTGATTTGGGGGTCAGCGAGTGATTTCAATGCAGCTGCAAACTGTTTGTTTCCCTTACCCCCCGAACACGCCAATGAATACGATTGCGCTGCAGATAGTTGGTTGTCAGCTGGAGAAAGGTAACCTCGCCTTGATCCCGATAGTCGTGCAGCGACTCTTCCGTCGCGATTTGAAGCAGGGGAGCGAGCTCAAGGGTGTGCAGGTAATGGTGGAAATTCGGATTGGCAAAGAGGATGGATGATTGTATGGAGCTTTTGAGGAGAGAATCGAGGGCGACCATTTTCGAAGGGTATAAGTCTTGAGGGGGATTCAGCGTCGCAACTTGAGGTTTGAAGAGGTGGAGGTTGAGGTAAGAAAGTCCTAGAAAGTCGCGGTAGCCTGACTTCGACGTGACCTGACAATGATAATATTGATGGCATCAATGTATAGATCAATTACTGGAAAAGGCAATACTTACTTAGGGTGAGGAGGCGAGGAACAAACTAAGGTAAGCAGTAGAGGAAAGGGGCTCACAGTTGCGCGGAACACAGAACATAATTCAGGTCATCAAGAGGCAAATCAACACAGTTGTAATGTCGACTTGGGCCGCGTAATGGCGCGCTACCAGCTGAACTCCGGCATTCCCTTGGTGCATATATGTAGGCTGTTGAGTTCTCTGCTCCGGCGGTTGGACGGAAGATGGTGCACAACTGTGTGTTAACGAAGTCTTTTTGTTCATGTTCCCCTCAATGTATTTTGATAGCCACTTTAGTACACTCATATATTTTTTTATTGCTCTTCGAAAGCGAAGCAGCAGAACAAATCATTTACTATATTCTACGTCCCACTATGGAATTATAGGAAACTGGATACCATCGTCCTTCTCTTTAACTCGCAAGACCGAATCAAAGCCTCATAACAGACCACACCATGTTCACCCCGAACACCTCTTCTCCATCTCTTCTCCTCTTCAACTCAGCCTTCACCTCAATCGTCCCAGTCGGGAATACCTCCTCCCACATCTCTCACCACGAATCGGGCGAATGACAGAACATATGATGGCCACCACTACAATACCCCGTCTCAATAAACCCCTTGGCCGCCTTTCCGCCATGTGAGCCGAGGATTACGGACCCCGGTGTGGGGGAGAGGAACCCAGCGAGCGTACGCGCGAGTTGGAGCTGTTGGGGTTCGAAGAAGAGGTGGAAGAGGGAGGAGACGTGGATTGCTGAGATGTGGCCAACGAGAGGGGCAAGGGATGTCAGGGAGGACAGTTGCGGAGGCGGGGAGGGGGCAATTGACGAGGATGAGAGCGGGGTGGAGGATTGGAGGAAGTTGGGGTCGAGGGCGTCACCTGCGAGGAAGATGACGGGAAAGGTTTCGGGGGTGGTATTGAAGAGTTCGTGGCCGAGAGCCCGAAATACTGGTAGTAGGAATGAGGAACAGCAGGGTGATATGGTCGAACTGCATACCTGGACGGATCGCTTGCTATCAAATTCTGCACAGGCACTCCGTCGCTAGCACACTTTCTGATGTCAGTTCCGACTAGAGACTTAAATCAAGAGTTGGTTCACGAGACTTGCATGATACTAGGACGGACGTACAGCAACACCCAAGATCGAGAATTATCCCGCCTTTCCTCCCTGAATCAAGGACATGTTCATACATGGGGTAAGTCGAAATCTTTGGCCTGGACGTGGCTGAATACAGGGAACAAAGCTATTCGTCGCGTAGACATACATACTTTGTAAAGAAAATTCGTCGAATGCAAATATGACCATAGAGCTAGGAATAATCGGTGAATTGCAGAAAGCTTTCTTTCTCAGATACTCTTACATCGTAGGCCTTATTCTGAACGGCCATGATATGTTTCTTCAGCGTCTCAGGATCTTTGATACCACTCTGCTCTTTGATGAATTCGAGGTCCTCGTCATCCATCTGAACAAGCACATCAGCTCAACGGAGAACATGAACGGAGCAAATGACTCACTGGATAGAGGCTTTCATCGAGAGGCGGCTTGTACACTTCAAGGGGAGGTTTGGTGAATGCGGCCATGAGAGTTCGGAGTGGTCGATAGTAGACCACAAATATATATAAAAACTTGCAGAATGACGACTGCTAATCACCCAGTCCGACATAGACTTCGTGGAACCCGTTCGGCCCTTTGCGCGCATTTGAATGATTAAGGCGCGCTTCTGATACATCGACAGCGGGACGAAGCAGTAGATACCATTGGAATCGCTTTCTTTGGAAGAAACTGACGTTCGGATTCACTCATGCGAGTGAGCACCTTCGTTATTTTATCGACGGCGACTTGGCGAGCCGACCAATTTGCGCTATTCTCGTTCTCTATTCCACCCCAGAGATAAGGTTGAATAACTGAGCAATGGGGTTATGAGTAGGTCAGGTGCGTGACGTGGGATGAAGTGCTACAATGTTGAAGAACTGGACCCCGAAATGTTGTGAATTAAACCACGGCAGCCGTGCACCTAACAGCCGAGCTCGGTTTCGGGAAGAGTACCAACGAACTGTAAAACAAGTGAGCCGAAGAATTTACGACACATACCATCGCACCTGTGCGAAGCCGTCAAATCCTCAGGTCCGCTCATTTAACATGGTCCCAGCAGCAGAACTTCAGTCAAACGGAATGGACTGCGTTTACGCGCGCCTTGCCCGCTCACGAAGAGCGGAAGAATATCCGCAGTTACAAGGCGATCGATCCGAGCGAGAAGACCTCGCAGGTGAAATGTGGTAGCTTCAAATGCTAGTGTGTTGGGGGCCTCAACCCTGGCCATCGAAGGGATCCGAACCCATCCTGGGGCAAGAGGGCGAGCCGAAGCGAGAGATCCAGAAGAGGCCACGAAAGAGCAGGAGCAACCCGTAGAGGTCGAGAAGTCGAGAGGCGGAATGTGGACTACATCTCGACCGTAACGCGCAAGCAAGGAATGAAGGACATGTGCTCCTATTCGGATTTTGGCTCTCAAGTAAGTACAAAGTCGTCTTGTCGTGGTGCAGTTCAAGACATTTCACAAGCCCCAGCGTTTGTGCCAAACTCTGGCATTGTTGAGGAGTTAAGCATCCGACTCATACAAGTAGAACCTGAACTTGGCTTGCTGTATTGCCACGGTGATCCAGAAGAATGGACGCGATTGTGAGCGTTTTCTGAGCTAGTAGGTACGCGTATACACGAATGGGAGACGCAGGAACGGCCAAGACAAAAAGGGATAATGGCGCAAGACAAGACAAAAGGCGCGCGCTAAACACGCGTACATACAACTATCCTCGTAAGTTTTCTCAAATGCACAACGACAACGTTTCAATGAAGGCCCAACTTCCGCACTCGCGCAGTGGGCGTCCAAGAACAAAAAAAAGAAATATGCATGCATCATAGAGTTTTATGATTAGCCTTGACATAAGAGCAGCATAATCCGACGACGACAAAGCGTATGTATCTACCACAGCAAGAGCGCGTCGGCACCAACCACACCCACACCTCGGAAGCAGGAGGAAGAACAAGTCGTTTAGGCGGTGGTGGGTCTGCATAGGGCGTCAGACCACGGCATGAAGGAAATAGAAACGAGGACTGACTTGTGGTGTGCAGCTTTGATGGCAGCGACCTTTGCCTTTTTTTCTGCGACGCGTTTGGCGAGCATGGCACTGGATGACACGTCCGATATTAGCACACAAGTGTGGGTGAAATAGAGAAGACAAGAAAGACGTACTCGTACTCGGCCTTCTGCTCTTTCTGGTGCTCGGTTCTCCGGCGAACGAGCGACTTGAGGTGCGGCGGCGCTGGAGGCGGGCGGGGGTGACGAGACGCTGAATTTTGGGACTGCAAAGAAAAACTACGTTAGCATTGCGATACAACCAAGACACCAGAAAAAAAAAAAAACTACGCACGCCTTGGTATACCGGCTTCGCTCCCCTCCTTCTTCGGCGTCACCTCCCTCCGCACCACATACTTCCTCACATCATCCTCCTTGTTCAAGTTGAAGAACCTCTTGATCTTCGTCGCCCTCTTCGGCCCAAGACGCTTCGGCAGCACGTTATCCGTCAGCCCAGCGATCTCCCCGTCACCCTGCTTGACGAGGACAACGGAGAGGACAGCGATGTCGGGGCCGACGATGCAGCCGCGGACGGACTTGCGCTTGCGCTCACCGGTGCGGCGGGGGCGGTAGCAGGAGTGGCCGTCGGCGAGGAGGAGGCGGACACGGTATGGGAGGAGGACACCTTGTTTCATGGGGGAAACCATT